>JAQQZT010000016.1:20751142-20786645 GCA_030068275.1 Clarias platycephalus
ATATATATATATATATATATATATATATCTGAGAAACATATCCGAAGGATGATGTCATACATGACATCACACAAATTGGACACTTGCTATACTCTGATCTGATCCAACTGCATTGTGTTTTGACTTCTTGCGAAATCAATTGTGTCAGTTCCTGCAGAGCTGCCGTGGTGCTGACGGACAAGCGGAGTCCATGGAGCAGGTTATGGACCGAGTACTGAGCAGAGAGACGCGGTACGTCCTGCCGCTTTGTCTCCTCTTATGCACGAGCCAGGAGAGCTTCCCTGACCTATCCGTCCTCATCAAGGAGCTCAGCCATGTTGGTAAGGCTGAGCCTTACCAAATTTAAAAGATGACTTATTTGGGAATAAGTTTTTTTGTAATATACGTCCAACCCAATCAGAGCAAAGAGACGTCTGTACTTCTGAAAGACATTCGAAATGTCCAGCCTTAAGTTGAGTGTGTTTGGAGGCATGGTTCAATGACCTTTTTTTTTTATTTTTAAATCATTGAAATGATTGTACCTTTTATATAGAAGTGGATCCCGATGAAGAGGCTGCAGTGTCAGAGGAAGAAGAGGAGAAGGATGAAGAACACACACACAGGAGGAGGAAGGGTGTCATCGTGTCCTACAGCTGCCCGTGGTGCAACAAGTCTTTCGACTTCAAGTGTCGTCTGCTGAAGCACAAGAAACAGTGCGCGTTCTGTCCGGAGAGAGTGCAGTGCTGCGGCGAGTGCTCTGCCGTCTTCCCGTCGGTCACCGCACTGCAGCGGCACCGGGCCGAGGCTCACGACGGCCCTTCGGCTAAGAGGAAGAAAGTAGAGCCGGTGACGTGTGAGCTCTGTGGAAAGGTTTTTAAACACCCTTCTGGTGAGCATACACACACTCGCGGCGGAAAGGAAGTGCACTGGCTACTGTATATTTCACAGTTTTGCATTTATTAAGCGTGTGTGACATTTTACTGATTTGACTGTTAAAGCAACTCCACTCACATTTTTAAGCATCAGAACACCCTGGTGTTTTGGTTATATTATAAGAGCACTGATCTCGAATCAGCTCTCTGGTTGCATTTTAAAGTTAGCTGTTGTGCTGCAGGTCTGTTGTACCACAGGCGCACAGAGCATTTGGAGGAAAGGCCCTACGCGTGTGAGGAATGTGGCTCCAAGTTCGCCGCCAACTCGTCCCTGAAAAACCACATGCGGCTGCACACGGGGGAGAAACCGTACCGCTGCAAACACTGTGACATGAGCTTCGCCGTGGCCGCCGCGCTGTCCTATCACACCAAGAAGAAACACTCAGAGGGTGAGACACGGCTTTTACACGCCAAATACTCAAACTGCCGCGCTGCAAATATAACAAAACCGCCATGTCTTTACCTGTCTTCTCCCATGTCTCATCTACCTCTCTTTACCTGTCTTCTCCCATGTTCCTTCACCTGAGTCTGTCCATGTCTCCTCTCAGGTCTCTATCATCTGTCTCTTTTTATGTCTTCTATACCCGCATTTACCTGTCTCCTTCAGTGTCTCTTCCACCTGTCTTAACCTGTCTCCCCCCATGTTTCTTCTACCTTGTCTCTTCCCCTCTTACTTGCCTCTACCCCTGTCTCCTTTACTCATTTTTACCTGTCTCTTCCAACGTCTCCTCTGTTCCCATTGTACATACCTGGCTTATGCCTTGACCAGCGTTTTCATGCGTCTACCTGTCTCAGGTAAGATGTACTCGTGTCAGTACTGCTCGGCAACGTTTGCACAGTCCATCGAGCTGACGCGGCACGTGCGCACACACACGGGAGACAAACCGTACGTGTGTAGGGAGTGTGGGAAAGGCTTCAAACAGGCCAACGGGCTCTCAATGCACCTGCAGACCTTTCACAGTGAGCGCACACACACACACACACACCCTACTACTGTACAACAATGATTTTAGGCTAAACACACCACTAAACACATCCGTTAGATATCTCGGACCCGCACGACTGTCAGAAGTGTCGCGTGAGCTTCAGTTGCCTGGAGAAGCTCCGGGAGCACATTCAGGAGGTTCACCCTAAAGAGCTGCACCAGTGTCCCGAGTGCAACAAGATCCTGAACACCGCGGCTCAGCTGGAGAAACACATGAGCGTCCATGACGGCAGCAAACCCTACAGCTGCCAGAGCTGCCGCAAATCCTACCAGGTGAGAAAATCGGATCAAATCTGCACAGTTGAGCGCTAGCAAAGCCTGACGTTCAGATCACTTCCTCAAGACATCTGCACTGGTTAGGCTGTAATGAATATAATGCATTGAGGTGTTTGTGTGCATCTTTTCACTGTGCGTATCAGACTCTCTCAGGGTTGTGGTATCACAATCGCACCACACACCCGGACGCGGCGACGACGGAGGGCGGCCGCGCGGTTTCACACCATCTGCGCTGTAAGATCTGCAACAAGACTTTCTGTAACAGGAGCAGCTTGTTTAAGCACAACATCACCAAACACCCAGGTGAGACTGGACCAATTCAGTTTCATGCATACCAGTTTGAACCAGTTTTTTTAAAAATTATGATTATTATTATTTTAAAGAAACCCGTGCTGTGACTGATGAAGATGAAAAGGACGCACAGGCAGGTAAATATTATACAGATACCAGAAGATGGCCTTTTTAAATATATATATATATATATATTTTTTTTTTATGTGAATCGTGTTACCCGTGATGCTACTGTTCCTGACGAAGCTATTCAAGCTTCTCGTTAAAACGTTTGCTCCTCCCAGATGCCCCTGTGTGGAGGTGTGTGTACTGTCCTCGTGCTCTGAGTAGCGAGCAGGAGCTGCAGCAGCACATGTCCAGCGAGCACGTCAACCAGCAGGGCTCCGTGTTCGCCTGCGCCGTCTGCTCGCTGTCCTTCCTCTCGGATGCAGAATTCCAGCAGCACTTCCTCAGCAACCACGTGCAGCTTCTCCAGGAGGAGGGGCTACAGGGGCAGGTCTCCACCCCTCAAATGGTGACTCCTCCCACCGGCACAGGACAGGTTTATGATGGTGTACAAAAGTTTTTAATTGCTGAAATATTAATAGAAAAAAAAATCACACGTTGAACATCTTAACTTTGATAACAGACGCAGGGTTTTATAAAAAGCTTATTTAATAAAAAGCTTAAAATTGTGAGCTTGAGCTATTATAATAAAAATAATAATTTTCAGGGAGGACATTGCTTAAGGAGACAAAATTGTCAGGAAATATGATTAGAAATCTTGCACCAAAGACAAGCAGATACTGAATGTTTTAAACATTTTAACCATATTCAATTCAATTCAGCTTTATTTATAATTTTTTTTTAACAACGGTCAGCTTTACAGAATCAAAAGACAATATTATTTTATGAAAAATAAATTTTTATTACATTTTTATTAAACCATTTCCTCTGTCGGTCAGGTGATCCAGACAGAAGATGGCTTAGCTGAAGGGGCGGCACAGATCGTCAGACTTGACCAATCACAGCTGGCCGGCTCCCAACAGGTGTTCGTCGCCCTGGGCGACAGCGGCGAGACAGCAGACGACTCGGGGATCGTCGCCGTTAACGTGGAGGACTTGCTGGCGGGCCGCGTCACACTGATTTGTGAGGAGAACCAATAGAGTTATATTTACACAGGAAAGGAAATGTGTTGGCAAAACACACACACACACACACCTTTCTGTCTCATGTATAATATATGTATATATATATAAAATCACATATTATAGACATAATAATCTGCTAAGGATAAACATACAGTGGTGCAGACACCACTGTATGTTACGTACAAACATCATGGTGCAGATTCAGATGTTTAGCTCTTCATGATATGAGACATTTCAGTGTGTGTGTGTGTGTGTGTGTTTGCACCATGTGTGAGAGGAAGGAGAGCCAGATGGCAGATGGAAAAGCGACAGCACGGTTCAGGCTGCTGCTGACGAGCAGATTAAATCAACCGATAAATCATTTTCATACCGTTATACTTTAATGTTTCAATTCCTTACCCATGCGACGGGAAACGTTTGTGTGACTGCAAACACCACGCCCAGTAATTTATTTCTAATTTCAATCATCTTACTGTCTCTCGTGTATGTACAGGAAAAGGAGGTGTTATTGATATTAAAAATAAAAAAACAACAACAACAATGTTGTTGTAATGATTGCACTGTGTGTGTTTGGGTGTGTGTATGTGGGTTTGTGCTCACACATTCTGTCTTATCTGTCTCTCTGGACCTCTGCAGGGATGTCTTGTCCATTTACTTGCTCCATTTTGTATGATCCAGAGACTCAAAAAAAATTCACTTTGAAACTTAAATTCATTTCAAGGAGCTTCGAAAGCTCCGCCTTCAGCTACGTGGTGTACGTTTATTTTAGCAAAAAGTTCAAATGTATTCATGTCGCTCTCGGGTTCAGAGGATGAAATACAGAGACACTGGAATGATTGAGAGACGTGTCTATAAATAGAGGCTTAACACCTTTAGTGCCTTTTCCTCATGACATTTACATGCAGAAAAAAGACACAAGTCAGAGGGAAATGTTTTTTTTTTTTTTTTTTTTTTTGGACATCCTGCCCACATGTCCACGGCCGATGTTGTGTTAACGTATTGTCGTAAACCTTTATCTAACCATCCTTAGTGTTTGAGATGTTTTTTTTTCCTCCCATTTCTCAATTCCCAATAAAGAATTTATATACAGATAGAATACCATAATATGACATCAACTGCACTGTACGTAAACAAACAAAACAAATGCATGTTATATTTTAACAGAATTTTATTGCTGCTGTACATTTACACAAACTGTCACTGCAGTTTTATCCTTTAACCCTTTAAATCTTTTTTTTAAAAGGTGCATATTGTACCGTAAATTTTCTCATTGCGATGTCTTTTGCGCAAATTCTGGTCCAAAAGAGTAACTCAGATCTTAACACATCCTCCAAGGGCTCATGGAACACCAGCACCCCCACGGGATAACGTATTAAATCCATCCCTTAAAGAGATCAGAAGGTTATGGGTTAATGTTTAACATTATGTAAAGTGTTTTCGTCTCTCATTCACAGAACAGAAGTTGTAAATGTAGGATAAAGATAATGTAGGATAAACACACACTTGAGCAAACACAAAGTTAAACCCCGGTTAACAAATATTAAACGCGAGTGGGTTCTTTCTTTCTCCAGCAAGCTCAGTAAAAGCTAACAGCTGTTTTACTTACAGCTGTTGTACTGTGCAAAAGTCTTAGGCACATACAAAAATATGGCATAAGCAAACGATGCTTTTGAAAACATTTCTGCATAAAAGAAACTTCTATAAAGAGCAATAAAGTGTAATGAAATAAACAGTCAATATTTGGAGTCAAAACTCATTGTTTAAAATCAGGAGTTTTAGACACAGATTTGTGCAGTTTTATAAGAAAACGGTTGTTTCAGTAGGTCTTACTGAACATGCTGGAGAATATGAGTTCTTCTGGTAACTTTGTCACACTCGCTCCTTTCTATTTTTATGCGAATCCCAGGAGCGTACATTAGGTCTTTTGTTTCCATCTGAAAACTGGTTTGTACTATTTTTTTTTTTTACTTATAATTTATATATATATATATGAATAATCAGAACAAAACGTGTAATCACATAAAAAGCACCAGGAATATGAACAGAAGATGTTTGTGTTTGCACAGATCATAATTCCTACACATACACATACTGTACTCACCCCTTAATTATAAATATTCGGTAAGACAAAGAGCTCAATCAGTCTTTCACATTCTCCAATAAGGCAGGGTCGGGTTCGTCTGCGTTTAAAGGTGTGTGCATATACTGTATATATATATATGTCTCAAAAAGGCCTATGCAAATAAATACTATAGAACAAGAAACTATGAAGCTCAATAAACAGTAATTAATGACACAAAGTCAGTATTTGATGTGACGATGCTTTGAGGACTGTTTAGTCTCCGGTACAATTTGTCCAGTTTTTTTTTTATAAGGAAATTAAGCACTAAGTTTTACTGAGCATCCTGCAGAACCACACACAGTTCTTGTGATGTTTTTCGACAGACACACCTGCTCCTTTTTGGCATGCAAAAGCAGAAGTGGTCGCTTATGTAAGATGATGCTTTCGTTTCTGGCAAAACTTTTAATTTTGTGGTTTAATACACGTTTGAACTCAATAATAAAGTCTTACAATAAATACCATAGGACGGTTTGTACTTAAAAAAACAAACACACACATAGGGTACCTAAGACTTTTGCACAGTGCTGTAAATAAAAGCGCATCCTAAAAGACGAGCAGGAACGTCTCGACAATCGGTTCTGCAGTATACCGTGACCACGTCATTTTTTTTTTTTTTTAATCCTTGTTTCTGATTGGGTGACAGGTGTAGGATATTTTCTTCTCTGTTATTCGGTTAAGTCAGTAGATGAAGAAGGTAACCATGACAACATGGCTGCTATTTATGCATTGTTATTGCTATCAGACCGTTCAAGTCAGAATGTAACAGACCGGCACGGTGGTTAGCAATGTGACCTCGCATGTCAAGGGTCAAGGGTTGGATTCCCGCTGGGTATTCTGGTTTCCCTGTCCAGGATGGACCCTTGGGATGAATGAGTTCTTTAAATTTTTCTCCCTTACAAAAAAACACACATTTTCCCTGGATGTGCTTCGAAATATTGCTAACTGGCCCAGCACTTTAAACCAACACACAAAGGCAGCTTGGATTACCGATACAGTTAGATATTACCTCAAGTGTTTTATAGGGACCGTGTAAAATCCGTGACCAGAAACTATTAACAATGTCAAAAAGATCAACTTTTGCCTCAGATGGGATGATACAAATGCAGCAGCACAAATATTGAGGATAAGATAATCCTGGTCATTATGTAAAATTAAAGCAAAGGTGACATACTGAACTTAGTGTAACTTAGAGATCGAAAACTCTTTCCTTTACTATAACGTTATAGGAAAAAAAAAAAACATTGATATCGACACGTTCGAACGAAGTGGAAGCACGAAAGAGCTGTTAAAGTACAGACTTACAAACCTTCCGTCTACAAACTTACCAAAAGTACCGTTTCTTTAAGGAAACACACGAAGGTATATAATAACACCTTAAAAATTTTTAAATGTGCAATGATTTTTCACAAGAGCTACGTCACGCTAGTGTAACGGGTTTTGCATACCGAGTCTTACAGTAAAACATGAGGTGTGTTTAAGACGTGTAGTTAGTTATCTTGCAGCTGGTTATTAAACGTTTTAATACCCACAACAGAAAGTCTTAGTGATAATAAAAATAAGAGAGAGAATTATATTATTCTGGAATATAACTAAATTCTTCAGAACCTCAACGTTGCATTGCACAACTTGTGAACTCGAGTCGTTAAACCTTCGGTTAGAGTCGTCCGTTTTGGATCTCTTAAATAAAAGATAAAAGTCCAACTTAAGTCCAAAACTACTGTATTATTGTATTGTGTCAGTTTGATGGTTCACGTCGTTAGCTTCTTCTTAGGCAGGAAGGTGTTCGTGATTTGGTTCATCACCACCAGGGCCGGGAAGGGAGGCAGGAGTAGGAAGGCGTACCAAATCGGCCCCTTGACGGTGCCCTCGAACCAGTCGCTGAATAACGCCGCGGTGACGGTGACGGTGGCGAGCAGGTAGGCCACCAGGCCGCAGGTGGCGTGGTAGAGCCGCAGCCGGGGCACGGAAACCGTCTGGACGAGCTTAGGGAAGAGCAGGCACACGCCGCAGGCCGCCTGCAGCACCGTCGCCACCAGCGTCCCGATGCCCAGTAGGCTGTGCCACGTCTGAAGGTGCGGGTGTCCCATCCTCTTCTTACTGGCCACCATGAAGCCGAGGCCGACGGCTGCGAGAAACAGCACCAGCACCTGTAGGAGCCAGTGCATGCGGATCTTCCCCTTACGGGATTTGAAGCAGCACGGAGAACCCTCGGCCGAGAAGAGCAGGATCCCCTGCGTCATGCACACACAGAACTGAGAGGGGAAACAAAAGAGAGGATGAGTTTAATCACATCCGCACCTTTTCTGTCAGCATCCGTAAAGCTGGCACTAAATCGAGGGCGAGTCAAAAATGATCCGCACTCTGGGTATATTAAAACAAGCCGCACTTGGCCATCTTATCTGCACAATACTGTCTCCTTAGTCACCGCTGTGCAGGTGTGAACGTGTTACATCAGTTCATTTGTAACTGTGGTGTGAGATGAAAACAGATGCCCCACATGTGATTTGCATGAAAGCAGAGCAGCGTGCAGTGATTAGTTTTTGTGGTCTGAGGGTGTACAGTACCTAATGCAGTTATTTATGCGCAGTACGGAGAAAGTGTTCGGATATCTGCAAACAAAATATGGAGCCATACTCTAAGGAAGATGAAAGTTTCTTAAAAGAGAATCATTACTGGTGAAGAGACACGGATTCATCACTACGAGCCTGAGAGTAAACAGCAGTGTGTGAGTTACGGAAACATCTTCGATCTTCTGATCTCACTCCAAACTTTCACCTGTTTGGTTCCCTGAAAGCAGCCCTACGAGGACGAAGATTGACTTCTTTTCTTGACATGCATTCTTGACTTTTTTGTTCTATTATTCATTTGGATTTTTTCCAGATTTTCTCCCTAATTTAGTCGTGTCCAATTCCTCCCAGTCACTAGGGGGCTCCACATTAAGGCTACTACTACCACTCAGTCGGGAGGGCCGAAGACTATCACGTGTTTCCTCCGAACCACGTGACGCCAGCCATCCGCATCCGGCGTAACACACTCGGAGGACAGCGCTATCCGCTCCTTCCGCTTGCGTGAACTGCGCCACTCGGAGGCCCCGAAGATTCACTTCTGATGAAGAAGTGAAGACAGCAGTGCATTCGTAGCTCGCAGCTCAGAATAAAACATTTTTAAGGACAGAATACAAAAGCTTGTGTATTGAAAAGCAAGGAGAATTATGTCGAAAAATTGGTTGTATTTGACTATTTTTCTAAAAGATAATTAAAATAAATTCTACAGCCAGAGTGCGGATAATTGTTGACCTCATATATGAAGTCACGTTAGTGGTGAAATCTACTTGACTTGTTTGATCTCCCGCCAATACAAAAATCAAAAAAGGACAAAAAAAAAATAAGGCGTTTTTTTCCCCCTCAAAGACCCGTCTGAATGTTTAATGTCACCGTTAATGCATACAGTACAATACAAGCTGGGATTAGAACGTACACTAACAGCAAAACACTGCAATTATAACTACATGTTATAATATATAAATGATATTAATTATAATCGTCTATATCAATTAGTTAATTCGGCCTTTTCAGATTCCTTGCTACTCCTTTAGAGTCATCGCTAAATAATAATCAATTCTTGATTCTTTGCCAAGCGTTAATTCAGAGGCTTGTTTTTCACAATGTCTGTTTAATTCCTCCACACCTACACTTCAGTTCAATTCAGTTCAGTTTTATTTGTATAGCGCTTTTAACAACGGCCGTTGTCACAAAGAAAATGATGGAAATGTTTATGTGGATGAATCAAAGTGATCAGATTGTCCCTGATGATCGAGCCGATCGCGACGTTGCTGAGGGGAAACTGCCTGAGATGGCAGTAGGAAGAAACTATGAGAGGAACCAGACTCGACAGGGAACCCATCCTCCGTTTGGCCGTCGCCAAACTGTTCCCACAAAGTTGGGAGCATGAAATTGTCCAAAATGTCTTGGTATGCTGAAGCATTATGAGTCCCATTCACTGGAAGTGAGGGGCCGAGCCCAATGACTGAAAAACAACCCCACACCAGTTCCAACATAACTGAGCTCAATGGGATATCTATCTATCTATCTATCTATCTATCTATCTATCTAGATAGATAGATAGATAGATAGATAGATAGATAGATAGATAGAAACACTAAGTCTAATCAGCAAGTCAAATTAACCTCAACTGGAAAAAGGCATAAATTAAACATCAATGCCTGATTGCGTCAGGAAGGGAAACTGGAAGTCACACCATCACTGAGATTTTATTATTGGCACCCGTTCCGCCTCACAGTACAATAGGAGACTGTGTACAGACGAGGAGCAGGAAGGTCACGCCACGCCGCTCAGTGCGTCACCGCGACAGAAAAAGTGCTCTGCGTCCTGGGTCAGTCGTAACTATAGACTCTCTGCTGGCATGCAGAGGGGAGAGGTGCGAGCTTAATTATCTCACTGTTCCACCATGTACTATTCATAATTCAGGAACCTGATGCATTATTCATTCGATGGCCTCGAGGCCGTGCGCCAGTTAGACATCCATCATTTTCGAACGAGAAAAAAGAAACAGCAAAAGGGAAAAAGGAAACAAAAGGAAACAAAAGGAAAATGGCGCGTTTCTTCAGACGCAAAGGACTGCATGTCATGATGATGTGTGGCGTTTAGTTTGGATTGTGTATCGGGAACTTACCCCGAGTGACATGCAGAGCGGGTGCCAAGAGAAGAGACCTGCAAATAAACAAATGAACACCTGGAGGTTAGAGCAAAAAAAGCAGATGATTGGTGATTTGCATCTTCCTTTTTTTTTTGGCTTCTTGAACTTCTAGGTTACTGCAGGATGGATTTTACACTTATGACCCCTGACATTTCACTAGACGATAACTGATCCGGCTGATCCGGCTCTCTGGTGTTCACAATAAGGTGATCTGAAATCATAGACTAATTGTTGGGCAAGACGTCGGGTGGTGTGTGAATGAGAGTGTGTTTGTTGATGTCACGCCTGTTCATTAGACATTGTAGGTTTCAGACTCATTGTTCGGGACTGAACGAGTGTTGTCCTAGGTACGAATGATCTCTTAGGGGATGTTCCAGTCCACTGATAGATCAAGTCCTCTTGATTTGAAATATCAAACACTTAACTCCTGTAGTGAGAATGCTGTTGGGTCGAGCCTTTTTTACCCTCAGCTTTCACATAATGTTATTTTTCTTATTCGATCTCCTGTAAAAAAAACAACAACAAAAAAAACATATATCTGACTGTCCTGAACTCAACAGGCTTTAAGGAGTTAAATTTAGGTGATTCTCAGAAACAGGTTTGACGAGGCATGAAGAATTCTTAAGGCAAGCTTCAGCAGGAATTTCTTTTTTTTTTTTTTTTTTTAAATAATACAGTATAATGTCTTGCGGAAATATTGAACCTATTTTTATTTTTCCTCATTATGTAATAATGTTACAACCTGGAACTAAACTGGATTGCCTGAATTTCTATGTTATAACACAACTGAATGAAAGTCTTTTGTAAGGACATTCCAAGCATTTCTGTGTGTGTGTTCACATGTTTTAATAAATTCCTTGTAAATTTCAAAAAACTACAAATAAAACAATAAAACCCTGACTCATACCTCATACAGCAGGACGGAAGGCGAGAGAACCAACACACCTCATTAAGCTGAATGACTGACGGGTTGGGTTAATAACTGATGACTTAAGATTTATAATATACAGTAAGTCTTTGAGGGTGAAGGTATTCAGACCAACCCTAGATATAGTTCTGAGTCCATTTATTAAACACTAATCCGGGGAAATGCAAAATGTTCCCAGTAGAACTGGTGACTTTATTTGGTAAAACTCTGTTAATCAGTTTATGAATTTTTTTTCAGATTGCTTTTAATATAGCTGTAGTTTCTTTACTGTATTCATGTATTTGTCTATTTATTAAGTGATACTTACATTTTTTATTTATGCTTTTATTTAATACTTTTTAATCTGAAAAACATTTAATGTTTAGTAGTGATTGATAGTATTACTAAATAATAGCCTACTAGTACTGCATGGAAGTCTTTGTAGGTTTAAAGTAATTATTAGAAGCAAAGATCCTTCCAAAATGAATGTATTTTTTGCATTAAAAAACAAACAAACAGTATGATATGCTTCGTACTGACTTATCAAACATGAGGGTGCTTAGCACATGACTGTATAGTTTTCATTATTTGTAATATCTTTAAATTGGTTGAGTGATTTACTTGTGATTTATACTTATATATCTTTTTTTTTCTTAGCATTGCATTAGTAACTTCTGGTGAGTTCTCACATTACCCTGAGCGTCCAATCACATCTACAACCTGTCACTGTCTCTACTGCTACTGGATATCTGGAATTTTCCTTCAGGATCAATAATCAATCAATCAATCCATCTACAAAGTTTTATCTATCTTCACTGGATAAAAAGGGGCCTGACTGATTGAAACACCTGGATTCAATAATTAACAGGTTTAGATAAATACATTTGTCTATATAGTGTATTATTGTTGTTGTTGTTGTTGTTGTTGTTATTTCACTAAAAGTACATGAACAGAAGCTTTATGATCAGAAGCCCTGGTCTGGCCTGGTGTTAGGAGTAAAAGAGGTAAACACACTGAAACACACTGACTTGTTCCCGGGCGGGACAGGAATCCGATCAGCGCGGTGAAGCCCAGAGCGACACAATGCGCGGCCACGAGAGCGATTTTGCGCATGCACGCGTACAGCCAGTACTCCCGCATCCCGAGCCCCTCACCGACCGGACTGTACTCCACTTCCGGCCCCATGCGCGCGCTGTCCCTCTCTCTCTCTCTCTCTCTCTCTCCCTCTGTGTGTCTCTCAGGTCGGCGCCGAAGCCTCCAGCCACAGCCGATCTGTGCGCGCGCTGATCATGTTAGCACGAGCTCCCTCCTCCTCCCCTTTCTCTTCCTGCTCTTCTTCACCTTATTATTATTATTATTATTATTATTATTATTGTTTTGATGATGATGATGAATGAGCCGCCGAGCCGCGGGAAAACACGGACCGGATCAGAGCCGCCTCCGGATGCGGTTGGTGCGCGCGCGCGGCGGGGATGAGGATGATGATGATGATGGCGCGTGTCTTCGAACACATAAAAGTTTAAACATCGAGTGACGCAACTCGTTCCTGGAAAGGGGACGTTTTTAAACCCTTCCCTTGTGGACGATACCATCATCAAGTGAACAAAACAGGGGGAAGTAAAGGCGGGGCTCAGGTTGTTTCAGCCAACAATTACTAAGATTAATATTACAGATAATAATAATAATTATTTTTTGTACTACTACTACTACTACTACTAAGACATATTTAATATATAATAAATCAATTATACTACTTTTTCTGATAATATTAATATTACAGATAATAATAATTATTATTTTTGTACTACTACTACTACTACTAAGACATTTAATATATAATAAATCAATTATACTACTCCTACTGATAATATTAATATTACAGATAATTTTTGTATTACTATTAAAGTTATAGTTTTTATATAGGCCTATAATAAATACATAAATTATACTACTCCTACTAATAATATTAATATTACCTATTATAATAATTTTGTACTACTACTAAGATTAAAAAAAATAATAATAAATTATATTACTCCAACTAATATCACCTCTAATAATAATACTAGTAATAGTATTAGTAATAGTAATAGTACTACTACTACTATTACTTAAAAAAATTATACTACTCCTACTAATAATATTAATATTACCTATAATAATCATTTTTGTATAGCTACTAACATTACTTTAAAAAGAATTATACTACTCCTAATAATATTACCTATAATAATTTTGTACTACTACTAAGATTTAAAAAAAGAAAAGAAAAGAAAAGAAAAGAAAATTATACTACTCCTAATAATATTACCTATAATAATAATAATAATAATAATAATACTTTTGTACTACTACTAACATTACTTTAAAAAATAAAAATAAATGATACTACTCCTACTAATAATATTAATATTACCTATAATAATTATTTTTGTACTACTACTAAGGTTACATGTTTAAATATAATAAATACATTATACTACTCCTACTGATCATATTATTACATATAATTATCATTTTGTTCTACTACTAAGATTAAATATTTAAAAAATAAATTATGCTACTCCCACTACTACTAATATTAATATTACATGTTATTTGTATTTTTTGTACTACTAATAAAATTATTTTTTTGTATATATAATTTAAAAATTATACTATTACTAATAATAGTACTATAGTATATAGTACTACTGCTATTTCTACCACTAGTAAAATTCCATCCATCTTGGAACCTCTGTAGTGCAAATAGAGACCGTGGAGGCCAATGAAGACCATCGTATTTATGGGTATCATTGATCATTCATCTTCGGTCAACATTCACACACCATGGGCAATTTTGGAACAATAAATTAGCCTAACCTGCATGTTTTTTGGACTGTGGGAGGAAACCGGGTAACCTGGAGGAAACCCACCAAGCATTAGTGAAAACTGTACTAACAAGTTTTCATTTTTATCCTAAGTGTTGTAGTGGTTAGCATTGTGGCCCTCAACACCATCAGGGTCTCTCGCCTTAATCTGTATGCTTGGCGTTTGTATCCAGATCCAGTTTCACAGTGTGTGTGTGTGCGCGTGTGTGCCCTGTGATGGATAGGCTCCAGGCTTCCTGTGACCCTGTACAGGATGAACACTATAGAAGATAAATGAATGAATAAATACTAAATAATATTAATTAAGCAATATTACAAGAGTGAGTGCTATTGTTCTGGTTATCAGCACAGCTGTAATGCAGTTGTAGGCGTGAGAATGACAAGAGCTTCCATGACTGGATCCGAATGTGGGTTTTGGCAGGCAGCTGCTCTTCCCTCAGTACTGCAGACAATACAGACCCACTTTCCACCATGCTGTGACCAAAAGTTAGTAAGATGTACAGTTACACGTGCCAGTGATGTTACCGCTCAGTATCACCAGTCATGGAAGGCCTCTCGTCCAATCACATTACTTAGTCGGAACTAACTGTTGTATAAGACAGATTTAACGACAACTACAACTACCACGACCGCTAATAATAATAATAATAATAATAACAACAACTACAAAATGATAATTCTAATACTAATTTACTATTAATAGTACTAAATGGTACTACTAATTATATTACTACTGCTACTACTAATAATAAAAGTAATAATGAATTAGAAAATCAATATCATAAATAATAATAGTACTATTAATTGTATTACTACTAATGATAAAAGTAATAATGAATTAAATCCTAATACAAAATCATAAATAATGCTAGTGCTAATAATTATATTACTATTACAACTAATAATAATAATAATAATAATAAATAATAATAATAATAATAATAACAACTCATATTACTAACATTACAACTACTAAATATTTTACTACCAATGCTAATGCAAAATGATAAATGACATTAGAAAATGATAAACAATAATCACAAGTGCCGTTTCAAGTATAAAGAATATTTTAATCCATTTTTATAAATCAACATTTATATAGCAGCATGTCCAGTAGATTGTGAGGTATTTCTGAATTCACGGAGAAATTCACTCCTCCATCATCTGCCATTCACTCGCACTCACATTCATATATTGGCTTTTTAAAAGGACCATCATTCTAATGATCCACACTGGTGTAACACTTCCAGACTCTCACACACACGCCCACCTGCGCGCACACACACACACACACACACACACACACACACACACACACACACACACACACGTCTGGAGACTTGGGTCCACAGTCCATACAAGTTTGCAGTGCTCCCCAGTTAGTGGCTTGGCTCAGCGATGGAGTTTTGGCTGTGAAGGAAAAAAGCAGACAGTCAGCACCGTGGAAATGCATCGTACTCCACTCTCACTCAGACTACATGTTATTTCTTTATCCTTCAGCATAAAAAGTAATGTAAAAAAATCATTAGAAATGTATGACAGTCTATCGAGTTCTAGACGAAATTAACACGGATTATACACTCTACAATGTTTCCCAGTATTGTTGTTTTAGTTATTCCTTCTCTTTTTGGGTAATTTAATAGAAAAATACTGCTTTTATAACACATTTAAAAATCACGATCATTATAAGGACCAGTAAAAGATGAGACCAGTTTTAGATTCCATATTTTTGCACCAAAACTAGTGCACTGGAACTAGAACGCTGGAATGAACAGAAGATGAATGTGCGACGAATTACACGCGGAGACACTGGAAACCATCGCATGGCTAATTATTTGGATATGGATCCACCAACTAGACCTACAGCACTAGTTCACAGCAGTAATGCATTTATTCAACACGTTATAAAGTGCGCAGGTGATCTCCTCCGGGTGGGTTACCTTGGGTGTACTGAGCTTCTTCTCCCCTCCGACGGGCAGCGGTGCTCCTTTGCTCTCTTTCCAGGGGTAGAAGCCGGAGTGAGGGGGGGTGGGAAGCCGATGCGCTTTGGAGGGGGGTGAGGAGTCGCTGCTCTTGCGTTTCTTGCCCAGGCCTCTGTGCTCGTATCCCGGAGGCCTGCCGTGGTGTCCTGAGTTTCCTGCTCGCCCGGATGCGCCCGGCTCCGTGGGCGAGGTTCGGCCCGGCACGTGAGTCCGCTTAAATTGCCACGGCTCGGCCCGGCTCTGCTTGTGGCCCGGCGAGAGCGAGCCGTTTGTCTGTCCGTGAGATGATGGCGGCGCTAAAGCCGGAATCTGAGCCGGCGCCGTCCTGCCGGAGCCGAGCGGTCGGGCTCGGTCCCGGTCCGGGCTCACACAGTTCCTGTCGGGACTGACCGTGTCGGCCTCGCTCAGAGAGCCTTTCCGCTTTGCGGGAGCGGACGGCTCGGCCCGCTCCGTTTCCCTGAGACGCAGCTGCTGCTTGCTGGGTCTGCCGACGGGGTTTCTGGACCGCCCCGTGCCCGGCTGCGTGGCAGTCTGAGCGGGTTTCGAGTGTGTTGCGGACTGGGAACCTCCGGATTTCTCAGACTGAGCCGAAGCCCGGTTGCTGGAGGAGCCGTCCCTGCCTGCTCCGTGCGAAGAAAATGAAGACGACTTGAGGGAGGCGGTGCTGGGATTTCCTGCCCTCTGTTTGGAATGATGGGAAGTGTAGGACGGGGAGGCGGGAATGGCTGAAGGCTTGGCAGAGGAACTCTGGGATTGAGGCTCAGATGCTTGAGGTATTTTCCTAAGTAGGAGAGAAACGTGGGTAAATATTAATAGACCTTACGCATTAGTTTCTCACTCAGATGCTGGAAAGTGGAGCTAAGGAGAGAGCAACATCTGGTTTACGTACTTAAGGATGTAATTAGGGTCAGCTGGAGCAAAGCTAAGAAATCCAGCAATCTGATGTACACATAAACACACATCACCACCCATTACTCATCAACCTGCCACAACCCGCTCACTTTTAGGCACGTTCCCCGGATACGAGACTACAGAGAGAATGAATTAAACAACTGGGTTGATGAGTGAAGTAGAAAGCAGGAGACACTCACTTCCACAGGTGAGCGCTGAGGTGACTCTCCACCATGGCACTCACAGCAGACCGCAGGTGATGAAGCCGTCTGTCGAATGTGAAGACGCCGTGACCCAGAGCAAAACTACCAAACGTACAAACCTGAGAAGAAGAAAAAAGAAAAAGATTAAGTTACACTCTTTTTTTCTCCTCAGACATCCTGTACCACTCTGAATGTTAAAAGGTTTGTGAGAGGTCATATGAGGTAGTCACACACACACGCACGCACGCACGCAGGTTCGTTGCTCAGGCGTCTATCCCCGGGAACCCAGACTGATGGTCAATACGTTTTATTAAATTCTAGACTTGGCACATCTGATTTAAGTTACGCGCCGCTCGGCCGGGCCAGGTGTGCCGGCGCTGGAATCCAAACACTGGACGGGAGCTCAAATAGTCCGACACTCTGACAGACGTTTAATCAGTTTTGTTTCAACAAGGACAACGGGAGAGAGCCAGGAAACTGTCTGCATCTGACCAACAATAGTTAAAGGCCGTTCCCTTAAAGAACAGAAAGAAATGCAGGGAAAAGCTTATCAGCGTCTGGGAGCGACGGCAAAATCTCGGCTTCGAGACGCCTCAAGAAACACTGGATGGATGAGAACGGATTACAAAAATTGAGAGGAGAATTAAGTGTGTGGATCTGTGTGAGTAGTTCTGTCATGGACACGGGATCACCAACTAAATCTGACCAGAACCAGTGGAAAGATGGAGGCTGATGAGCCTAAAACTATCAACGTGATAAAACCAAGACGTCCAAAATTAACAAGAATTCGTCAGTCCTTTTGTCTCGTCAGACTTTTTTTTTTTTTTTTTTTTTTTAAAGACAAAACTCAGTCTGTTCAGTACCGCGAGCGGTTTGGGATGCCAGGGGCTGGAGTGCCAGTCGGCAGGTTCGTCGGCTCCTTCTGCCTCGCTCTCGTCACTGGAGATCCGTCCCTGAGTGAGAGGGGAAGGTGGCCGAGCCACACACTCCTCCCGGACTGCCCTCTCCTCCTCGAGGGCGTTCTCCGATACTGTTCGCGTCCTGCTAGAGAGAGACAGAGAGAGAGAGAGAGAGAAACACGCAATTATAAGAAAACACTATAACATAAAACATGAAGAACAGAATCCACCACCGGCAGATGTACTTCCTTCTTGCTTAAACAATCATAAACTGAAAGTAATTAACATCAAATGTATCACAATCCCGAAAGAGTGCTTTCTAGTGACCTGCTCTGACTAAGTGTGAGATTTAAAGCTCCCGTAGCGCGTGAACACACGAGGCTGATCACGACAGGCGATTTGTGCTCCGACCTGAAGGCAGGACAGTTGTTCAGGGGTCTCCTGCAGTGCGGCGAGGCGCTCGGCTCTCTGGGGGTCTCTGGGTTCGGGGACTGAGTGCTCGGTTCCTCGTGGCTCGGAGTGTTCCGCTCTCGATTTTTCGAGACCATCTTCAGCTCCGCCACCAGCTGGTCAAAGTTCTTACTGCGACCTACGACCTTCCTCCGCTGGTGAATGGAGTGAATCTGAAGGAGGGGAAAGAGAAGAGTCACGATTTACTCGTATTGTGATTGACTAAACCAATGAGTTATTGAGTTATATAGTTTCTTATTGTAAACATCAACGACTTCTGGCCGAGTAAACGAGTGCACGTCTGACAGCTGCTGCTTACTGCGTACTTTATTTTTCTTTATTAATGAAAAGCTCAGCTGCTTATAATAATACCTGGCTTCATTTTTCGTCCTGCCTATTTTTTTTTTTTTTTGTTCCAACTTAGAAAAAGTTTTTAAAAAGTCGACCAAGTTGGACAAAGGTCAGAGGTTCATTAAAATTGATTTCATATATGGTTATTACCGGACCGGCATTACGATCAGCACGTGCTACAGTCAGGAAGCGGCGTGATCGGGGTCGTGTGTTAACAGAATTAAAGTTCTGTGATCGGGAAGACGGAGAAGGGCCTCACATTGCAGGTTAACAGCCGCGTGCAAACTTTCTTCCTCTCCGGATCCAGCACTCCGCAGTGCTTGTCCAGGTCACACTCCTTTTCTGGATCGAGCAGAAACAGGAGACGTTAGTGTTTTCGTTTTTATGGTGACCATAATGACAGTCAGCAAGTTCTCATGTGATGTCATCGAGTGCTTACTTACTTGATGCCTTGTACGGCCGGTTGCCGCGGGCGTGTGGTGCTGCGGCGTTGGCGGACGCAGACTCGGCTCTCTGGGCCGGGGACTTCTCGGTCGAGCCCGGTGACGGTCGGCTGGGCGACGGGCCTCCGTAGGGCCACGGCGGGTCTCTGAGACTCGGGGGAGGGGAGCTACGTGGGGGCTCCAGCGGCGGAGGCTGCTTGAAGACGGCGGACTCCGAATGACCGGAACTGGACGTCTTTTCCAGAGGCGAGAGCCTGCGTGAGGAGAAGAGGAGACACCGTGTACAGAGACAAAAGGCTTCGGCAAAGAGACATGTGATTGTCAGACCGGTCTACGCTAACCTAGTTAAGTCGGCGGTTGGGTTTAATCTGTGTCTAGCTCTAAAGCAGAAAACAAGAACTTACCGGACACCGTCCTTGGGCGTCTTGGTGTGTTTAAACTGAGGTGGCGTGGCGGGCGATTGGGGCGACGGTCGTGCCGCACCTCCTCCACCACCGCCGCCGCCACCACTCTGGCTCTTCCCGCTCCAGTTGCCTGTACCGTGGCCGGTGGTGGACTGGGCGTGTCCATGACGGGCGTGCGAGCGCTGCTGACCGGCTGGCGGTGTGGAACGCAGGTGTGCATAGAGCTTCCCGACCGAGCCGTGCCTCCTCTCACAGTGCTTCTCGAACGCCTGCGGCTTCACCACCTGACTGCAGTGGCTGCACACCACCAGGTAAAAATCATCGTGTCCAGGGTAGTGCCCGAAGATCGACATATCTGTGAAGATCATTCCTGAGCTTGAATTTTTTTTTTCTTTTGTTACCAAAAAAAAAAATAATTCAACATTTAGACACTATGTTGTTGGTCTTTCGGCTGCTCCCGTCGAGGGGTCGCCACAGCGGACAATCCGATCCGCACAACAACTTGGCACTGACTTAACCCTCCCATTTTTATCTTGGCCTGGGAGCGGCACTGCATCCAGTAGCTGTGGTTTGGGCATCGGGTGGGAATCGAACCCGGGCTTTCCGCATGGCAGGTGAGAAACCCGCCACTGAGCCACCAATGCCCCCAATATTTAGACACTATATGGGGGTAGAAACTTCCGCACTGCACTATACATAAAGCAGCCATGTTGATTAAAGATCATTAATAACCTTAGAGAACGACATAAAAGAGCAGAAAATGATAAAGCCCATACCCTCTTTCCTCAGCGTCATGGTTTCCGTCGTTTTTTTGCCATTCTTGCTGTATTCGTCCCCATCGGACGCTAAAACAGAAAAAGCTCAGGATTAGTCTCGCGGTGTGATCTGTGTGATCATAGTGTAGCTCTCTTCACGACCTGATAAAGGGAACGCTTTTCTCCCAAGACTCCATGGGAAGATTTATTACACTGAATTAGAAATAGCAAAAGAAAAAAGAAAAAAAGAGGCATGATTGGAGGTCTACAGTAAACGTTGAATGTTTTACTGTTATACACACGCATGCTTAGGCAAATTCGACCCGATATACAAACTGAACCGAAACGCTCGGTTTGTTCATTTCCCATCCTGAGATGATGGTTTCATCTTTGCTAAGCGTGCTCTCTTTCCGGCGCTTCCTTTCCACCACGACAGAGGCATGTTTTCCAGGATGCTGGCTTCATTCCACGACAGGAAGTGGAGTAAAAATTCCCTGTGTCTCTTTCACACGCGAATCGTGGAAAAGCCCGCATTATTCATTTTTTAAAAGGGTTTTTATGAATTCATTTATCACGTACGCGTCGTTGACGGGAAAAGAGTTTGTAGAAAGAGTTAAAGCGAAAAATAATCTGCTGATCTTTAATGTAATCAGTGATCAGTAATACGTCATTTCAGGTTGGAGTCCACGTACATGTCTGTGTGTCTTTCTGTACAGCAGAACTCTCTGTCTAACTTATTAATACAAAGAAATCACATTCTGTAAGGTTTGAGTATCTTACGCCTTGTTTATGTCAAGTTTCGACGCCAGACAAACACACTCCCTGTCCGGTAATCGGAGGGTGAATCACAGATGAGAAATGGAAAAAGTTGATCGGCTGAAAGATGAGGTTTCTTTCTTAAAAACTCCTCCGATTCACTTGAGGGGGAAAATATTAACTAATGCTCGAACGTTTCTCTAAATTCTGTCCAGCGGTCGATTTAAGACGCGGCCTCAGCATGCGCATATAATAACTTTCATGCATAACTTGCCTTTTACTCAGCATCGTGACTGAATTCATGGCCCAGGTTTATCTTCAGGCAAAGTTTTAGTAAATTCTGTCCAGCCAGTTTTGTGTGACGCTGTGACAAAAATCTGGCTGGACAGACAGACCAAAGAATTTTGGAGACTGGTTTCTGGTCCTCCAATGTATGGAACATAAAATATATAATTGAAAGAGTGATGTACAGACAAAACCCTTATTTTGTTCACATAGATTTGGTAGAGTCAGACAGATTGTGCTGTGGTCACATATCAGGTTTGGTCTTATGATAAATCTCCAGAGGCTTGATTAGTCCTGAGCACCATTCCCAAAGGGGTTTTTCTGTGACGTCACCATTGTCAGTGGAAATAAATGTGGTGTAAGTGTGATCAGATTTTTGGGGGATGTGTCTGAGGAGAGAGAGAGAGAGACAGGGTGTGGTGTAACCTGTAGCTCCAGGTGCGTGTGAACTGATGCTCTGTAGGTACACACTACACCGGGTCGGGTACCTGTAAAGGTGTTTCTCCGACCTGACTTACAGCAAGAGCGGGAGACATTTGAAATTCAGCGCCTGAGGAGCTTTTTAAAGGCATCTGGAGAACTGCCAGACAATACGACTTCTATTAGCTAGCATCAGGCTAAGCGTTTTTTTTTATTCTTATTAAGAACGCTGTCTTATTAATTATAAAAGCTACCCAAATAACAGAAATATATTAACAAGATTGATGTGGAGACATCCTGCTACAGTAATTAATTAAAAACAGGATAGCATTTTCCCCCCGTGTTAGCATTATAAGGTTATTGCTAGCATAAAAAAAAAAACTCACATTATATTTTCTTTTCTCACCCGTATTACGACATGATCCCGCCTTCCTTCGCTACGATTGGCTAGCACGCAGCGTCCCGCTCGTATCCAGCCAGTTATAGTGCAGAAGGCGGGACGCGATCAACCAATCGGAACACGTTTATGATTGAATAGCGGTAGGAGGAAAATAAATAACGTATCACCGGCGTCTTGTCTAGTACAGAAAGAGAGCTAGGAGCGAAGATGTACCATGATGGGTTGCCAGATTGCTGTGATATCTTTTAAGCAATTAACAGCGTACAATCCTCACATATAACACCAAACCGTGAATGGATTTAGATAATACTTAAAGTATATAAAAAGATTATAGTCAGTTATTTATTCCCCAGTATACAGAAATAAGAACTTTGTTTTAAATACATTATCTGGCAACCCTGGTTACAGTTAGCTCAGTGGCTAAGCTAAGCGGCTAAGCTAAAAGTTGTTCGACCAAATGTATGCACACAAAAAACAATAATATGAAAACTACGCAATTTGATTTTATTTATTTTAACACTTTTTTTTCCCTCACGCGTGTTTATGGTTTAAAACAGCAACACCATTTTAAAACTAAATCATAAAGTGAGCCCTCGCAGCCCACTCCACAGAGCAAGCAAGAGGACCTGAGTGAAACCAAGGAAGCCGGCCAGCGCTAGGACCGCGCAGGTTCTTTGTTTGGGTAACATTGGTTAGGGATGCCGTGCCTTTCCGCGAAAATAAACCACATCCGAGCGACTTTTTTCAACGAAATATGACGAAAAACTGACGGAAACGTAATCACGTACCGTCCGATGCTGTCAGGTTAATCCTCTCTGCCCAAACGCTCCAGCTTTGACCCACGAAATCATCGAGACAAGGCACCCGCCGTTCCAGAGCAGCCATTACTTTAACTGCGCGTTCACGCACCGCCATCATCACGGCGCGGCGAGTCACTTACGTCATACTGCGCGCTCCCGCGAGCGAAGGCAGCAACCCTGGATGCGCGGCCCTTCCTATGTGTGTGCGCGCGTGTGCGCGTATATGTACTTGAACTGAAGTAATGTTTACACGTGATATAAAAAAAATAAATAAATAGTCAAATAAAATAAAAGTAATGATTTACTTCAGTAAGAAAATGAGATAAAAAAAACATTTTCAGAGTAATTTTGGCAAATTTTTTTGTCTGCCAGCACACATGGATGTCTAGAACCAAATATTTTTTGTTTTCAAAAGTTTTTCTATTTTTTTAATGAATTTATTCAAAATGGATATATCTCATTTTGCTGTCAAACTGTTCATTTGTACACGGCACCAGGAACCCACTTGTAACTTCAGCAGTTATGAATGTAAGAGTTGATGAGTTTTAACTCCAGAACTGAAAGTCCTCCCAAGATTTTAAAGGCTTTTTGATTTGGGTCCAAGCAGGTAGTGGTGCAAGACCAAACCCAGCCAGTCGGTGGCACTATAAGGCAATAGTTTTCATAAACATTTCATAAAGTTCTGTCAAACCAAAAAAAAACCCACCAATAGCCTTTTATCTCAACCCAATTAAAAATTTAACCTCTTCTTCTTTATTGTTTAACGGCGGTTGGAATCCAGTAGGTTACATTTCCGCTAGCTGTAGGTCTCATTCTCCCTCATGTCCCCGACCGATTTTCAGTCTAATGGTCTTTTCCCTGTCTAGTCTTGTCCTGTCTTGCTCTGTGTCTTGAACTCTTCGTCTGTTTCATCCGGTACTTCCACACACACTTTCTTCTCGACACGTTTCCTCTCAGCCCCGCTCAGCATCTAGTTGGAGTTCTGTAAGTTGCATCACCACCACCTACAGTATAGCGCTCTCTCTCTCCTCAGCTTTCCAGTCCAGTCTTTCTCATAAACAACATTAAATGCTTCCTTTCCTTGATCAGTGACTCCACGTTCTAAAAAACTCATAACATTGCTTTATTTCTTGGAGGCGTGCCATCATGTCTAGCCTTTCCTGAGAGATGAGGGCAACAATTTGAGCTAATTTGCACAACATAGAAAAACAACTTTTGCGAACGATCCTGTACATCTTTGGTATGTGAGTCTGGAATAAGATGAATCTGAACCGTAACTACTGGGATCATTAAGACAATCACCACACACACACACACACACACACAAACACCAGCATTATGATTGGTTAGACCATCACATGTGAGACAGTTCTTGCCTGGGAATCTAAAAGTCATAATAAAATTGCATAGCATAAATGAATTTGCTACTAATGCATTAGTGGAAAGTAGCGCTACTCAATATGGCTGAGGAAGGACAATCTAGCATAAGTAAAATCTCTATGGTCTGAACCATAATAGTTATGAAGATAAAAGACAAGGCTGCCACTGGCCAATCAGTTATAGAGGAGCAGAACTGGGTTTACTCGAACAACTTCATCTCAATATCAGGCGAATGGATTTGCACAAAACGTGAAGGGGACATTCAGAACAAGACTCCATAGATAACTGATCCGGGGTTGAGGTTACTAACATTTTGCCGGAGTTATATTCGGATTATTGTTTTTGCAGGAACTTTAAGTACAATCAAACATGGCCACTATCGTCCAATCAGCTTTCAGGAGGCATTTGAGTAACATTAAGTAACATTGAGCTCTTGTGACAGAATGATAATTGGATGGTTTGACAGCAAAATTATATAAACACCATGTTCAGACTCATTTTGGCAAATTTTTGTCTGCAAGCACACATGGATGTTTAGAACAAAATATTTTTTGTCTTCAAAAGTTTTTCTATTTTTTGGGCCTTTCTTTCCCTAAAAACTGCCAAAACGGATATATCTCATTTTGCTGTCAAACTGTTAATTTGTACACGGCACCAGGAACCCGCTTGTAACTTCTGCAACCTCAACTAAATTAAAGTCTATATTCTTAACTGGATAAAGGAGACAAATTATAATAAAATCTAAAAGGATATAAAGGATGATTGATTTTTTAAAAATGATACTCTGGTAAAATTGATATAAATGGGTATAGCCTGTACTGAAATGGGATCACTTAGCATTTCATTTTGGGCAGACCTAAAGACCATTCAGTGGCTCGTATCCATCTTTTCTTCCATCAAATCTTCTATTTCCTCCATCGCCACCATTTCCCTCCATCATCTTCTACATCATCATGGCCAAACGACCTTTTTTCATCGACCTTCATGAAGTCAGCGTTTCCTTGTTGTGGCCAGCCTGAGAAGCCCATCATATTTTCTTTTTCTTTTGTCTCTACAGCTGAAGTCCAACTCTTTCCCAATCAATCACATTGTTTTTGTTCAGAACCAAATTGTCTGCTGTTCCGGATTGGCATCTGGAGCACCTTTACCAGGGGATGGTGGAAATAATTCCATCGTGTGTGGTACCTAGGAAAGGAGAAAGACATTCTTCATAGTTTTATACTGCATTCTATGGCCAGAAGTCCACAGTATAAATAAAGTAAGCAATGGAAATTTCATCTGGACATCCTGGAGAAGCTGGATCCACAGCCTCTTTAAACAGTTTGTAAATAAACACTGTAATATTTTCCAGTATATTATATTACTGTATAACGAGTTTCCTGGAGGCAACTTGGCAACTCTATCAGCAGTGCTGTACGGTCGCGTTCTTCATGAGCAGGAATTGAGGAAGGGTTCCTTGGCGTCAGATGACCGTACAGATTGTTTAAAAAAAACTTGACGCAATTTTGAAAACATTAATTTATAAGGAAAACTAGAGGTTCAGCCCATATGCAGATCCTGATATACATCACACTGTATATATACACCTGGAATTAATCTGAGAATTAAAAACCCTAGCTGGAGTGTATGGTTACACCTCTGTAGAAAACAATTAGATCAGCTTTTAAATCAGCTTGTCTCTACCACCACCTAGTGGTTGAAGAAAAAAAATCACACACACAAGAAGTGATGAAGCTCTCTTCATTTAATACTCAAGTGCCAAAAAAGGAAAAAAAACCTGCAAAATCTTCAACCAAATTGATTTCCTGATACAAAACACAGTGTAAGAACAGCATACGTCACCAATCTGTATTAAAAAAAAAAAAAAGAAGAAGAAAAAACAGGCAGTGTGCTTCCCTTGAATACTACTGAGACAGAAATGTCCTCCGTCTCCGCTTGGGTTCAGGTCATTAGGTTAATTAACATTAACAACAAAACTCAATTTGGAATATACACACACTGTGAATCACTATATTAATATAAATTTTTTAAAAGCTATAATTAGTTTAAGGCACAGTGTATTTAAGGCTTTCGTGTAACATGAGCAGAAGGTAGAAATGAACAGCCCAAAGCCAAATCATTGATTTTTAAATAAGAAAAGTGTATAATAAAAAATAATAATAATAATAAAAAAGACTGAAGTGAAGCAGAAATGACAGTGTATTTATGTTATTCCCTGTTAATGAGGTCATAACACTCACAAGACTGTAAATTAACTATAAATGATGCAACGATTACTTTCAAATAGGCACGTGGCAATAAATCAGTAATGTGATACACAATCATAACATAAAAATAATAATCATAATCATCATCACCAGATCTGTGATTTATTCAGAAGTCTTCGTAGGGTCCAAACAAATTCTGTTTGTGTATAATGCAACTCAAAACCGGATAAAACATTTTAGACTAATTAATAAAAAAATAAAAATAATAAATTAGTTGCCAGGACATGCCTACTCTCGAGCAACACGATGCTTAATGCAAGCAAAAAAAAATTTTGTTTGAGAAATTAAGTCTGATTGAAATGATTTTACAGGTTTTCATACAAGCTTTACTTCATAGAAATTGTACAAAAAACAAAACGAAGATTCGCATTGGAAAGGAAAAAAAAAGTCAGTTTCTGATCTGAATAAACAGGAACAAATATAAAAGGAAACTAGTGTTTAATGGTTCCTCCTTCAACAGAATTTGAAAAATCACGCATACAAAGTGTTGTTTAAAACTGAGAGACAAGAGATGTCAGGAATTCGAGGCACAACAGGGAGCGCACGTGTGAACGAATGGCGTGTGTGTGTTTCTAAATCATAAAGCCTGCAGTGTGTATAAAGAGGGGGAGAAAAAAAATGCAAACGCAAATTGATGTGAAAAAAAAAAGCGAAATAGGTTTATATAAGAAATCCAATAGTGGCGTAGAAGTGTGTGTGTGTATAAACTACACACATGGCGTGCACAGATGCATTGTCTAACTATAAGTGCATATACAGTCAAGTGCAAAAGTTTGCACACACCCATGAAGAACGATGAAGACGCTCAAATAAACAGAAATCTCGCACGTTCTCGACTTAATCTGAGAATTCAAACTGATTTTTGGAAGGAAAAAAAAAAAAACTAGCAAAAATAGATCAGTCTGAATTTAAACAGATTCAAAAGGCACTCGAAAACTATTAATTATTAAAAAACATAAAAAAAATAAAAAAAACTAGTGTATGATGGTGGCTTCAAGTTGAACTTGGCACTAATCAGACTGACATGACGCGAGAGTCGCTCCTACCAAAAGGTGTACAATGTTTTAGTGTGCGTCTCCTGTAATCGATGTAACACCTGATCCAAAAAAATGTAAAAGGTAAATGCTGTGTGTAAATATTGGCACCTTAGGAAAAAGAGCTGCTCTATAATAAACTATGTTAAAGACTGTTGTAAGTTAAAGGACGAAGACACTAAACGTATTAGAGAGAACGTATTAATATTCATGATCACATTCAGAAAGGGAGATATTAACTTTTTTCTCTTTTTTTTTTAATCTGTGTAGATGAATAACAAAATTATTATTTTTTTGCACTCAACTTTAGTGAACGACAAACGATTAATATGGATGATGAACAATTTATGGGCCGTAGATAACACCTGCACCAGGCAACACAACCCGAGACGGATGCTCTCCTGCTTTAAACCCGAAGCCGAACAGCCAGAGTGAGTGAAAACAGCAGCCGGATCGGATCGGATCGGACCGGACATGAGCCGAGACCCTTTCTTATCAAACTTTACTTTAGGTCGAGTCCTCTAACTTCTGATTGGCTTGACGGGAGTGGGAGGAGGAGGAGACTGCGCGGTCCGATTAGGAGCTGCCTCCCTGCTCCATGCCGGAGGAAGGCTGAGTCGGCTTGTGGAACGGAGTCTCCTTAAAGATGAACCAGCAGTTCCCCACCCACAGGATGAGGTTGAGGAAGCCGAAGACCTGCAGAAAGGGACAGGAGTTTGTATGTATGGCTTGTACACACACAAACACACACACGTCTATATACACACACACCGAGCTTATTTATTTAACAGGGATGTCTGTCTCACCACAGAGGAGTTAAGGCGTCCCATGGAGGGCGAGAGCCTGGTCTCACATGTTGGAGTGCAGTGGGTGCGGAGCACTTCGGGGTCGGTGGCGTATTTCACGTCGGTCAGTCCTTTTCCCCAAGCGGAGGACGAGACCAGCCAGAGGAAGGCGAAGATCGCAGTCACGACCAGATCCTGGAGGACGTTATATGTAAACAAATGTTAGTTTCTGCAACTTTCATACCTGTATACAGATATAAATCACCAGTGGGTGTGGCCTAAACTGGGAGGTGGTGCTTTGTTTCTTATTTTAAAAAAAAAACTTCTATAATACATATAATAAAACTGTAAAGTGGGCGTGTCTGTACATTGAAGATATTTGCAAAAAAATTGAGATGAGTAAGAGAACACATCAAGATGGTTTTTAGAATTTTTGTCCGTCTGTTTGTTTGTGCACGCATCACGTAAACACTACTGAAAGAATTTTAATGGGATTTTCACAGGTGTATTTGGTCGAGCTTGAGGTAACTTAGGCTTTGTTTCAGTTTTGACCCATGGGAAGAGAAGATATGCTAATTATTTTAAATGTAAAAGGCCCTTATATCATTTTTTAAAAAAAATCTACCTTGAAAAAAAGTAATTAGTTCATCCCAAAATTCAACAGATGGCGCTGTACATTTTAAAATTCCGCACACTTTACGGTAACGTAATTTTTTTTTAGTTGGTTTTAAAATTAAACACATTTTTTATTACGCGCTTAAGAGTGCGCAATTAAATTCCACACGAACGAAGTCGCGGGCACATCTAGTAAATAAATATAAACTCTCTCACTACGTCTCTGGAAAAACAATTAGAAATAGAAGCACTTTTTTTTTTTTTAAGAATCACACTTAAACTGCTTTACTCTGAAACAAACCAGTAGTTTAATTTAAGCAGCATGTAAATTTTTTCCTCGATTTTGTTACAATTTGATACCTTTTAAAAAACTTCAACAATTAATTAAAATGTTGCATGTTCCTTGTAGCAAACTCTTGTTTAGAGTTTAACATTTAACTTCAAATTGAATTAAACAGAAAAAAAGTCAGTGTGGTGATACGTAAATTAGTAACTAACCACTAGTTTCAACCAGATGCCCTGAGAGAGAGAGAGAGAGAGAGAGAGAGAGAGAGCACTCTAAAGCAAGCTTTCTATAACTAAAAAAGTGCATGTTCATATTCACATCTGTTTTATTATTAAATATCTGTTTTATGATAAAAGTGAAATTAAACCAGATTAAGTTATTAATAAGTCATTAATAATGTTATTCTATTTTACTGATGTTGATAATTAGTCTCTTTATTTCCTTGTCTGTCCGTCTGTGTCTCGGTCTCACTCACAACGATGGGTCCTCGAGTGGTTTCTCTGTAGATGTGCTGGTAGCCCAGGTAGAGTATGAGGGTGAAGGTGCAGTACAGGAAACCAAAGACGCCCACAGACACGTAGAACTCGGCGGAGGACGAGTAATCCCCTTGCAGGTACGTCTCAATAGGTGGGATGCTCGAGTTGCAGTTCGGGATCGTATACGGCCGACTCTGAAGTCTAAAAAAATTTAATAATAATAATAATAATACATACCGTGGTGTAAGGGTTAAACACAGCGCTGACAAGAATGATGACGTAGTGGAGCAGAAAGGAAAAAGAAAAAAACCCCTGACCGAGCTTGTAATCTGAGCCACGTAAAGCTTCAAGTGAGTCGCAAAGAACGATAAAGAAAGCATGGCACTTTTATGTTGTGTTTAAAGGTTCGACTTAAAGAGATGGCAGCAGCGAAGAGAACGGGCCTGAAGTGAAATATGGAGATAAAAAAGGCCAAGCGCTTAAACACATCAGCACCGCTGTGTACATGTGAGGTTTTAAAGTGTAGTAACGCTGGTTTTATACTGGGACACTCACTGCACGTTACAGATTATTGCTTCTACTTGTTAAGAAATAAACACTAAATTACTGAATGCAGCTGAACATATTTTTACATTTTCTCCAGTAAAAACCTGCTGAGTGTAATCTCTTAAAAATGCTAATCATCGACGTGTTATAGTAACTTAGGAAGGGTTTAGAAACTGCATGAAGACTTCACAAAGAATAAAAACAAGGTTGATACAGATTTTTAAAACTTTTTTTTTATATCCATCTCTCCATCATATATCTTTATCCACAAACTAACTAGACACTCTGCTATAATACATTTATCACCATAAATATTGTATCCCGTCAAATCAAATATTGACGGTATCGGGATACAACTTCTGTCCAGTACAGCATTGTTTTGAGAAAGTACTGACATAAATTGTATATAATGACTGATATAAATAGGGAAGGTGGAATAAGGTTCAACAGGGCCGTACTTATGAAGGTCGCTGCTCCCTGTGACTGTGCGTGCTGCCTTGTGCTGCCATCTGTTGGCGGGTTACAAAACTACTCTCGAAACCTTTTGATACCACCGCGTAAGCGATCGTTTGCTCACTGGTCCTTATTTTTCCTCTCTCTTATTAAAGTTGAAATGGAACGAAGGAAATCTTGCCGTGTTACTAACGCGTCACTCCCGGCAGGACAGACGACTCCATACACGCTTCGTGTTATACGGCAACACGTAATGATTACACAGTATGTTTCTCACATGGCTTAGATTATCTTGTGTAGTAAAAAAATTAATAAAAAGAGCACTACATCCTAGAATTGTGTAAGGTGTGGTCACTTGTACCTGAAGGGATAGGCGAAATTTGCGGTAACGTCTTGTGGAGCTTTATCTGGACAGTTGAGCGTCATGGTCAGGGAGCCCTCGTATCCGCCAGTGGTGGCGAAGGCGAAGATGGTGAAGAGCTGCAACACAGGAACGGCATTAGAAGCGGGTAGGGCTGTGTATTAAATCTGATTTCAGTTTCAATTTCAGCTTACGATGATTATGAAACCAAGAAAAACCGAGATTAGATGATTACTGTGCTGCACTCCTTTTTATTCACAGTGATGTTATCATTTTGCATTAGAAATACTTCACATCCTTTCACTTTACTTCAGTGTGCTTTCATCCTTCACTAAACTCACTCTCACCCAAGGCTGTAGTATTTATCGCTATGGTTTTTATCTCCACTGTCAAATATGCCAGGTTGTTTTATTTAAAGTTGAATAAATGCATGATGTTTCCAAATTCAATCAGTTTCATCGTGTTAAATAATCGGATTTCAGCATGGACGGAAAATAATCGTGATTATGATTTTTGGCGTTATCGAGCAGACTTTGATGCGGGTACAGGTAGTCCCCGACTTACCAACGTTCGAGTTACAAATTTCCGCAGATACGAACGCACCACGGTTCTACAAACATTCGTAGATGCGAACAAATCGCCGAAGTATCTCACGTGTATTGTACAAAAAAAAAAAAAAAAGACACTTCAGTGCACCAGATACCAATAGTTACAATAATATACAATATTTTCAGTGTGTAATTGAATGTATAAAATGTGTGTGTGTGTGTGTGTGTGTGTGTGTGTGTGTATGATTTTGGGAAAATCCTCAACAAAACAGAGTTCACAGTCCAATACAGGGGAAAACAGCTCTGAGACAAAATAACGTCCAGGATTCCCCTCAAGATTTAAAGGTGCAGAGACAACACTGTTACATTTGACACGTGTGAGATTAATTTCCTTAGGCACGGTTACGGTTTTTGTCCACATGATGGCAGTGTTGGGGAAAGGGGACAGTGGTTTAGTCGGGTGGTTGGTATGCTTTACGTTGTATATTCGTCTTAAAGGCGTAAAATACTCACTTTGTCAAACTTAAGAACAAATCCGACTTACGAACGCGCTCCCGGAACGGAACTTGGAAACAGGTCTATTCTTAACAAAAAGCATCTGAGTTGAGGTCCGTCTGGTTCTGCAGCAGTCACACAGTGACTAGTGTATAAGCAAGAAAATAGGTTTAATAATGCCATAAAGATTGAGGCAGATGTTGAGGGAATTTCCTCTCACACAGACTCGTATTGTTACCCTCGTAGCCTAGGTGTCAAATCAATAAAAACTAATCCTTTAATCGACTTTCCTAAGACATTAACGCCACCTGACTGGGTGTTATTATTATTATTATTATTATTATTAATATCCAACGAGGTGTAACGGCAAGATAAACAAACATGCTCACAGCTGCCTTCCCACGTCATTTTTCTTCAGCACACCTTTTTTTTTTTTTCCTTCCCCCGGATGTAATCATACAGGAACGCAACCTGAGCAGAACTCTGGGTGCCGTCAGCAGTTTTAGTTCCTGACTTCAGGAAAGCAGAGTGACGATGTTGAAAACTGTGTGTTTTTTTTAAAAACCTGCTGACCAATCAGGTTGCGGGTTTGTGGTGTGTGGTCGGGTAGAACTAAAAAACATACCTGAGGAAAGACGAGTCTGTTCAACGAGTGAATAGAGGGCGGTTTTTACAGAAGCGCGCTGGATAGAAATATTTTAAAGCCGGCCTAAATTCAAAAGCTACAGAAAAGTCGGAGTCTGAGGCATGTCGATCTTCTGCATTATCAAAAATAGTCTCATCTAGATCGTAATCGTGCCTGTTTCAGAGCATTGTGTATGTTACAGCGTGTGTGTCACATGATCACGAAAACCGTTCCAGCTTTTTTATTTTTTTTTTTAACCCTAATCCTTAAAACTGTTCGATTGCAAATATAATAGCTTTTAACATCTCTATACATATGTTTTAATATACAGTTTACTGTCTTCATTCCTTTTTCTCCCAACGGCGCTTCCTTTTCTGCCCCTCTCCGAGTTTCTCCGACTCACCGTCCACGTTCGAATCCGTGTGACCGCCGCTTCCTGTCTCTCAGGAAGATCCCGCTTATGGGTCGTTCTCCGAACCACCTGAGTCATCAGCTCTGTGTTTGTTTGGCTGACCCCGAGGGTTGGTGAGGGGGTCAGGGAGGACCGAAGGCCAGCCAAAACTGGGTTGTGTTGTTCTACGAGGAGGGAATAAAACCGTAGCGCTGGCTGTGACGGGGCTGACGGAGGACAGGCCTGTGCGTGGTGTTATAAATAAAGTCAGCACAGTAACGGATGAGGGCAAGGGATTCGTTCACGAGTGGAATTTAAAGCGCCAGAGATTGAGCTCATACACAACTCTCTTTACGCTAATATGAATGATCCGTTTCTATCCAACAAGACGACTTTATAAATATGATGTCATAATTTTATTTATATAGAAGCTATTTGATATTTAAGCTGGTAAAAGTGATGCGCTGAAAGAAATCTAAAAAGGGCCTCCGAGTGGCGCAGTAGATAAAAGCGCTCGCCCTATCATCCGGAGATCGCTGGTTCGATCCCCGGGTGATGCTGTTTTCCTCTCACAGCCGAGGCCACGAGAGAGCTAAATTGGTCGAGCTCTCTCACCTCTCTCAGCGCTCGCCCTATCATCCGGAGCTCGCTGGTTCGATCCCCGGGTGATGCTGTTTTCCTCTCACAGCCGAGGCCTCGAGAGAGCTAAATTGGTCGAGCTCTCTCAGCGGGGAGGGATGAGAGGTATTAGTGCTCCCACATTAATTGCACAGCTCTATGCTATTCGGGGCATCTGCGAGCTCGCGCACGCGGAGGGAGCGGATAGCGCTGGCCTCGAGTGTGTTACGACGCCCCCAACGGTGCGTGAGCGAGCAGTTCGAAAAGATGCGGTCGGCTGCTGTCACGTGGTTCGGAGGAAACGCGTGATAGTCTTCGGCCCTCCCGGCTGAGTGGTAGTAGTAGCCTTAATGAGGGAGCCTCCTAGTGACGGGGAGGAATTGGACACGACTAGATTGGGGAGAAAATCGGGGAAAAAAAAGAATTGGACAGGACTAAATTTATAAAATAAAAAAATTAAAAAAAAAAAAAAAAACATGATCATGAATATCTTTCTGGTCACAGGACCTGGTCGTGTTGTGTATTCACTTGTATTCTCAAGAACGCACGATAGTCTGTAACAGCTTCACGCTTAAAAACACCCGAAGTGCTTTAGGGAACGGACTTTTGCAGTCTATAGAGGTCATAATAATAATGAACTGTAACTGACTCATTGTCGTTGCGTGACACACACACTCGGATCATATGACTTACTTCATTACCCGTCTTCTTCCACAATTTCTCAATTGTCTCTCAGATCATGAGATGTTAATAATAATTCCCGCATTAAAAAAAACCCGTTCTAAATTTAGCTCCTCCAGAGAGATCCCGCCCTCGCTGCCAGATTTAGACTTTACCGCGAGCACCTTAAGGTTCCCACGCTCGCTATTTAAAGAATAAGCCAGGTCGGGTCACAGGATGGGCGACGTCTGAACCATGACATGCAACAACAGCGTAACTTGGTATGGAGTTCTGATCTCCCTTACACGTTTTCGGTATAACTACGTTCACCTTACCTCAAGTGCATCACAATACAGATCATGTGACGTGAAAGTGCTTCTGTCACTGATGTGACGTCAGTGTTTCGCTCGGAGGAAACACGTGATAATCTGCTCCAGTGTTTTATGTGCCTGCTTTTTATTAGCGCTACAGTTTCTGAACTGGTTTTAATCTTCCTGCAGAAAAAAATCTTTTCCATACATCAGTTTAAGGTTTCATATCTATTTTTTTAATAGACTATTAGAGCTGGGCGGTATGACCAAAAATTTATATCACGGTATTTTTCAAAATTATATCGGTGTCACAGTATTTGACGTTTTTTTTTTTTTTCCATGCATGATTAGGTGTTAACCCCATTTCCTAATAAATTAGAGAATAATTACTGCAGTATATTGGCT
>JAQQZT010000016.1:20791132-20805761 GCA_030068275.1 Clarias platycephalus
GCTAGTGTGTAGCGCAAGAACCTCCCTTTAAGTATGCGCGATGTTTCAGATGGTATGGCAAGTGTAAACACGTGTATTGGATATGAGTCATAGTTTGAAATAACGTGTAAACAGACGGTCAAAAAAATCAGATATAGACAACAAATCAGAATTGGGCATCGAGACCTGCAGTGTAAACGTAGCCTTAGAGATCCAGTAACTACTAGGGACTTTTTAAATGATTAAGTAAATGTAGCTCGTCCCACATGACATTAGTTTTCTCACTTAAAAAACAAGTGCACCATTTAAACTATACAAACTAACTTTAATTACAAGAGTTTAACTTTTAACTGAGTAGAACGTATCGCTATCCTCCGCTATAATACTTATTTTTAAACAAATTTAGCAAATAATTCACTCATACTACACAGGTTGAAAATGTGTAATAGTTCAGTGTGCACCACCAGTAGGATTATAAATAAATGGTGATGTTTTACTGCCTCAAATTCCTCCAAAATTTTAAAACTCAATTTGACAGTAAAGCGTGCGGGTTGAGTGGCTGCGTGGCGCATGTGGCTCCTAACGCACGTGAATTTACAAGTACTGTAATTAGAGCTCACAGTATTTTGAGACAGGTGTAAGAGTATGTAATGAGTGTAGAAAAAGGCAAGTCAGGAGCTTTTAACACATGTGATCTTTGATAATGTAACGCCATAAAAATGCATTTCTGTTGCGCCATTTGGAAGCTTCTGCGCTCGGTACAGAATTGTTTATTTCTGAAACTGAAAACCAGCCAATTTTGCTCACTGGCCAATCGTCCGGTTCATCTCTATTATAAATGTAAATATAGTTTTTTATAAATTACCATTTTAAACTGTGCAATATTACCCTTGTGCAATTTTTTGGATCTAGTGCAATTTTTGTGCAACTATTGTATTGTTTTTCTTTTTGTTTTGTATTTATACACTGTACAGTTTTCTATTTGCACAATTTTTCCTTTGCTGCTGTAACAAAGATATTTCCCCACTGTGGAACAAATAAAGGTATATATTATTTCTTATCTTATCTTAGTAACTGCAGTGCACTAAGACATTAAATACAGTTGTGTTACAGTAGAAGCAACAGTTCACAATTAATTGCATTGTAATTAAACAGTTTGCTATTGGCCACTTTGCTATTGGAAAAAAAATCCATCATGTCCTTTAAGTACATTCCTCTGATATCACAAAAATGTATTAATAATTAAAAATGTAATATGTAACGGTCAGCACAGTCACCTCAATTGGGGGTTCAGGTCTTACCTCCTGTGTGCAGGGAGTTCCCACAAACCAAAGACTCTCGTAGACTATGGGCTATAATGTATGATGTACAGTATGTATGTGTGTGTTTTTGTGCACTGGGTTTTTGGCACTGAACTCCCTGGGACAACCTCCACACCTGCTGACCCTGAACAGGATAAGTGGTACGGAAGAATGATTCATCAAACAAAATTTAATATTACACAAAGATAACCTACAATCCAGATTTTCAAGCATGAGCGGCACAGTCAGGACTCAATTGGATTTAAGGGAGGACTTTTTTTTTTGACCCATTCAGACATGGACTTGCTGGTGTGTTTCAGATCATTGTCTTGCTGAATAAACCAAGTGCACTTGAACTATATAATTTCATTCTCCATCTAGGTACCTCTGAAGTCCAACTAGGGACAGAGATCAATGGTGACCAGTGTATTTATTCCCATTTTTACAACCACGGTAGGACATTTGGGAACGCCTGCATGTCTTTGGATGGTGGGAGGAAACCGGAGTACCCGGAGGAAACCCACCAAACACAGAGGAGAACATTCACAGAGGCAGACTTCCACACAGGTGCGAGGTCACCGAAGGGTGTGCATATACAGTATACACACATACAGCTCTAGGAATAAATATAAGAGACCACTGCAATTTACTCCAGAACATGGAATGTACTGGAATGTCATGAAGAGGAAGATTAATGGTCACAAAACATCAAGCAAAGCTGAGCTGTTTGCTTTTTTGCAAAAAGAGTGGTATAAAGTTACCCAACAGCAATGTGAAAAACTGGTGGAGAGCATGCCAAAATGCATGAAAGCTGTAATTTAAAATCGGGGTTATTATTCCACCAAATACTGATTTCTTATTGTTATTTGGCCAAAACATTAACACAATTTGTTTACAAATTATTTGCATTTTGTTTTATTCGAGTTATTAAAACTCTGCAAATAATGCATGATCTTGGGTTGTTTTGATGTGTTGTGATGTTGTCATTTCCTTTAAATATACACTGTATATATATATATATATATATATATATATATATAGTATTGAATATTGATTCTAGAAATTTCTAGAAATTAAATATGTAAAATGTTAAAAGTTACTCTGTTCTGAGCAAGAAATAATGTTGAATTATATTTAATATGGAGTATACAACATTATGTTTGAAGAATACACTTTTAATTAATAATTCAATATTTAAAATTCTGTTACTTACAATTAAAGGTTTACAAATAACTTTTTTTTTTCAGATAAGACTTTTTTTTTTTTTTTTTTGCTCCAACAGTGTAATAGAAACAGGATTCTGCATTTAAAAAAATGTAAAAACTTATATGTTTAGGTAGGAACTAATATTTTGGGTGTGACGGTTTCTTCCGTACTGTTAAACAGACGCACTTCCGGCACTGCTGAAACAAGCAAACTCACTCTGCTGTAAGAGGAGGTAAGGCTGTGCGTTTAGCGGTTATTAATTAAAACCTGCGCAAAGTAACAAACGCGTCTTAGTTAACAATGTGATGCGCGAGATTAAAGTTATCCGAACATTTACAAGACGCTTTATTATAGTGATAAAACAAGTTTCAGTGGATAACAGTACCGGCGCGCGCTGTGGCTAACTTGAGTTGGGACTTCGGTTTATTTGTTTCCCACTCGTTTCTTGGCAGTCAGGTCTTATCGCGCGGAAGGATTGAGTTGTCTCAATACGGGTGTGAAATTTTGTTCTGGCAGCTAGCTGGCTAACAGTGGTGCGACTGCATTTAGCTAATATCTGTGAGGTTGTTTAAGCGTTAAACACTGGTATTATGATATTTCTTCTTTTTAATCGCTAAATTATGAAAGTAATACTTATAGCAAATTGTAATAAGCTTTGAATGAAATCGTAATGCTTTTTGGCTAGCGCGAGCTTGAATGGGAAGCTGGTGTAAGATTGACGAAACGCTCAGCCAATCGCATTGAAGGAATTCTCGTGCTCCCGCCTTCGCGTTGGAAACTCAACCAATCAGCTGTGAGCGAGAGGTTTTGAGGCCTTCCCACAGACAGACTAGCAGCATTTCTCTTCATGAGCACTTCAGAATCAGAGTGTTTTATGACCTTTTGTTTTATTTTCTCTTTTAGACGATACAGGATGTTCCTGACAAGATCAGAATATGACAGGTAAGGAAACGGGTTTAATGTCCTTGATTGTAACGGTGCTGAAGCAGCTTTCACTTTCAGTTCAGCCTGGTTGAGTCATGAGCTGCAGCACAGTGTAGGAGATCTTGTCACAGCTCTACTACAACACACACACACACACACACAGCTTTGTGATTATATGTTACATATCCTGTTATCAATTATTATTATAAAAATTTCTACAATATTTATACGAAGGTGAGTCCACACTCTGGCTGTAGAATTGATTTTAATTTTTTTTTTTTTTTTAGAAAAGACAAATACATAATTTTCCATCATCTACTTTGTTTTTCAATACACTTTGTCCATCTATCACCATGTTTTCGTATTCTATCATTAAATAAATTTTTTTGATTCTGAGCTGCGAGCCCCGAAGGCACCGCTGTCTTCACTTCTTTATCAGAAGTGAATCTTCGTCCCCGTAGGGCTGCTTTCAGGGGAGCAAAACTAGGGGAAAATCTGATGGAGCGAGATCAGGACTATAGGGAGGATGCATTAAAACTTCCGAAAAAAGTTAGAAGTGTGCAGACGCGCATCGTCATGCGAGATCACAACGCCCTTGGGTAGCCGTCCTAATCTATTGCGTTTGATTCGAAGTTTAGTCTTCAGCTCTTCAATAATTGTCTCACTGTAATGAGCACTTTAAGTTGTTGAACCTTTTCCTGACAGTGTTCCAAGACTTCTGGCCTTTACAATCCCAGGAAACTAAGCATCGATGAATTTTCCAGCTGCTGGTTAACTTTTGAACTTTTTCTCGGTCACCGATTGATAATGTTTCCGTACCATACTCTGCCGTTTTCTCTCAGTCTCATAGTGATAAATCCGTGTCTCGTCACCAGTAATGATTCTCTTTAAGCTATGTTCACCTTCCTTAGAGGATCAGATCGAATTTTATTTTCGGATATTCAAACACTTCTGTTTATGCTCTTCTATGAGTTGTTTCGGCAGCAGGTACACCCTCAAATGCCAGGAATATTTGTGAAACTTTGATTGCTGTTCTGTGTATTTATTATTATTTTTTATTTATTTTTGGTCATTTCATCCACCCCAAGACACAAAGCACATTATTGGACTTAAATCCAGGTGTCTTAATGAGACATTTCTCTTTTTCAGAGGCGTGAACACTTTCTCTCCAGAGGGAAGACTTTTTCAAGTGGAGTATGCCATCGAAGCTATCAAGGTATTTATGCACCTTTTGTAAACTTATGTAACTGTCTTTGTTAGTGACTATCTGTAATTAACATAATCTGAATAATAAATGTAAAAACGTTCTAGTATTTATTGTTCTATTTCCTGTTCGCGTTTTGCAGTTGGGCTCGACAGCCATCGGCATTCAGACGTCAGAAGGTGTGTGTCTCGCCGTGGAGAAGAGAATCACCTCCCCCCTGATGGAGCCCAGCAGCATCGAGAAGATCGTAGAGATTGACGCTCACATTGGTAAAGTTGCCTCTGAGTCTGAAATGAGTTTAAAGCGATGATTAATAATAACAAAGAATTAAATCACACGACTATCTGCAAAGAAAATATTTCTTCAGAGTTGGGAGAGTTATACGCATATACATGCGGTTATACACCTGTTTTGTCGATCCACAGGTTGCGCTATGAGCGGCTTGATCGCCGACGCTAAAACGCTCATCGACAAAGCGAGAGTGGAAACGCAGGTCAGTGCACACCTCTGGCTTTTCACTCAACTCGGACAAATGATAAGTCTAAAGGACGACAATGTAAAGTGCTTAAAGGAAGCTCTGAAACAGGAAAAACTAAAATAGTTATTCATGTTAAATATCAGTATGCGGGTGGAATTTTATAATTTTTTTTCCTCCCCCCTCTTTAATCCTGGTTTAATCTTCACTCCAGAATCACTGGTTTACCTACAACGAGACGATGACGGTAGAGAGCGTGACGCAGGCCGTGTCGAACCTGGCGCTGCAGTTCGGAGAGGAGGACGCAGACCCCGGCGCCATGGTAAAGCACTTCAGAGTCACGAGGCCCTCAATATCCAACACAGCATGAAGTATTGGATCAGATCTGCTGTAATAAGCAATTTATATTGTGTGTAGTAATAATTTACATGTTAACATAGAGAAACAAAATAAGTTTGCACCTTGAGTTTGGCGATGTTGCAAGTGATCATATCAGATTTTCTGCACAATATCATATGAATCAGAAGACATAAAGTTTCAGCACATCAGTCTGGTTACATATAAAAATAAAAAAAAGGCAATCAATATAACACCGCCTGGTCAAAAAGAAAAAGTTGCCATTTCAGACGGGTGAAATTATTTGGCTGCTTTAGGCAAAGAAAACAGCTAAAGAGATTTGAAATTACTGGAACTTAAGAAACTTCAACACATTGAGAATCAAAAATCTGGAAGGATAGTGAAAAAAAAAAAACATCAGTTTGCTAGGAAGCATTAAGATTTGACTTTGGAGTGATGGAAAAAGGTCATGTGACCTGATGGGTCCAGATTGAGCCTGTTCCATAGTGATGTGCGCATCAGGGTAAGAAGGGAAGTGCATGAAGCGATCATGTATAGTGAAAAGAGAAACCAATCTAATCAACAAAGAAAGAAAAAAATGCTCCGATACATTTCGATTTTAAACCAATTTAAATGTATACAACAAAGATAAACAGCAATCAGAATGGAATCATTGTCTAAATAACTACATGAAATAAATCCTGACGTCAGAACAAAACACGTTTCCTTTTAAATAAAGGATTGAGATTGAGTCATTTATACAAGACGCTGAATAGGACACTCAAAAGTTAAACACAAATTTTTATCATCAGGAGAATTCACCACAGTGTTCATATAAAACCCTTCTGTCCATCAAACATATTTAATTTAATTTATGTAATTCTCTTACTCCTGTGAGGAACTTCTTTTATTTTATTCTGTTGAGACTTTTGAAACAAGTAAGTCCAAATTTAATTTTAAAGTTATTAGAAAATATTAATCGTATCTAGTTTTAATATCGAATAAAAACTGACTCTCGCCATGAATAGAACCGTAGAAACTGGCATGGTGTTAAAAACGAGAGAAAGGAAAAAAAAGATGGAGCGTGTGTCTGTTTTACAAAGTTGTTTGGAAATCACTCAAACTTGTATAACTTTCCAGTTTTATTTAAATCTTTTATATTTCTGTTTTGTTCTGCGTTCTCAGAGCCGTCCCTTCGGCGTTGCCTTGCTCTTTGGCGGCGTAGATGAAAAGGGACCTCAGCTGTAAGCATCTCCACATGAGCTTCACACACACATTCACAACATTTCACGTTATTAATAATTAACAAATCTTAGTAAATGACATCATGAAGCTCCACCTTTAACCTGAGTAATGTTGAGTTTTGTCTCCGTTTCTTTTTTGCAGGTACCACATGGACCCGTCGGGGACGTTCGTGCAGTGCGACGCCAGGGCGATCGGGTCGGCATCCGAGGGTGCTCAGAGCTCTCTGCAGGAAGTCTACCACAAGGTAGGTACACGATCCACGGCGAAAATCAGTCCAGTTTGAATGAAGCTCATTACACAGAGGGGTTTACTGCGAAAGAACACAAATACAGAAAAAAACGCTTTCGATTTCTGGCATTTTATTTAAATGGAAAAATCCTCACCGGTACTTCAAGAAAATAAAAGAAAGCACCTGAAAATAAAAACTAGTGCTTCTTCGCCCTCGTGTAGTTGTAACGATGTTGTGGAGCCACTAGTACGCTGCAGTCTGAAACGCTTCGTTGCAACAGCACATTATTTTAGGACCGGAATTTACCCCAGTCTGTGTGGAAGGTGGGCTTAGCTCCAAATAATTCTCTCTTTAATGACCCTCCACACCCCACCGAGTCTCTCGCTCACTCACCGGTTCTTCATAACTCCCTCCTGTCATCACCAGCTGGATGCTCATGTGACCCCTGCAGTATGATAAACTCTCACATGGAGTTCAGATCCCTAAACTAGATACAGTAATGTGCAAATGTCTGTGTTTATATAATATTTTTATTTTATTTATTTATTTGTTTATTTTTATTTAGTTTATGTAGACGTGAGAAATATTTCTACAGGCTTCCTAAAAGTTTTTTTTTCCCCACTTAATTTCGGTCCAGTCCCAGTACCTGAGAAGATGTAGAGGAATTTAAATTTACTAACTTAAGCCAGAAACCAGTGACAACCAGGTGCAGATGATCAGTGATTAAGTTTCCCTGAAACAGACGAGAGGGGAAATGAGGAAAATGCTGATTGTTGCATAAATTTTACAGCCTGTCAGAGTAAAATGTTTTTCTGTTTCTACATGTTTTAATTAAATTTTATATGAAGAAATTTGGGTGGCGTCAACTTTTCCACAGTACTGTACTTTCACTCATACTTGTTTATCCTCTGTCGATATCTAGTTTGTGATAAATAAGGCAAAAAACAAAACAAAAGGTAAATATTACTAAACATGATGAGTCGGGTATATGTGAGCTTTTTATTAAAATCTAATTCATGTATTCTGTTTTTTTTATTTTAATTTTTTTTATTTTTAATTTTCTTATGCCAGTCCATGACGTTAAGAGAAGCCATTAAGTCTTCCCTCACCATCCTGAAGCAGGTTATGGAGGAGAAGCTGAACGCTACTAACATCGAGGTAAACATTAACCCACATCATAGACAAACCCATTTAGCACTTTATGATTTTTAAACTGCAGATCTGTTCTGTGTTTAAACTGGTCGAACGGCACTTCTTTCATTAGGGCTGCTGAACACCATAGGACCGCATTAATGCAGTCATTCTATAGGTTATAGGTTTTCTAATAACAGTTCATTCATTCATCTAAGGCGTTTCACATTAGGGATCGTTTCAGAGAACGGTCGACCCCAAAGTCTGGTTCGTTTTGATCAGTGTGAACACAATCGTTCCACTCTCGGGAACCGTGCCCGAATCTGCTTAAAGAGGTGCTCTCGGACGTAGAGTAGTACGTACTCGGAGGACACCCTCAGCAGAACCTCAAATCAGCTAGGTTGTGGGAAATCGGACAAATCTGAATGTTCCAACAGAACAGTGACCTGAAACACACCAAAGCTGGTTGTGGAATGGATAAAGCAGGTTCACTTTAATCTTTTGGAGCCTCAATACTATAAAAAATGTGGAAATCATGCTTAAAAAGTCAGGTCTGTACCAACAAACAACCTGAACTAGTTTTGACAAGAAGGGGGTCAAATATACGACCAGCATTTTCATAGACGCTTGCTGATGGCTGCGACAAGCATCTGCTACAAGTGAAACCTGCTAAGCTACCTTTAATTAAATATTAAGCGTATTATGCTGTATGTATAGTTTTTATAATGTAGTGTTACCCGGAAAAGTCCGAATTAAATTAAACCTTGGTCTTCAGATTCTTGGGGTTTATTGCATTAAAGATGAATTCTGTATCCCGTGTTGCCATGACATTGAGGTTTAAGATTAACTGTTGTTCATGGTCGTTCCCCAGCATTTAAATGCAACTGTAACCCAAAAAGAAATTACATCATGACATTATTTTATTAACATTAAAATTAAAAGTACTTGATAATATCAGACTTCATTTCATCACACCATCCTGTTTTCGAGTATTTTAGTCATTACCTCACATTTTTATTAAAAAAAAATTAGCTATTAGCCAGGCTACTTTTACCTGCTGCAGTTAAAAATTCATACAATTAAAAAAGAAAAATTTATCTCCATACCTGTGCAGGTATGACAAATGTTCGAAAAAGACACTGATGATCGTTGTGTTTTTGTTTTTTTTCCCTTTCCCTTTGTCTTTTCCTCCGTAGCTGGCTACAGTAGAGCCCAACAAGACGTTCCACATGTACACAAAAGAAGAACTCGAGGAAGTCATTAAGGACATCTAGAGCAGGTCTGCGCAGCCCCGATGTTCCCTGTGCAGATGGATAACAGCGAACGTAACAGCAGCCTGGCTGCTTTTTTTTCAGCCACAGTTCACTCTTTATACTGTTTTTGTTTTGTTTTTGTTCTTTTCCTCTGTCAATTCAGGATACTCAATAATTTCTACAGTTCTGTACATGCCACAGAATATCAATACTCGCAGTGGAGTGAAATACAGAATGGGGCGGGGAGGGTATGTTTTTTTGTTACAAATCAATGCGCTAATAAACTTGTAGTCAAGAAGAGTTGCGTGTTGTGTGATCTGTCTTGCTCTTGATGGTTTTACTCGCACAAGTTGTATGGAGGTCGAGCCGGCACCTCATACGGCTCCTGCGATTCGGGAACAGTCGCAACACTGTGAGGTTTTTATTGTTGTTAATAGAAAGAAGAGTCTGGTGGTGCAGCGACCGACAAATTCCTTATGATACACCACAAGGTTTGGCCAACCGACGTCATGGTGCATAAGAGTACAACTTTATATTAAAGCTGGCACATTATAGGATCTCCCTATACGTTCATCCCTAATATTCTATATCCATTAAAATAGAAGTTTAAGAAATTTAGATTTTTAAAAAAATATATAATTTAAATCAAACACCGGTGACACAACCACTTATGTTTTATTGTGTTACCGATATCTGAAGTGAAATGTGCAGGGGTATGTGACTTGAGGTAGGTTATAGTAACCTATATAGGTAATAAAAAATAAATAAATAAATTACTTTAATGATTCATTTAAATTTCTTGTTTTTTAAATAAATGTTTAATTGTTCAACTTGGCCCATATTTCTGCCAAAGGAGAATAGTTTCTTTAAAAAAAAAATTTATGTACACAAAAAGAAAGAGGAAAAATTACCTGTGGTACCGTTATAGTATTTATTCTAAAAGATTAAAACCACTTTACAGTCTGAAAACATTAAATTATAAGGGTAAATAAAATTTCAGATACACTTTGAAGTAACACAGATTTCATATTGCATAAAAAGTTTAACAATTAAAAGTTTATTGAGCAAAATACAGTAACAGATTATAGAGATACAATTATATGATTATGAATGTCCTATGTGTTTTTATAAAAAAAAAAATTAGAAAATTTCTGATTGTATATTGTTTGTGAAGTTACCCGGAAAGACAGTGACACCACAGACAAATTAGCCGAAATCCAGACTTTTATAAAATAGGCTGCCATCATGATTTCAACACATATATACATACGATACATTTTGGAAATATTAATCAGTAAATATTTATTAAACTTTTGATCAAAATATGTCCGATATGCAATTTATCAACATAACACCACAGATACTAATAGTGTGACACATGAAATTGTCTAAAAATTTTGTTAATTTTAAGAAAATTAATAAGAAAGAATGAACTCACTGTGCACCCTTCAATCAACCAGCACCTGCAATGACCTTTACACACATGAAGTAGCACAAATAGATTTCCCCCTTTTCTTAAACGAGTGAAATCCATTGCTGTAACACCACAGACATTAATTTGGGTGACCACTTTTCTCTTGGATATAACAAAATATGCATTATTTTTAAAAACAATTTAATAAAATTGTGCATGTTTAATAACGTCTATATTCACAATATAACCACCTATTTAAAAAAATAAATTATATATTAATAATTTATATAATTTATAAAATTTATATATTAATTTAAAAAATTGATTATATTATATCATATAACTCTGAGGTCTGGTGGGAACATGCATATTTTGTTACAATCTCTCAAACTCAAATATTGTATATTAAAACAAAAATATAACATAACAGTGCACAAATATTGTTTAGCCAACAAAATAGAAATATGTGAACATTTTATGATTTATGGGTAGTTAAAGTTTAAATTCAACTGTTGTAAAGTAGAGGAACACCACTTGCCACGACAAATGAAGAATGACACAAATGAACAAGCAATCACTAGACACAATCAGCATGATCTGAACTCGCGTAGAAAGTGTTTACATTTCATAATTGACACTCCCCTGTTTGTAGCTCCATTGTGTCATCATATGCTGTTCTTGGCATTTTAGTCGAGCCTCGTAACAGTGCTCACACACGCTACCACTGAGTGTTACCATCAGCCATCTTTTTAGCCAAGTTTTAAGGAGAGTGCCCAAACTGTTAAGTTTTAAGATGAGTTAGAAGAAGACGAATTATTGCTTGTTGAGTCTGCCGGAGTCCGATACACTTACCAGCCAGTGTTCAGACCAGGAGAAACTGGCAAACACACACACCTGCGTGCATAATGTCTCTAGATCTCTGTTTTTTGTAAGTAAATAGAGAATATTTAAGCTTTTTGCTGGGTGCCATGTGCCAGATACATCAAAAGAACCTGTCATTAATATCCAAGTTATAGTATCATAGTAGCCCCTTTTACCCACAAAGTGAACCAGGTGCTAGTTCATGCCTGTACATGCCGGTTCTTCGTTCTAGACCAGCAAAGTGTTGGTGCCACCATGGAACCAGTGTTTCTGTGTGAAAGGAAAAAAACTGGTTTGGACTTGGGCTTCAGCTCCGAACTAGCTCTGGAACCACCTTGGTGGAAAAGGGGTAATGGAGACCCAGAGTCTCCCACTGCACCTTGATACACTTACTGGCCAGGCTCGAACCGCCAGGAGAGGCAACGCACACACACGCCTGCATGATTTTTGAAGATGTCTGTGTATTATCAGCAAAAAGAGCATATTTCAGCATTTTGCCAGGTGATCTGGGTCACGTACATCCGATACATCAAAGGAAACAGTCATTAACATGTAAGTCAGAGAGAGACCTGGAGACAGACAGAGGATAGGAAATACGTTTTCATTTTCCGGTTAAACAAAAGGGTTCCAGCAGACATGATCTGTTTAGACGTAAAAATACGTCTGGTTGTAGGAAGTGTTATCACATAAGAAGTCAGGAAGCACAAGGAGTTTTATGGGCATAGGAACCTTCTAATCATATTATAATACCTTATGTCCAGGGGTTTCTAGAGGACATTAGCTATTTAGATGTATATTCTTTAGAACACGGGGCTATAAGAAATGTTATAAGGAATATAAACCATAAAAGGAATCATGAAGCACAATGAGGGGGTTGTTGTATGGGCATAGAGACAATGGGAAGGTTCACAAAATATTACAAAAACCTTAGAGAAACCTAGTTATGGAGATCAAATCTGTTGTAAACTTGGGCATTTTTCCATGGAGGTCTGTGAGGATTGCTCACTTCTTAGAGCCAGAATGTCCCTAGTGGACATTCAAAGAACTGTTTAGCCAGACGTTACCCCTTGATGAAGAATCAAAATCTTACGATTTTATTGCTGTTGTTTTTTGGGGGGGGGGATCAACAATTAAAAACATTCTGTATATTAATTTGTAGAACTTCAGTGGTTTACTGAGCTGTTTAACAGTGTAGAGAACGAGAGGCCGGTGCCGTGGCAACCAATCAGCGCTAACGTATACGTCAACAGGGGCGTGGCGAACCTATATATTTTTAATCTCTTAGATTTTCTCCGCCTTGGGCGAGCGGATTCATACATGACAAGAGCGATGTCCAATTAAATTCGAGTAATGATTTTAGGCGACCAATCGGATGAGTGAAGGTGCGCGAGTGGGCGGGATGAACAGACCAATCACGCGCTCAGACCCCGCCTTCACTAATTCGAGATGAGCTCGCGCATCAGTAGCGCACGAAGACCGCTCCGGCGCGCGCCACGGTCAGCGGTGTGCGCGCGAAGTGATGACGAGTTTTTATAACTTTATGCAGCTTTTAAACATTTACACCTGAAATAAACACTCGAGTTATTTTCTTCGTTGATGCTGTACGGACTAAACATGAGAGCCGTGTGCTGGCCGGTGTTACTGGTTTCAGCGGCGCTGCTGTGTTTGGACTTTGCGCACGCGCTGGGTCGCAGAGAGAGCACGGCGTTGCTAAGGAGACAGAGACGGAGCGGCACTTCCGGTTTGGGGGACTTCTCTGAGAGGAAGGTGAAGAGGAGTGAGGGGTCTGTGGGAGACTCCCCGTGTCTCTCCCTGCAGGGCCACGGAGACAAGCTGCAGCAGGACACACACACGGTGAGGAGGACTGAGTGTGAGGACACGGAGTGTGAGGGGGGGGGGAGGGACGATACGTCAGGAACAAGATACCGCGATACCTGCTCTCACGATACCCGCCCCCCTCTCTCTCTCTCTCTCTCTCTCTCTGTGTCACTCTTGTGTGCACCCATGTGTAACTGTCTCTCTCTCTCTGTCTCTCTGTCTCTGTGTTTCTCTCTGTGTTTCCCAGGTCCCTGTCTGTACCCATGTGTGACTGTCTGTCTCTTTTCTCTCTCTTTGTCACTTTGTGTGTCTGTCTCTTGCTCTGTTACACGGTCTCTACTCACTCTTTACAGTTCTATATGTTTGCTGAAACCCAAACGAACGTGAGGAAACCATCATGCGTTGAGGACAGGGACACCGTTAGCTCAAGTTACGGCACTAAAGTACACTTAAAGATAAAAGAGACATTATCTCTGAGGATAATTTGGGTTCGATTCTGTTTCTGTGTCTCGTATCGTATGTTGTTGTTTTTTGGTGTGCAGATGAGTGATGTGATAATCTGGTGATTCAGTACATTCAGGTCGTCAGCTGACTTCATTTTATTGCCACATAACGTTGCTGAGTCTCGACCTGAGCGACTGAAGTAACCCCAGATCATAACACTGTCTCCAGAGGCCTGTACAGTGGACACTATGCATGATCGCTTCATGCGCTTCCCTTCTTACCCTGATGCTCTGTATAGTTGAGGGTTCAGCACTGTCCTTCCAGGGTTTAATAAGGGTTTAATAGTATTGGACAGTTCTTAACTCAGTCCCAGTCATTTGAGATCCGTCTCCTTAGTTGTTTTCTTTGCATGATGTAGATTGATGGTGTGACTCTTCTGAAACACAGAAGATCTTTTAAACAGACACGGGACACGTCTTCCACATGGCAGTAACAAAAATGAGGAGCTTCTCACCATTGGAGTTATAATAATAATTTCAGCTGAAGTTTTAAATTAGTGCAGAAATTATACAACTAAACTTTACAACAAAAATGAATTTATTCCCCCAGGTCATGTTTGTATCTCTTAGTCTCTTTGTCTTGCAGTGTGTGTGTCTCCCTCTCTATCTTGCGGTCAGTATGTTTGTTCCTCTTTGTATGTTTGTGTCTCTCTGTCCCGTCCCCGTGCGCGTCTCTCTCTGTCCCGTCCCCGTGCGCGTCTCTCTCTGTCCCGTCCCCGTGCGCGTCTCTCTCTGTCCCGTCCCCGTGCG
>JAQQZT010000016.1:20815085-20832131 GCA_030068275.1 Clarias platycephalus
CTCTCATTCACACACATGTATTCCGTCTTGCTGCGGCTAACCTTCATTCCTCTGCTTTCCAGAGCGTACCTCCACCTGTTCCCTACTCTCGCTAAAAAGCACAATGTCATCTGCAAACATCATAGTCCATGGAGACTCCTGTCTAACCTCATCTGTTATCCTGTCCATCACCAGAGCAAACAAAAAGGGGCTTAGAGCCGATCCTTGATGCAGACCCACCTCAAACTCTTCTTTCACACCTACAGCACCACTGTACCTTCATCCTGCACCACTCTAACATACTTCTCTTCCTCATACAACACCACAGCTCCTCTCTCGGCACCCTGTCATACGTTTTCTTTAAATCTAAAAAGACACAATGCAACTCCCTATTAATTCAATTACATTTTATTTGTACAGCGCTTTTAACAATTGTCATTGTTGCAAAGCAGCTTTACACAATCAAAATTATTATTTAAGTTTGTATGGAATGTGAATGTGTATGAATCAAAATGGTAAGATTGTCCCTGATGAGCAAGCCGAGGGCGACAGTAGCAAGGAAAAAAATTCCCTGAGATGGTAATAGGAAGAAACCTTGAGAGGAACCGGACTCAACAGGGAACCCATCCTCATTTGGGTGAAACAGAGAGCAGGAATTGATCTGCATTCATACATTCCTTTTCTCTCTCTGCTTTCGAACACGCCTTCCTCCTCTCCTTCTTCGACCTACAGGGTGCCGGTGGAAATTGGGCTGCTGTTGGTCAACAGCACTGATGGCGGTCGTTGTTAACCCGGGCTGCGATGATCCGGTATGGAAGTGATATTTGTGATTCGCATCACTGATTTGGCAAATGTTTTACGTCCGATGCCCATCCTGACACAGTCCTCTGCATTTATCCAGACTTGGGACTGGCACAAGAAGACACTGGATTGCGCCCCCCCATGGTTGCATTTACGTTATCTAACGTTAATGATTATTTTCAAGTAGAGTTTTCACTCTGTTAATTTTCTTACTATTTTGCGCTCTTTTTTTAGCCAAGTTTCTTTTATTTAGAAATGTTTTCAAATGCATCTTTTTTTAGTCTGTTTTTTGGTAAGACTTTTGTGCAGTAAAACAGCGGTTAGGTTTTACTGAGTGTGCTGGAGAGTGTGAGTTCTTTGTCAAACTCGCACCTTTTATATTTTTCATGCAAAACCCAGGAGCCTAAATTTTTTTCTTTGTTTGTTTCCATCTGAAAACTGATTCATCTTGTAATAAGTTGCTTTCTTTACAGGCATGCACATATTCTTCTGTAATGTTATTTTTTTTATTTAATAATTTTGGAAATAGTCAGGTTTTTGTACATATAATAATGCAGACGTGATAAGCATACAGAATGTAACAACATTTGTACTAAAGTCAATACAATGCATAAGAGTTTTGCACAGCAAAACTAAAACAATACAAATAAATTCTTCAAATCAGTATTTTAAACTTGAAGTTGTGTAAATATGTACAGTTTCATTTTCAGTCCGTGCGTTGTGTTCCCGTGTGCAGGTGCTGCTGGTCCTCACCACGTATCAGGCGCCGCTGTTCATGTTCCGCTTTAGCGAGCCCAAACTCTACAGGAGGTAAACATGCGCGTGCGTCTGTCTGTGTCCGTCTGTCTAATATGAAAAAGATACTCATGTCCTTTTGTTAGCATCTCTCGCTAATACCGTCCCTGTGTCCCAGTGAAGACCACGGGAAGACCTTCAACGACATCACGGATCTCCTGAACAACACTTTAGTCATGACGCACTTCGGCATCACCATTGGACCGGACAGCTCCGGGAAGGTGAGGCTCTCGCGATCTCCTCATGATTCCTGAAGTTTCCTCTGCTTGCTCCTCCGCTGTTCACGCACGCGCTCAGTACGAGGCAGTACTCATGCGTGTTATTTATGTTATGTTTTATGATTTTCCGGTTTTGTTTGTTTTTCTTTCTTCTTCCTCTTCAGATAATTCTTACGGGTTATGTGTCTGAGGGAAAAGGCTCAAGAATTTTGCGCTCGCTGGATTTCGGGAGGAGTTTCTCTCCCTCAGACCTGCCCTTCCAAGCGCTGACCCAGATCACCTACAGCCCGGAAAACAACAACGTCCTCGCCGTCATCAGCACAGTGGTGAGCGCGGGAAGCTCTGGTGTCGGAACGGATTAACGTTTTCATTTATTTATTTAGTTTTGTAGTTGTTTTTGTGTGTGTGTTTGTGTGTTTGTGTGTTTGTGTGTTTGTGTGTGTGTTTGTGTGTGTGTTTGTGTGTGTGTGTGAGAGAGAGAGTTTTTACGCTCGTGCTCTTTGTTCCTTCTGCAGAACGACCTGTGGCTCTCTGAGGACTTTGGAGCCAATTGGAGGAGGATTCACTACACAGTGTGTTTGGCAAAATGGTAACACACACACACACACACACACACACACTCACACACAAACACTCGCATCAAACTGATAATTACATATAACCAGTGTTGGGGGACGTTACTTTTTAAAGGAACTAATTACATTACAAAATTACTGTCTTTAAAAAGTAATCAGTTACATTACAGCGTTACGTTCTGATAAAAGTAACTAGTTCGAGTACTTCTTCATTGCAGAAAATGAAAACTCCTTTGTGATTCCTCATGCATGTCGTTTTAGTCAAGACCTTTATAATTATTCTACCATCATCACTCAGCCAAGTTTGGCCCATAATCTGTTAACTACTAATACCCCTATCTCACCTACGCGGTTTCGCGCGGTGGCCATAAGTACGGTTCATCAGGATTCACCGCGAGTTTTGGCGCTGTGATTAGGTTTCCATCTTTCCATGTGTCGGTCCTCTCATAGTCAAACCGCATAGGTGAGATAGGGGTATAACATCAGGATTAACAGAGGGGGGGGAGGGGTGTCGGTTATCGGGGGGCGGGGCTTGTAGGATGACTTTCTCTCACACACACACACACACACACACACACACACACAATAACAGATTGGGAATGACTGCTGTCTGGCTCACGGATTATATAAATTGTCTGAATAACAGATTACATTTTTTTAAAAAGTAACTAAATAACTGAGTACTTAAATGGCGGACCTAACGCTCATTACAAAGTAATCCAAGTACTCTAATGCGTTAGTTTGTAATGCGTTACTTTGTAATGCGTTACACCCAACACTGAATATAATACATGATGTACTTTTTATTAAACCGTAAAAAAAAAAAAATTTTTGACTGTAATAGGTGTCACCAACCTCAACATAAAAGAATAGTATTTATTTATTTAATATTTTGGTTTCTCACACACACACACATGCATGTGTATACATATGTTTACAGTGAAGTTGCGGTTCAGAGTTAGCCGTCTCAGTCGTTCGCAGATTTACTTAGAAACGAACTAACTAATGACTGTTTGTGGAAACTGCAAAATATCCTCCGTACTTTTTTTTCTCATGATTTTTTCTTTTCGTGCCAATATTTAATAATTTTAACAGCTAAACCATTAAAAGCCTTGTATGGAAGTAATACTATTTTGTAATTAATTCTAAACTGAACAGGTAGCCAGTGCAGGGATGATAATATTGGGGTTATATGATCATATTTTCTGGATCTAGTGAGAACCCTGGCAGCTGCATTTTGGACTAAGTGAAGCTTATTTATTGAGGATGCAGGAAAACCACCTAGTAATACATTACAATAGTCCATGAATGCATGAACTAGCTTTTCTGCATCAGATACGGATAAGATGCTCCTAAGCGTGTGATGTAAATGGTGTGAGATCGATATATTTCTGCTATTTGTGTGATCTCTGTTTGTTTTTGGTGGCAAAAAGGCTGGACCTGCTCAATATTAGCCAACTGGTCTTAATGTTATGGCTGATCCAGTGCATTTGTAGTTTTTTTTTTTTTTTCTCTTTTTTTTCCAAAACAAAGCGTCCAGACGTCTGTAAGTCGTAACCACAGCGGGGAAGCTCCGCGAGCGGCTCTGACGCCAAGATCGTTTCAGTGGTCAGTAGTTTAATCATCACAGTCAGGAATGTTGAGGAGGGAATAAAGTGGTTCGGCGCAACCCGACGAGCTAATGTACACGTGACTGCAAAGACTTCAGACAGATCGTACATGTAAGGAAACGTGTCGGGGCCTGCACGTGAAAGCCACAGTACTGTAGAGTCCCTGACGACAACAACAACAAACTATCCTGCCGTTAAAGCTGTGCAGATGGATGTTATGCAGGCTGGGATGAGGGTTTTAAATCGGAAAGGGTCTGATGGAATCTTGTGTGTGTGTGTTTTTAGGGGGACTGCTGACACTCTGTTTTTCACCACAAACCCAAATGGTTCCTGTAGTGAGTCTTGTTTTCATAATATATGAAATATACAAAATATACACAATTGCTTGTTGTTTCTCCTTTATATATGTATGTATAATATCTGTATGTGTGTGTGTAAGGTGAAAGGGGTATGCTGGAGCTGAGGAAGACCACAGATTTCGGACACAGTTTTAAGACCATAGGCAGCAGGATTTACTCCTTTGGCTTGGGCGGACGCTTCCTCTACGCTTCCGTCATGTCCGCCACGGTACGATCATGTGGGGAAAAATATATATGATATATAATATATATGCCCCTTTACTGATAATTGTTTTCATTGTTTGCATATTTGTTGTCACACCTAAATGATTCAGAGTAAATACAAAATGCGGTTTGATTTCATTTATTAGGGGACAAAATAAAGCTGTCCAAACCTACCTGGCTGGCCCTGTGTGTGTGTGTGTGTGTGTGGGGTGGGGGGTGTAATTGCTCCCAACGCGCCCTTTGCTAAATCATGGCCTGGGTGTGGCCAAGTGAAATTGAGCTCAAATGTGATTAATCACAGTTCATTCATGATTTAGCAAGAGTTGGGGGCGCTATTACTTTTTCACATGGGGCCAGGCAGGATTTTACTCCCTCGGCTTGGCCGGACGCTTCCTCTACACGTCCGTCATGTCTGCCGCGGTACAAAGTGTGATAGCTTTTTCATTTTATTTATTTATTCTTTTCCCTTAATAAATTAAATCATCATTTTAAAAAATTATTTTGTGATTCCTCGGGTTATCTTCGTAATATAAAAAAAATTTCTTTGATGTGAATCATTTAAGTGATTGGGGGGGAGGAAACAGAAAGGAGGGCGCAAATACTTTTTCACAGCACTGTGTATATAATTGCGGCAAAGCCTGACTATATGACAAGTGTTCTGTCTTTTCTCTCTCTCTCTCTCTCTCTCTCTCTCTGTCTGTCGTTCTGTCTCAGGGTTCGATGCGCAGGATTCACGTGTCTGTGGATCAGGGTGAGGTTTGGGACATGGCCCAGCTGCCCGATGTTGGACATGAACAGTTTTACTCCATTCTGTCTCCTAACCATGATATGGTGTTCATGCATGTGGATGAACCTGGAGGTCAGTTTCTTCTTGTTTGAAAATAGTATTAATTTCGGCAACGCAAATAATGATAAAAAATATTGGTTGACGACCTTTCACCCTGTGACTAAGACGAGACGATGGCAAGGTGTCACGGGTATCAGTGAACAGTGACGGTGATGAAATCAATATGCAGTAGCGCTGACGGAAAAAGACGAGACCAAAATGTGATTATTTAAAATATATAAACTAATAAAACATCTGTCTTAATTTTCGTCAAATGCATCAGGGCATACCGTAATAATCACTCAGTTTTACAGCATCTTTGTGGTGATTGTTTTGTTATATGTGATTTATTTTAGATTTTCTTTTTATAGCTAAACTGTTGGCAAACACATTAAGCATCTCATGTATCAGTACAGTATCCCTACAACAGTACCAGTGTGTAAGTTGTACTACACTGTATTGTCCAGACTGCTCCTATTGTTTTCTAGTTTAAAAAAAGAAAAAAAGAGGACATTGGACATGCAGCAGTTGTTGTGATGGTTAAAAACAAATATCATTAGCTGAAAACATCAGATGACAAGTTACATTTTAAATGTTAAGATAATTTTGTAAAAACTATAAAAACAAGATTTTGGCTAGACCAGATTAACTGTAGGTTATAATAATCTTATTGCTAAAATGTTACGTTTTCATTGACTAAAATACTTAAAGGTTCCTCTGACTAAAACTAGACAAAAATTACCAGACTTTTAGTCGACTAAAACATCAACAAAACTGGGATAAGTTTGACTAAATATGATATAAAAACTAACAGAGACATTAATCCCGGGACTAAGACTATAAAACTGGAAAAAGCTGACGATATTAATCCTGTACTGCGTTGTATCCTGACCTGGATAGCGAGTTTCCTGAACTCAAGGTGCACGTTTTCATGTACGTGATTAGACGTCGTCGATCTCGTGTCTCTTTCTCCTCCCGTCCCCTCCAGACTCGGGGATGGGCGTGATCTACGTGTCTGACAGCAGAGGCATCGTCTTCTCCAAGTCGCTCGAGCGCCACCTTTACACGTCCACAGGCGGCGAAACCGACTTCACCGTCATCAGCTCACTCAGGGGCGTCTACATGACCAGCGTGCTGGCACACGGTACACACACTCCAGCATCCTGGAATGCTCTTTCACATCCCCTTTACAACCAAATAACCGTTTAATGAACGTAGCATTGTTTTTGTTTATGTTAAGAAAACAAACAAACAAAAAAACTAAACAAGAAGTGTTATTGGCTTAGTGTTTATTATTAAATATTCCAGTTAGCTAATACGTTAAAAACCTTTATCTCTGTTCACTATGTGTGTGTGTGTGTGTGTGTGTGTGTGTGTGTGTGCAGATGGTTCTGTTCAGACCGTGATAACGTTTAACCAGGGAGGAAATTGGAGACCTCTGAAGAAACCCCGAAACGCAGAGTGTGACTCGACTGCGAAGGATCCGAACGTGGTGAGGGAGAGACAATCGTATAAACACACACACACACTTCAGATCTACTTTAGAGAAATAAACACAAAAGGTTTTAAATAGGCGCAAATATTTAAGAGTATAATTTACGGTTGCGGCGTTTGGCAGACGCCCTCGTACAAAGCGTTTATCTCATTACACATTACGTGAGCCGGGACTTCAGGGGCTCAGTGGCAGATTTGTGGTTCTGAGGTTTGAACGCCGGGACCTTCAGCTTTTTAGGAGTCCGATTCCTCGTGTCTCTCGCTCTTTCTCTACAGCTGGCGACGGTTCCTTTAACCCTGACTCGTGCAGCGAGCAGTGTTCGGCGTTGCCGTGGTGTTTCGTCTGTTTATAGCAACCACTTATTTAAAATGCCACACGGCTCCGAAGCTGTGCCTCTAGGGACACTATTTATGTCCGTGTGATCATTAACATCTGATTAGTTTTATTTATACTCCCCGGTGTGCCTGATTTAATCATGGTTTTGTGTGTGTGTGTGTGTGTGTGTGTTGCTATAGTGCAGTCTGCATATTCACGCCTCCTACAGCACGTCGATGAGGCTGAACGTGCCGACGCTGCCCCTGAGCGAACCCAGTGCCGTCGGTCTCATCCTTGCTCACGGTACGAACCACTTCACTGTGTATCCTGGAACATAGGAATCATTACGTATGGATGTCGTAGAAATGCATATGTATGAAGAAAAAAACATTTTTCACAATACAATACAGGGTTTAGAGTTCGCGGCCTCTGTCGTTTTTTTTTAGAGCCTAACTAATAATTGTAAAAGCAATTTTTTTCCATGGCAATAGATAATTTTTCATGTGTTTTAATGCTAAACTATTAATGATATAATGTACTCATTTTGTAACAAAAATATAAACATAAATCCAGCGAAATTTCCATATAAAATATAAAACCTCATACATTTTTTAATACTGTAGCGAGAACACAGAGCGACCGTAGATGAAAACGCAGCTTGTGATGGTGAATTATTACCGTATTTACCCTACAGTACTGATACCAAAGAAAACACGCTTGCGTGAGTTTACCGTATGTATAGAGACACAGCGGTAAAGTACAGTACAGTATACAGTATTCTGTTTGATTTGGCAGAAGAAGAACGACGCATCTGTGTGAAATGTTTTCCCTCTAGGGAACTCTAGGTCTTAGTCTAACTCTAGCTCGTGAATAGACTCTGACTGAACCGTTCGTCCTCAGGCAGCGTCGGGGACGCCGTGTCCATCCTGTCTCCCGACGTCTACGTGTCCGATGACGGAGGGTACACGTGGACTTGGGCGCTCAAAGGGCCGCACCATTACGCCATCCTGGACTCGGGAGGACTCCTGGTGGCCGTGGAGCACAATCCCATCCAGCCCATCGCGCAGATCAAGTGCGTGCACGACACAAACAACACAAACAAACATTAATTTTTTTTAAACTTCTATGGCATTTAGATTAAGGATTACATCAAATTAAATTTTTAGAAAAATAATTTCCACCTGCTTGGTAGGGATGTAGATCTCATCGCGATAGCAGGATGCAGATCCGATTGGTATTGCGTTACTCTCAAGTTTTACAAGATTTTGTTAAAGCTCTAAAGACTATTGGAAAATAATTCACTCCTGCTGCACAGAATGCTGTGCTGCCTGCCGACGGGTTTATTTTTTTAGAGTGTAGGATTATAGAGGAATGACAACATTCATCCACTTCGATTGCAAACGTTTCTAAATAAAATAATAATTTAACTATTAAAACCCAAGAAGCACAGGTCCGAACCAGCAAAACATCACCGGTCAATGAAGATTTAAAAAAAAAAAAGGAAAAGTTTATAACACGTAAATTTTAAAACTACTGGAATATGAGAATGACGTTGCAAAAATGTAGAACTTCCAAAATGAGCATATTATTATTACTATTATTATTATTACTATTATTATTATTATTATTATTACTATTATTATTACTATTTGATCATAGAAACGGCTGAAATTGACAATTATTTCACTTTGTAAACATTTTCTTAAAATGTATTTTTTTAGCAAATTGGTGACTATTTGTCTAAAATGTTAGCTGTCATGTTACTGAAAAACAAAAAACAACAGGATTTTTTATTATGAATCCGATCAATCAAATTGTAATTCCCTAAATGCCCCGCCCATTATTTTCTAACGTCCACACTCATAGATGTAGTTTAAGAGACAGTCACTTTTGCCTGTCGTGTGTATAACCTCGATTCAGACTTTATTTTGAGATTTCTTTTTCATGTTGTCCAATCTGGACATTTCAATTCATTCTTTGATGAGAATATATTTGTTTAAATTTTGTATCAACAGAAAGACTGAAGATGAGATCGACGAGGCAGAGACTAAACAAGGTCACTGAGTGATATTTATCCGGTGATGGAGCTTAAAGTCGCTCAGCGGCGTGTCGAGCTCGAGATGATACGGGTCCGCTCAGACTGACAGAAGCTTTTTGTGCACACAGAGAGAGAGACCGAGCGAGGATAATTCGTTCCGGAAGCGGGCTCGTATTCCAAAATACTCGTAAACCAAAAACGAATTTTCCCATAAGAAATAATGGAAACTCAAATATTCATTCCACAGTCCCAAAAAATAAATACATAAAAATAATTAACACAAAATATTAAGTAAAAATAAAACTAATTAAAACAAGTCTTGGATCTTTAAGAAAATGGATCTTTAACCTCTCTAATGAGACTTGCTTTTGTTTTACACGCGTACTGTACTGTACACACACACACACACACACACACACATACATACAGACACAAAATAAAATATGTTTTACACGCGTGCACGGATGCTGATTATACCAGTGAGAGACACGCAGGGGAGATGATTACCCACAATTCTGCAGCACAAGAGAGGGAAAAACCGTTGGCTCAGTTGTGATCATGTGACGCTCAGCGTCAAAATAAGAAGCGCATGCGTGATACATGATACTCGGTACTCGTAAACCAAGACTTGTTCGTTTTCCAAGTCAAAATTTATTTAAAATCTTTGCTCGTCTTGTCGAACACTCGCAATCCGAGGTTTCACTGTACTGTGGATGGTTGTGGATGTGACAATTAAGATTTTTTCTTTATTTTTTTTTGTAAATTTATACCTTTTTACCATTTTATTCTGTTCTCATCTCCAAAGCTGTATTTCTGTTTTTCTGTGACCTGAACTGAGCTCTCAGCCCGTTTTTGTTCTTCTGATTTCTTTTTTTTTTTTTTTCCCCTGCCTTCTCACCCTCAGGTTCTCCACAGACGAGGGCCAGTGCTGGCACGTGTATAACTTCACGGACACGCCCCTGTACTTCACAGGCCTGGCGTCGGAGCCCGGAGCTCGGTCCCTGAGCCTCAGCCTGTGGGGTTTCAGACAGCCGGTGTTCAGCCAACACTTAGTGTCCATCACTATAGATTTCCACCAGCTGCTCTCCCGAGACTGTGAGTGTCTGAAAGTGTGTGTGTGTGTGTGTGTAAGAACAAGACTTGCTTACATTGTCTTTGCAGGACTGCAGAAAAACGCTTCACATACCGATTTGTATAAATACTTGCATAATACTATAATAATGTTCTACGTTTACGTCTGACCCTGACATCACCATGTCCTTATTAAGTGGTTTTTATCACATCTCCAGTCATAGAGGAGGCCAGTAGTGTGTCAGGTTCACAACCGGGGGAGTTTTGAGTTGTGTGTGTTTGTGTGTGTGTGTGCTCGACTGAAGATTTCTCAAATATTTAGAGTCTGTGATTAATCTCACAAAAACGCCGCTTTGCAGTCTAGTGTGTCTGTGTTTATAGTATTTCTAAATGCTTTCAATTCCTCACTCGTCCTCGATACGCTCTCTGTCTCTCCCTTTTCCCCCATTTTATTTTATAAAATAAGAAATGCGCTCACACCACATGGAAGTAACTACAAATATAGTGATGGGTGGAGACAGGAATGCAGACAGACGGTCCTCTGTATTATTAGATGAAATTATTAGTACATATGTAGACTTGTAGATTCATGGAGAGAGATAGAGGAGGAAAAAAAACAGGTGTAAAACAATAAACATGTTAAAAACAACACACTAGATTATACTGATTTTCTATAAATAAAAAAATAACTGACAGGAACAAAAAAAATTTTTTTTAAAGAGCTTTGTCTATCTCGGTGGCTTTTCCGATCATCACATGATCGCTGTAGAGTTAACGTTGGCCCAAGTCATACTGGTGTTTTACGTTCATCCGGTTTAAGATCAAGGTCTCTGTTTGAAATTCAGCATATTTTGTGAGGAATAAAGGAAGAGAGAGCTCATCGTGGGAGGTTTGGGAAAGCACAAATAAAAATCAGCCATAAAAGAACAAAAACAAAATGTAATAAAATATATATTCAGGAGTTGGAGACAGAAATCTTGGAAAATTAATTACTTACTAAGAACGACGAGGGCAGAAGAAATCATTAGAAGCAAAGACAAAACAAAAAAGCGCCACTAGGCTTTGATCTTCATGAACAGGCCGAGTCTTTGATCTCAAAGACACCGATGCCTTCAGCCTGTAACAGAAGAATCAGACGTCACAATCAGATCCTGTACTGAATGTCTCCTGATGGAATCGCAAGACCATCTGAAATTAGAAAAATTCCAATGGCATTATACAGGGTGTCCCAAAAAATCGACATCATTTGAAATATGAATATCTGAGTAACTATGTGTACTTGGCCAGGGGTCGACAACGCGCTGCTCCGGAGCCGCATGTGGCTCTTCCATTCCCCTGCTGCAGCTCCCTGTGGCTTTGGAAATCAATAACGAGTATGTAATTGAAATTTATTTTATGTTAGTTCGTTAGAATTAAATTTTTTTTTTTAAACTAAGTTTGAAGATTATGGTGATCTTGTAACATTACAATAGAATGTTTTATTTTTTTGTCACTCAAAATATCCATCATGTGTGGATATGACGTGTGATAAAGGATGACGGCAGGATGGCATTTTTGTTTTGCTGCAGGCCGATAATTTAAGTTCTGCTTTTTCTTTCATAAATACGAGGAGGACGAATAAACGTTGAGTGTTTTATTTGAAAGTAACCTTCAGCCCATCGTCTTCAAAAATTTTATTGTTGCAAGCAGAAATAAGATTTCATTTTGTCTGTAGAAATTTACTGATTTCATAAATGGAACACACTATAGTTTTTTATACATAGCATAAAGGTAAAAAATAAACTGAGATATGCAGATTTTATTTATTTATTTATTTTTTTTTTTTTTTTTTTCATTTGTAGATATCAAAAGGGTTTTGTGACTCCCAGTGTTTTCTTTTCTGTGGGAATCGGGTCCAAAATGGCTCTTTGAGTGTTTAAGGTTGCCGACAATCAGGGATCATTGGTGAGTGGACTGCAGGACGGAGTGGTTTTATCAGCCTATGATGTGTAATGAGCTTCCTTCACAAGGAGGAGGACATTTTCAAACGCTCACCACTGTATTAAGGACAGTCCTCCTTGTGCGAGTGGACTGGAGCAAATGCAGACATTTTATTGCAGGACAATGGGGATAGAAAGTTGTCTCAGTCGACTCTGTCCTCCATCCATGAGACAGCTGGGGCAGGACAGTGTCTGGTAAACGTTTTGACCGCCTCCGTTCTGTGGAACAAACTTGCAGCCCTCGAGGGATCAGAAACACTAATCGGAGAGATTTAGGGGACGATAGGTGATGTCTTCTAAAAATAAACCGCACTAGACACGAAGCCCCTGTCGTACAGTATATCTACTGATACAAGATGGAGGTCCAGGTCTGATCGAAATCTCCTGCTTTTTACCTGCAGACAGCACAGGGACGTCTCTCCTGCGAATAGTACAGAGCTTGAGACCCGACGAGCACTTATTTACTCTGAACTTGTACGAGATTGTTGTATCGAGGACAACTTGGTTTTAATGAGGAGCCCGCTGATTCCATCAAGAAGCCTGACATTGTAGAGTGGTTTCCGGCGCTGAGATTTACAAATCTCAGGGGCTTGGAGGATGGCGAATCTTGGGAATCTAGTCGCATTATCTGCAGCAGGGGATGCTCAGGGGGCCGAACCAAGGACTGGCTCTGGGGTTTGGCGAGGCTCTAGTGCGGAGGGTTGGAGGAAACGGGCAATGCTTCCTCTCTCTCTTTCTCTCTCCATTGCTGCAGCAGTTGAATAATGAGAATAGAACTTAATTTAAGAAAGTACTTAATTTCAGGACACCGCAACTAACAGACTTTAAAAAAAAAAAAAAAAAAAAAAAGTCGTCGTCCTCCTAGGAGAAAGATTCCGTACGCAGTCAGTGTGACACTCAGCCATCAGAACTTCCTGTCCGGTGTGAAGGAGTCGAGATGTTCGGATTTGCTGATGCAGGGGGGTAATGTTTACCACGCTGGGAGCTTGGAGAGAGATGATTTTGGCCAAATTTCGACAGAGAACTTGTACATTCTTGGCCTTAAATACTTCCTCTGCACAAAACGAAGTGATTCATAAGGAGCCTATTTGGCTGATGCAGAAAAATTTACAAAATTAAACAGTGGAACACACTGATCCCCAAACTAAAAAACATTTAAACGCCATACTTGGAATTCAGTTTGCTTTCTCTTTCTCTCTCATGCTCGACCTCTCTCTCTCTCTCTCTCTCTCTCTCTCTCTTTCACTCGGTCTCCCCCTGCAGGTGGAGAGGAGGATTACGTGCAGTGGCTCGCCCACTCCGATAACACCAGCAACCCTGACGACGGCTGTCTGCTGGGATATAAGGAGAAATATTTACGGCTACGCAAGGGCTCGGTGTGCCGAAACGGGAAGGATTTCGTCGCCACCAAGCAGCCTGCGCCGTGTACCTGCACTCTGGAAGACTTCCAGTGGTGAGGATCCAGTGGTGTTGAAGTTTAGAAAAAGTTTGCGAATCATAAGGAAGCTGTTATTGTTTGACCGATATGGAATAAAAAATGTTTTTCAACATTAAATTACAACAAGCGTTAAAACTCACCAGGGTCTGTCTGTACAGTTTAAATAATTAAATTGGCTGATAAATTGGATATAGAAACAAGTTTTTATCGATTTACAGAGGAAATGCATGAACGTCTCACTCATGTTGAGTTGCGTCTGGTCTGTATAATGCTTTTCTCTCTCTCTCTCTCTCTCTCTTTCCCTCTATCTCTCTCTCTCTCCCCCTGTCCTGCAGCGATTTTGGGTACTACCGTGACATGAACAGCTCGGAGTGTGTGGAACAGCCGGAGCTGAAGGGCCACTCGCTCGAGTTCTGTCTGCACAGCCGGAAAGAGCAGCTCCAAACTAGCGGGTACTACAGAGTCGATCGCTTATTATTAGTATGATTATTAGATCAGAAAGCATTTAGTGTCTTTACTAATGTGTTTTCGACATTGTTGTATACTTTTGTCCTTTGTATTTTATTTATTTTGTACAGTTACAGAAAGATCCCAGGAGACAGGTGTGAGGGCGGCGTCCAGCCAGAGAGGAAGCTGATCGACCTGAGCAAGAAGTGCGTCAGTAACCTGATGAGCGTAGAGCTTCTGGTGAGCGATACGTACACGTTCAATGCTGATTAGCGTATACTGGAATTTGGACACGAATCAAAGCCGTGATGAGCTCATCCGAAGTCTGTCTATCAGTCAGAGTCTCTGTCGGGAAGCGTGGCTCCTGTAGTGTCCGTCATCATCCTGGTTCTGCTCGTCTGTGCCGTGGCTGGCGTCCTGCTCGTCAAGAAGTACGTGTGTGGAGGAAGGTACGAGCTGATTGAGCCATGCAAAGTCGACGGATTTGATTTGTTATCGGTGTGAAATTGATAAACCGTGAATGTATACGTGTTAGGTTCCTGGTGCATCGTTATTCCGAGATGCAGAGGCACGTGGAGGCTAATGTCATCGAAGGGGTGGACGACGTGGACACTACAGAGCCAGAAAAGACGCACTACAATGACGACTCGGACGAGGTATCGATACCAGCACGGACTCTGTCCCGTTCATCTTAACACACTGTTGTGTTTTCTACATAGTTATTCTGTAAATATATATGTTTTTGTTTCTCTGTAGGACCTTCTGGTTGAAAATTGATTCTCAAGGGGAGTCAGAAAGATGACCAGTGAGCAGCCTGGATGCATTGCAGTGCCCTCTAGAGGCCCGTGTGTGTATGTGTACGTGTCTCTGTCGATTATTCACGTGTCTTGGTTGATTCCTGGCAGGTAAATGTGTTTCACCCAGTGTGGGGACGATGACCTGAACCAGATTACCGGCACGGGGAAATGTAGAAGTTTTATAAATTAATTTGTTCCAGCCACTGGACCCGAGGCAATTATGATGACGGTTTAATTTCTTTCTTTTTTTCCGCCTCATTACAAAATTTTTGTTTTTCTTTGGCAGATAACTGGTTGTTTGCTAGTGACTTACATTTTTTTAAGAGATGTTCATTCCTTAACAACTTAAACTTAACAACTGTATTTTTTTTTTTTTACACTTACAATCTTCAGTAATGATGCCCTTTAAATAGATGAATGGAAAATTCACTATAAAAAAATAGGATCTAAAAATCGGTACTAACATAAGATCACACAGCCACTTTATCATTGATCAAACTATTGTGTGATTACAACAAACTATTTTTATTTTTTAATTCCCTGTCCTGAGGGGGGGGGGGGATAATTTCTTATTAAAACACATTTTTTTTCTGTTCTTCCTTCTCGTAAAAAAGGACCGACCAAATCATTCACAGGTGAACTTTTTCTTATGCAACCACCTGCAGACTTCAAATTATAAATGAGTTTGGCGTAACCAAGCTTTTTCTTTTTATTCTTTCTCAATGTAGGGAAAAATAAAATACTAATTTTGTTTCTTTAAATGCAAACTCTTACATGTGATAGATAGGGAATGAGGCCAAAAACAAACAAAATTATCTAATTAAAAACTCTGCTTTGACTATCGTTGGAACTGATAAAAGATTAACAGAACCGTTGACGTAGACACACCAGTGCCATTATTATTTGTTTTTAATAAATAAAATATATGTATATGTACACATTCAGCCTGAGTAATTAAAAGCAGTATTATAAAGCAATAACAGTTCACTAAGCTAAAGTCCAAGGAGTGTATTCACACGTCGTTTTGTACAGGCTAGACCGAGGTCAGTGGATATGTTGCGTAACGATTGTGTCTTAATTTTGAGTTTATAAATTGCTTGAAGCTCTCTCCTTGTTACTTCCTTGGACGAGGATAGTTTCACACCTGCACTGTGGGTTATTACTGAGCTCATTGTAATATAAAATAAGCTAAAATCTTTCTAAGCAGTTGTGCACTGGCAGAAAAAAAAAATCTGATGGCGTAGTATGGGATTTTATTTTATTTTTTTGCATGATTTTATGGTAAAGTGATTTTCTCTAAGCAATTTATTAAGTGAATAATTAGCAGGGTTTATGCCTTGTATTTTTACTGCACAAAATAGAAATATAATTAGTCATCATAGCAATAATTAATCTTAACGATTTTGTCTGATCATAACTCCGACACGACGTTGTGTCCTGACAGTATTGCGAAGCGATACAGTGCGTAATTTGCTCAGTAAAGTTTCTCTATTGTTTCAGATTTAATTCCAGTCAGGAAAAAAAAAAAAAGCTTACAGGCCAGTCAGAGCAATAGACTCGAGTGCACAGGTTCATCAGGAGGGCGTCGGCCCTATTTATGATTTGAACACAGTATGGTTTATGGTACTCGTTTTTTTTTTTTTTAAGTACATGTCTCAGGGGCCCGCGGTGTTCACCTTCAGCTTCGAAGTGTGACGAGAAGAGAAGTGAAAAAGACACGAGTGAGTTTCAGTGAGTGCGATTGCTGAACGGGTTTGTCAGTATTCAGTATTTTAGTGCTACTGGGGTAACTGGGAGAATTTACAGCATCTGTTTATGAATGTACAGGGAATAGACACAGCGTTTTAATTCCAGTGCTGTAAATAAAATATGTACAGATAAGCTACTATTCATAACTACACTTTAATATCTTTAAAGACTTCTCAATCCAAGTCTCGGAAACCTAACAAATGTAAAGCCTTGATTGAGGAAACTTTCATTGTCCTTATTGGTTGTTTTTTTTTGTTTGTTTTTCAATCAGAATAAAGAATTTTAAACACTTATACTGTTGTGTGTGTGGTGTTTTTTTCTTTTTTTTTTTTTTTTTTTTTTCTTTTTTT
>JAQQZT010000016.1:20853568-20865153 GCA_030068275.1 Clarias platycephalus
CTTTCTTTTCCGCCTGCAGACCGCGCCTGGTAAAGCCGACCGGAAGGGTCGTTTTTGTTTGTTTATTTCTGTTTTTTTTGTTTAGTCAAATAAAGCTGTCTATTTTCCTGCAACTGTGTTCCCGAGTATTTGTAGGCACAGACATGACATATATAAGGTATTAGTGGTCTGATCTACTTCATATAATATTTAGGTGCATGGTCTAATCTACTCTATATAAGGTATTAGTGGTCTGATCTACTTTATATAATATTTAGGTGCATGGTCTAATCTACTCTATATACGATATTAGTGGTCTGATCTACTTTATGTAATATTAGGTGGTCTAATCTACTCTATATAAGATATTAGTGGTCTGAACTACTTTATATAATATTTAGGTGGTCTGATCTACTCTATATAAGATATTAATGGTCTGATCTACTTCATATAATATTTAGGTGGTCTAATCTACTCCATATAAGGTATTAATGGTCTGATCTTCAGTACTTTATATAATATTTAAAGAGTAGATATTAGTGGTCTGATCTACTTTATATAATATTTAGGTGGTCTAATCTCCTCTATACACGGTATTAGTTGTCTGATCTACTTTATATGATATTAGGTGGTCTAATCTACTCTATATAAGGTATTAGTGGTCTGATCTACTTTATATAATATTTAGGTGCATGGTCTAATCTACTCTATATAAGGTATTAGTTGTCTGATCTACTTTATATGATATTAGGTGGTCTAATCTACTCTATATAAGGTATTAGTGGTCTGATCTACTTTATATAATATTTAGGTGCATGGTCTAATCTACTCTATATAAGGTATTAGTGGTCTGATCTACTTTTTATAATATTAAGGTGCATGGTATAATCTACTCTATATAATGGATTAGTGGTCTGATCTACTTCATGTAATATAAAGTAGATGGATTAATGCATTAATCCATCTACTTGGATTAAGGTATTAATGGTCTGATCTACTTTATATAATATTTAGGTGGTCTAATCTATTCTATATAAGGTATTAATGGTCTGATCTACTTTATATAATATTTAGGTGGTCTAATCTACTCTATATAGGGTATTAGTGGTCTGATCTACTTTATATAATATTTAGGTGGTCTAATCTACTCTATACACGGTATTAATGGTCTGATCTACTTTATATAATATTTAGGTGGTCTAATCTATTCTATATAAGGTATTAATGGTCTGATCTACTTTATATAATATTTAGGTGGTCTAATCTACTCTATACACAGTATTAGTGGTCTGATCTACTTTATATAATATTTAGGTGGTCTAATCTACTCTATACACGGTATTAGTGGTCTGATCTACTTTTATAAGATATCTGTGGTCTGATCTACTCTAAGTTTACTAATGTTTAAATCTCTCGCCGGCATGTCGTGCATATTACACGTTTCAAAACCTCAGTCTACTCTTCCCTGATGGAAGTTCTCCCATTTTACACAGATCTTGGCTCGCCCCATCTCTGCTCCTGGACAGTGACAATAATGACCCTGATTCCTGAGTTCCTTCCATACAGAACGTCAAGACACAATGATGACTGTTTGAATATGGCTATTGTTTAAAACCCCAAAACTGTCGGGAATCTGAACTGTTGAGATCTGACAACTGCTTGTACAACTTGAAGCTCTAATTCCTATAATATTGGACTATAGACCAACACAGCCTACACTTTTTTTACTGAAACGCTCAACAAACGCTCAAAAGCACATTAACAATAAAAGTGTTGACCACGATGAGGTCTGCTGGATGTTGCTCTTGTACTAAAGATGTTAAAATGGAGCTAGCTAATGTTTGGTTGCATTGTTAACATAATGACCCATGTCGATCCGTATGCGTGTCTGATTTAACAGCAAATACTGTACGTTCAGATTTTTTATCTGAAATCATTCGATAATGCATTTTAATCTATAATCACTCATGCTAGATTTGTTTTTAGGTCATGCAGTTTACTACAAGTTTAAGTGTGTATGTGTGTATGTGTGTGTTTCATGTTTAATCAGGTAGCATGTGGTCCTGCTGCTATTGCAGCTTTTCCAGTGCTGGTTTTCTTTTATATAACTGTACACATCAGCATCAGGGTCACGATTCGCGTGTTAGCCCTTCCTGCCTGCACGCTCACTATCAAGTTGAGTTTAACAGCCAAGGCTGTTAAATCATTTTTTTTCTCCCCGAAACAAAGACACGTTGTGTAACGCACTCCCCGTGACAGAGTGAAGGGTATTTTATTCAGCATGGAGACAGGAGATCTTAGAGCCAAGTGAAGAAATAAAAATGAACAGAAATCAAAACAAAAAGACAGCTTTTGAAATTGAATAAATACAGTTCCAAATAAATATCATTTCACATCATATCGTAAAGCCGACGTGAAACTACTCACATCACAAATAACCGAACGTTAAAATATGTCCTCAAACAATACAGTATTAATCAACACCACCTACTATACTGTGTACACTAATACAGAGTCTTTAGTATTGTGCAGAAAATCAGCGAACGACTCAACAAACACTGGTACCAAAATACAAGCCTATGTGTTAAACCGATAGCAAAATAGACGCGTTTAAAGAAGAGGTTGTGTGAGTTTTAGCTGTGTTGCACTTTAAGGCAAATGAATAAAGACGTGCTGTTACGGACCGCGCTGAAACTCCTCATTGTGAATAAACCACAGTTGAAGACGAGATCATTCTATTCCATTATTGTGACACATGTTTAAGAACGCTTTTTCAATTCTCTGTAAAAAGAACAACCCTGAGTATCTGAGGTTGACTTCACACAGTCTCTGTGTGTGTATCAGATTTTACTTTCACGTATCTGATTCAATCTAATTCGAGTCACTGGATCGTTTTTTTACGTCAGGAATGGATCGGAAATTTGGTCATATCTAAGAAAAGCTTTTAAAAATAGTCATCAGTGATCAGTGAGATCCATCATTAGAAGTGAAGTCAGGGGACATAAACAACCCGGCATTAAAGTGTGTGTTTTGTGTGTATCACTCGTTATCACATGCTATTAGCATGACCAAGTGGACCCAAAAGAGATTTCAACTGTACATCTGTTATTTAAAATAGCAAAGATTCTGAGGGGAATTTAAAGATTTTCTGCAGTTTTTCACTTTGGATCTGTTTTGACTGTCATGAATTCAGTTGATTGATTTGAATCTGATTTCAGTCATCCGTACTTGTTCCAGGTTCAGATCCATTTTTAGAATTTTAAAAAGCAGATTTGAATCCAAGTTAAATGTCTGAAATTTTGATCAATTTTCAACGTTCCAGATTTGGATATGATTTAAATGTTACAACTTTGGATCATATTAATCATTTGAATGTTTCAGGTTTGGATCAGATTTGAAACATTCCAGATTTTGATCCATATTGAATGTTTTAGGTTTTGGATCCCATTTGAGTGTTCCAGGTTTGGACCGATTTGAGTGTTCCAGGTTTGGACCGATTTGAGTGTTCCAGGTTTGGAGCTGATGTGAACGTTTCAGATTTTGATCTGAATTAAATGCTCCAGATTTGGATCCAAATTAAACGTTCCAGATTTTAATCCAAATTGAAAGTACCAGAATTGGATGGCATCTAGCAGCAGCCTAGGTGAGTTCCTCAGGGATCTGTCCTGGTATCCTGAACCCAGTTTGGTCCAGTGTGTTCCTGGGAGTCGCAGTGTTGTAACTGCTGCGTGTAGCTTCCATCGAGCTGCTGCGCTTCAGAAAATGCAGGAAGTCTTCGTGTGCCGAGGCATCGTGCCCGGATGCCGGGGGCCTTGCGGGTCGGCTGGGGGAGCGGCAGCAGCAGCACATTGTCTTGCACACCTCTTCTCGAATCTGGCGATTCAGCAAGCCGTAGAAAAATGGGTTTGCGGCGAAAGAAGAGTATGCCAACCATGTGACAGGGCCTTCTGCCTCATCAGCTGAGCTGTGGGCGACGTCCAGGGACAGATGCAGATGGAAGGCAAAGTATGGCAACCAACAGAGGACAAACTGTCCCACTATGACAGCCAGCGTGAGTGCTGCTTTACCCCCCACCACTGTCCGGCGTGGCCTGCGAGGGGCATGAGTCCCGGTCCCTCTCCTGGCACTTGAGTTGCTGGTAATTATGGTGGTTTGGCTGTTAACGGAGTCAGAGCGGTGTTTCGGACGAGGTGTTGCAGGCACCCAGCTAGGTAGAGGTCCCCTGTGGCGGGCGGCCGTGTGAGCCACCTTGTAGACGTTAGCGTATACGGCCAGGATGATGGCGGCGGGGACACAAAAGCAAAGCACGCAGAAGATGATAGAGAAAACACGCCGGTGCCCACTGTGGCTCCAGTGAAGTGAGCAATGGGCGGCAGCAATGGCGCTATGGTGGCGATAACTGGGCCAACCAAACACAGTGGCCAACCCAAGAACAGCAGACGCCAACCAGACTAGTGCCATGACCGCGGCAGCAATACGGGGTGTCATTTTGGCCTCGTAGCGCATCGGGTGCACGATGTAGTAGTAGCGCTCAATGCTGATCGCTGTCACCGTAAAGATGGAGGCAGAGATCAGAAAAGCATTGAGGAAAACATACAGGCGACACTCAAGTGGCGTAAAGTTGACCCCGGCGAAGATTGGTGAGCCACACACAATGGCAAGGGGCATGAGGAGGGACGCACAAAGCACATCCACGCCGCAAAGGTGCCACACAAAGCTGTACTTCCTCAAGTGTGACGCCTTAAGCACCACGATCAGCACGACCAGGTTCGCCAACAGAGCCACGGCGTTTAGTGTCACCATGGCCGCCAGACCCATAGCGTCACGGAGACGGGTCTGTGGGTTGGACATCGTACCCAGCTGCATGCTGGGAGTAGGGTGCACGGACGCCCCATGTTCCAGTGAGTGGTTGGCTTGGGTTCCGTTGAGGTTTGGGGTCTGAGGGAATCCAGATGCTGCCATCTTTGGAGAATAGTTCTACACAGTGCAGGTCACAGTCACAGATTCCTCCATGATCCAACACAGGGGGCGCTAATCACAGACCAGACCTGTTGATGAAATAACAGGTTAGTTGGTTGCTGGATGGTTTTTCACATGACTGATTCCAATTATATAGCTTGAAATATCTCAAAATATGACAAAATCTACAAATCAAGGCTGTTCAATTTAAGTATCATTTAGATAGATAGATAGATAGATAGATAGATAGATAGATAGATAGATAGACAGACTTCCCAGCGGGAAATTGCATGTCACATGCCCCGATAATATGTACATCATACATATCCTAGTCCTGGCTTCATAGATAGCTTCTCAATGTAGTTTCTCAGTGTGTGTGTTTATAATTCATGATTAAGGCTAAAGAGCAGGTGGCACTGTGGCTTAGTGGTTAGCACTGCCGCGTCGCACCTTCAGGTTCCGGGTTCGATTCCTGCCTGGTCTGCGTGCATGGAGTTTGCATGTTCTCCCCACGCTTGGTGGGTTTCCTCCGGGTTCCTCCCACAGTCCAAGAATTTGAATATTAGCATAATTGGCGTTCCCAAATCGCCCCAAAGTGTGTAAATGAGAGTGTGTGTGTGTGTGTGTGTGTGCCCTGTCCAGGGTGTAAATCTCCTGGGATACTGTAGGTTCCAGGCCTCCCGCGACCCTGTTCACCGGATGAAGCAGTATAGACGATGAGTGAGTGAGGATTAAAGGGGATTCCACACCAACATCCATCTCATCCATGACCCCTGACACCCCCACTACTTCAGGAACTCAAGTTCATTTATTCGACCTTCCATCTTCTTATTACTTTATTCATGGAACCGTGGGAATTTTGTCGGAATGACACCAATGTGAAAGCCTCAGGGTTCATCAGTGAGCACAGTTTTGGATTTTGTTACTCGTGCTGTAAGCGTGTCATATTGTGTTCTGCTTAATTCTAGACTCATAATCCTTTGGTTCAGTGTTTATTTTGCATGGATGAGTCGTTACAGAATTGAGAGAGTGGGAGTTTGATCACTGTGATTTACTCATGACACACACTGTACATCTCTTTTTTTATGCTCTCTCTCTCTCTCTCTCTCTCTCTCTCTTTTTCTTTCTCTCTCTGCAGTGTGTTTGTGTTTCTCTGTCTCACTCTCCATCTTTCCGTTTCTTGTCTCTCTCTCTCTCTCTCTCTCTCTCTCTCTCTCTTTGTCTCCCTTTCTGTCTCCCTCTTTCACCTCTCACTCATCCTCGGTTTCACTCATTTGTCCCTCTCTCTCTCTCTCTCTCTCTCTCTCTCTCTCTTCTGCTCACCTTTTGATGGAGAGTATAATGAGGCATTTAGTTGGGTTGCAGCTGCGGGAGGCTTTTCTTCTCTAAGCGGCATTACCATTAGAGTGAGGTCACTGTCACCTGCACCTCACACACACACACACACACACACACACACACACATATCCCTTTCTCTCTCTCTCCACTGTTCTCTCTCTCTCGCTCTAAAACACAAGCCCCCACGCACACAGAAACATCCTCCCACACACTCATACAAAATGCTCTCGTAATACAGCTCATCCCGGACACACACACACATACATACAAACACACACATACACACAAAATCGACATCTCAAGCACTGCTTGATTTAAAGCGTAGATTTCCAATGTAAGCTGTAGTGATTATTCACAACTAAGATTCAGAATCGAACCTGAAGTCCTTCTAAAGCTCTCGATGGTGTACGTGTTCGTCCGTTCATCATCTCAGAGTTGTTTTTGAGCCACAGTTGTGAAGTGAATACACTTTATAAGCACTAATGGGTGTTATAAATGTGTGTGTTTGTGTATATTACATCATCACGGCTGCATGGTGTTTTTCAGCTTTATCACCGTGTGGATCTGGATGGATGTGATGGATAGGAACGAGGGCTTGCACACTCAGCTCCTACGCTCTCTCGTGTCGGACGAGGAAGCCAGAAGAGCTTTATCTCTGAACACACTCCTCGCTCGTCTGCCGAGAAACGCTGATAACGACGGCGAGTACAAAACATAAAATATTACCTCGTGTTTAACTCTCTCACCTACACACACACACACACACACACACACACACACATGAGCATCACGTGTGTTCTGTGCTCTTCTTAGAATCCTCCCAGAATGCTTCACTGCTCCAGTCTCATCAGTTCAGGCCATGTGGCACGTTTCTGATTTTATCCTCACTAATCTGTTCTAATGGACCGAGTTTGGTGCACGGTGTGTATTAACGAGGTACGTGAGGTCAGGACACGGAGCTGTTTCAGATTATGACGGTTATATAAGACGATTCTGATTTTTTTTTTTTAAAGTCACACAGTGAAAATACATTCACTAAACAGTGACGCTCTAATCGCTGGACTTATGTGTTTAAGAACTGATCATTTGGTGCGTATAGTGAGGAGTGTTGTTAGGGAATGACCCAGACGGGATATATACGATTGGGATTTCATATCCAATCTGATAATTGATCAATGATCTCAGAGCTGATCAATTATCAGATTGGATATGAAAATCCCAATCATATATATCCCGTCTGGATTTTTTGGCATATGAACCAAAGTCTCAATCTTTTCATCTATATAAAAAAAGATTAAGAAATAAATAGATGTCTGTCTGTCTGTCTGTCCAGCCTGACAAAATGTAAACAAACCTTTGCCAGTCCTTAGATATTTGCCTAAAGTTAAACCTGCGCCATAAATTCGATCACAGTGTTGAGTAGAACTGAAGTTATGAGCTGTTATGTGCCAGATTCCAAACTGCAAATTTCGACAGCGTCAAGTCAAACTGTGAGTCTTAAAAATTAAAAGCGATGTTCATAACATTTAATAATCTACTTTAAAATAAGCTACCAATGCACTACTTGATCAGTGTAAAAAAAAACACCTGCATCAATAGATATTAATTAGAAAAGCTAAAGTGAATATTTTTACTGGGATTAGTTCATATTTTCACTTTTGCTGAAATAACAGCGCTGAAGTGGAGCGCATCTTTCCCTAAAAGATATTCTATTCATATACAAAAGCCATCCATCCATTCAGTTCTAGGTGTTACCAGTCAGACTAATCAGATTTAACCAGACTGATACATATATCACAGGATTATGTCCATGTGCTCATTCTACTACATTATTATGTACAGTCGAAAGATACTAACCAACATGCTCTTATTGCTGTGCTGAGCTTCTCCTCTTATGTTGTGCTGAGCGTGGGCCGACATAAGTCATGCATCAGACATCATACAGCTAATGAAAATCTTACAATCTTGAAGCATGTTAGACTTCACTAACACACAAAAACTAAAGAGATCTCATTTTTACTTATTTGCTTCAACACATTGTTTTATCCTTATCTGACCCATGTCTGACCACTTCTGTCTAGAGCCTAGAAAAAAATCCAGTGATGGAAAAACCTGGTCATTCAATTTATATTCAGGTCGTCAGCTGACCTCATTTGTTGGACACGTGTGGGTTTTCCCGTTTTTTTCTTTTTTTTTTTTTTTTTACAATTTTTTTAAGTGTTTAAGTGATCTCCGATCGCCCTCATTCAGGATGTCTTTCTGAACACATTTCTCATACTTAGCGCACTAACATTAGATTAGACATCTGATATTATACTTCCATTGGAATAACATTCGATTATACATCCATTAAATTAGACAACTCATATTGTACCACCATTAGATTAACCTTTTGCTTGACTGACCTTCCATCAGATCAGACTATTGTACAACTATTACATTAATCTTCCATTAGATTGGATCACTGATATTATACTCTCATTACATTATACTTAAATTGTTATACCACTATTAGATTAGACTATTCATTCTTTATTACATTAGATTGTATTTAAACTATTATAGACAAATTAGATTACTGATATCATACCACCATTAGATTATATTAACCTTTTATTTGAATAACCTTTGAATAGATTAGACTACAGTTATTATACCACTATTACATTAATCTTCCATTAGATTAGACTTCTATTACACTGGTGACATAATACTCCCATTACATTATACTTAAATTATTACTAACATTAGATTAGACTATCAAGTTTATACTACATTTGAATAGATTACTGTTATTACACCATCATTAGATTAAACACCATTAGATTGGATTCATATTTTATTATATTAATCATCGTTTAGATTAGATTAGACTACAGATATTATACCACTATTAGATTAACTTTCCATTAGATTAGACTTCCATTAGATTGGATTACTGATATTATACTCCCATTACATTATAATTAAATGATTATACCACCATTAGATTAGACTATTAATTTTATACTACATTTGATTAGTTTATTCTACCACAAGTAGTTTAAACACCATTAGATTAGGTTAATATTTTATTAGATTAACCTTCCGTTAGATTAGATTTCCATTAGATTGGATTATTGATGTTATACTTAATTGATTATACTAACATTAAATTAGACTATTAATTTTGTACAATATTTAGTTAGATTACTAGTATTATACCACAATTAGATTAAACACGATATCACCTATATATAAACTTTTATTAAATTGATCTTTGATTAGATTAGACTACAGGTATTATACCACTATTAGATTAATCTTCCATTAGATTAGACTTCCATTAAGTGGGATTATTGATAATATACACCCAATAGATGATATTCTTGGTATTATAACATCATTATATTAAACTCTAAGCATTATAGTATGGTTAGATATATATAATTATACTACCATTAAATAATATTTTCATTACATTAGACTAGTAATATTATACCATCACTTGCTTAAGTTTCTCTTATTATGAGAAATTCTCTAATTATCATTGTTATCCAGAATTGTTCTTTATAATCCTCAGATTATTTTTGTCTCCTTCTATGTTTTATTTTACACCCAAGATGGCTTTGAATCGTACATTACAACAGACCTTACACCACTCAACTCTTTTCTCTGGGATCATGTGAAGTCAGGAGTCTATCAGATTTGACCTGGAATAACCTGAAGGAGGATTTCAATAACATTTAAGGAGGATTTCATCTCTGCGTGGAAAAACATCAGTTCTGAAACATTAAGAAATGTACAGTGTTCTCGTATTCGGCGTACACACAAGTGCCAAGAAGAAGTCAGAAGCCATCCGTATGAGCAGAGCAGTTAAAGTACATGTTTTGCCGGTGGATCCAGACTTCTGGGCCAAACTGCATAAAGTTTATACATTATTATCATCATTATCAAGATGTTACAGTTATTCTGCTTCCATTTTAAAGTAGTTAGTGTTGAATACTGATTATTGTGTTAATTCAACATGGAGTCCCTGGCACTAGAACCGAGAGCTGGTTTAATCCGTACCCCAAGACCCGGCCCCTATTCCGTGAACGTAATCAGTTTCCAGAAAACTGATCTGTGCTGAATGATTAAGAGCGGCGAGAGGCGGCCGCCTGGGCCGAGGAAGTGCTGTTTACTCTTCATCCTCATTAAGGAGTGCGCTGGACACGCAGGCTGCCTTCATTAACATCCATTAGCCTTACACAAGCCCAGGTGTGCCGGCAGGTCTCACGTGCACGCACACACACACACACACGCACACACACACACACACACTTTTTGCGGTGACATATCTGCGGCATACTCATGGCTCGACTTTCTATCTTGTCTAAGTCATGAACTTACCCTAGAGTTTTATTGACCTGATTGTGGCTGTGGCTAAATTGTTAAAGTAATGACACTTAAACCAAGACCATCAGTCTATAAAACTAATTTGATCTTGTGAACGTCACCATGGATTCAAGTGAAATCATCACCAGATTATGAAGAATATCAGGTTTAAAAAAAATTAAGTTCATAAATCTCACCTTGTGCTCACTGAAGGTCTATGAAATCCCTTTGAAAGACGAGCTTACAGCCAGATGTGCGCATGTATCCAGAGGTTACTATAAGGAACAGGAGATTCATCAGAAGCAACACCGTTATGTAGAGCGGGAGGCATTTAAGTGAAACTGGAGGGATGTGCGCGTCGCTAGAGTAAGTCCACTCTCTCTGTCCTCCCTCTCTCTCTCTCTCTCTCTCTCTCTCTCTCACACACACACACAAGCAGTGTTTATTGCTTAGCAGTAAACACCAGGTGGGTTTGAGGCAGCAGGTGAACAACGCCACTGATGCTCTAAGACAGAGTGACACACACACACACACACACACATACACGGGGGGACAAAACAGCTGGCCAGTGAGTGTGTGTGAGTGTGAGTGATTGAGTGTGTGTGTGTGAGTGTGTGTGAGTCTGGTGGGCTGGGGGTGTAACCAGTAGCAACAGTTAATCACATATTCATGTGAAAGTGAGAACAAGAAAAGAGAAGATGGCCTCTAGACCTCCTCCTCTTTATTACTGTCTCCCACACACACACACACACGCACACACACACACACAGTGTATGGCAGTAACAGGCACATATTGTCCATTTTGAGTTGTCTTTTCAGACCGGCTCTTGTTTAACAACCCTGTAATGCTTCAAATTATTATTTTCATTGCTATCTTGTGTGTGTGTGTGTGTGTGTGTGTGTGTGTGTGTGTGTGTCTTACGTGTCAGATACTCGGCGGTAGTTTGTTGGAC
>JAQQZT010000016.1:20866400-20877748 GCA_030068275.1 Clarias platycephalus
AAAGTGAAAATATGAACTAATCCCAGTCAAAATATTCACTTTATCTTTTCTAATTAATATCTATTGGTGCAGGTGTTGGTTTACATTGAGACAGTAGCGCATTAGTAGATTATTAAATTATTAAAGATGATAAATTAAATATCTGTTCATAACATCACTTATACTCAACTTATGGTGCAGGTTAAACTTCAGGCAGAGATCTAAGTACTGCAAAAGTGTCATTACATTCTGACCAGCCAGTTTTGCATGGTAACATTTTTATAAGATAGATATTTTTATAGCGATTATGTAGGAATTATATATATATTGCAACATTAGTAGAGAAATATCCCAACAGACTAAAGGTTGTAATTAAAGCATTAAAGCAAAGCGTGGTTCAACAAAATACTGGCACAAGAGGGTGATCCTTTTCCAACCCAATGATTCTGTTTTTTTTTTTTCCTCCTGACATGTTGGTGTTAAATCTTTCACTTTAATGTTACAAGTTGACCTGTGTAAATACAGCTGCATAAAACACAAAAACACAAACTGTGTCTGTCTTTATTTTAAAATGTGATCATTTTAACGGGGGTGATTCTATTCTGTACCCACAGTACAGTCCAGACACTGCATTAAAGGGGACTGTCTGCCATTAAGTTCAATACTTTATGTAAACCTGCTCAACGTAAAGCTGAGATCTGCTACTTTTGCATTATATTGCAAATCCACTATGTTAAAGCACTGAACCTAAAGAACTAAATGTGGAACAGTCAAAATCCTTACGGCCTGGACTGGACAGTAGTTCAACGCCACCTTTAGGTGCTTTCTGTGACTGCAAGTGGTCTGTGTATTTGGAGTTACAAAGTGTAAACAGTTCTTTCTCGTTTCTCGATCGTCCCATAGTGAAGGTGAGAGAGGTGCTGTACACAAACATTAGGGAAGGTGCAGACTTCCAAGGAAAGATCACTGCATGAGACGCATAACAGCAGAGCAAGCCTTGTGTTCCAGCGATCCTGGAAAGATGTGAAGACCTTTGTGTCCAAGACAATTCGTGAACTCAACCGATGGGTGGCTTCACTACCACCAGATCTCTGATTATTCACTCGTGTTAAATGGTTCGGTTTCCCTGTTTTTCACGTTTCTTTGATGCTGTTCTGGGATACTTTACTCTGCACAATATACGTGGAGAGGAGTACCACGGGAGAGGAGTATATACGTGGAGAGGAGTACCACGGGACGCACACAGCTTTCAGAATGTCTGCTGATTTTTTTGGTATTTCTTATTGAGTATCAAAGCAGAAGTTTGTGTTGTGCAGCTTGTCATCGACTCCTCTTCGACTCACCAGAGTTTGGTATCTCACTTACAGTAAACGTACACACTAAACCTGGCATTATACAGATGTGAAAATACTCAGTGTGCCGGACATCGGACTTCTGTAGGACTGGATATATATATAAATGTGTGCTTTGGTTGGCAGCTTTGTGTGTGTGTGTGTGTGTGTGTGTGTATGTGTGTGTGTGTGTGTGTGTGTGTGTTTTCTAAATTTTAGTTGTGTACATCTACACTTTGGTGCAGTAGTTTGATGAATTAAACTACTGCATTAATATGTAGGCTTTGTGCTCATCTCTGATAACCAAACAGTGTGCCTCTTTCCAAAGACATCCAACCTTTGTTATATTATAAAAGTGTCTTTTTGCTATATATTACAATGCCAACAATGACTGTTATCTAAAGAAAAAAAGAAGGTAGTTTAAATGTATCCAGAATTTATCCAGAAATGAACTTAATAGCAGCCACATAAAAAGGTCCTCACTTCAGTGGTAAAATGCCAATATTTTCCTTGTGGATTTTCCAGAATCTGAGGTGGAAACTGTGAAGGTGGTCCTCCCTTCCATAGTACATTTACCTGGTCCTCACTCTGCTAGTCATACAGGAATGTGTGTGTGTTTGTTTTTTTGGTTTCTAAGATGGCGCCGGTGAGTTCAGCTGACAGTGACTGCAGGGTCACTGTCAAACAAGATCAATGACCTCAGGGCCAGGATTAAGTTCCAGAGAGACATTCGGGACTGCAACCTCCGAGAGCTTCACTGAGACATGGCTGAACCCAGCAGTGACGGACCACGCGAGTTTTTCTCGGTTCACCACATGGACAGGAAATTGGAATCGAGGAAGTCAAGGGGAGGCGCAAGCAACTTGCACACGTCACACACTGTATAGGGCTGATGTCAGTTTGGGCCCTAAACATTTGTTGAGTGTGTCAGTGTGTCAGTGTGCGTGTGTGTATGAGAGAGACACATGAGTGGTATTGTGCGTTTTGCGAACGACCGAAAATAACCGACTTCCCGTTGAGTAGAGCGCGTGAGATGCGTAGCGAAAGTTGTTCAGCTAAAAAAGAGGTAAATGTGTACCAGATTTCACACGTACACGTGCAAGTGTATATGAGCTTTTTCAGCATGTTAAAACCTCCAAAAAGATGCTAGACAAAATACAATAAACAAATATTTAGAAAAGCGTTAAAATTCACTTCAGCGCTGTTATTTCAGCTGTGAATATATGAATTAATCCGAGTAAAAATATTCAGTTTAGCTTTTCTAATTAATATCTATTGGTGCAGGTGTTTTTTCTGAGAAAAGCAAATGATCCAATTAAGTGACTCGGTTCACTAAAGTGAATCTCGGTATCTATTTTAAGTGAATCATAATTGTTAATAATGGATTCATTATTAATTTACACTATTTGCTTACATAGTGACTCAGTGACTAATTTAGTGTTATTTAGATGAATCGTGGTCGATCTACGTTAAAGATTTATTTTATTTCAACAGTGAATCGTTTTATTTAGTGATTCCTTCGTCCTTGTGCACCTCCGGTCCGATGGGGGGCGATAGCGAGCAAACACGCACTCACACACACACACACTCGTCTACCGAGGAAAAACCGGAAGATGATATGAACATGTGGAAGTGGCCCATGTGGGACTTTAATACGTGAGCTAAGTGTGAAGATTAGATGAATTAATCCGCTCTAGTTTACTGAAGTCAGAGTAAAATAGTATAGTTTGTAGTTTATTAATCATGTCTTTTTTTATAAAGAAAAAATCCGCCTCGGTGGCCGCTGGGAGAAGTGAAAAGTCTGCTGGAGCGAAGCGAAAAGTAAGAACTGAGCTAACGTGTGGCTAACAGTAACAGATCAATTATTATTAAACATGAAACATTATTATAATTCACCTCAGATAGTGTTTACAGAAGTGCAGGTTAAATTGCATGTAGCTTTTAGGATATAGTATTAGCTTACAGTAACCTGCTTGCAAGCCTTTAAATAGATAAAACTTTTATATTATTGTGTATCTCCACAGTTAGTGTATAAACAGTGCATATTCAATTACATGTAAGCTTTTAGTTCTGGCTGTATTATGTTTGTGTACAGTAATGTACAGTATTGTGTATAGGATTTACTGTAGGATCTGAGTGTAGTATAATAGGGCAGGATCTGAGTGTAGTATAATAGGGCAGGATCTGAGTGTAGTATAATAGTACAGTATTGTGTATATTCTCTGCACTCACTGTGTGTTTATTTTTCTGTCTTCAGACTGATCAGGGTGGGAAAGGCCGTCCAAAAAAACTCAACAAGCGCCTGAATGAGGAAATCTCCAGCGACTCAGAAAATGAAAAGTGAGCCATCTTAGTGAAAAAGCACCAAACACACACACACACTGTAATAAAGTAGAACGTCTACAGTCTGTACAGTAACCCGTCTCTGTTTGTTACAGCGATGAAACACGGGGTCGAAAGCAGAAGGAGGCGGAGGAGGACGAGGAGATCGAGGAGACGCCGCAGGAGAAGAAGCTGCGTCTGGCTAAGCTCTACCTCGAGCAGCTGAGAGAGGAAGGTGGGTGAAGCTGTGATCAGGCACCAGGAGCCGCATGTGATCTCGGTCAAAGAGTTTTAGTGAGTTTATACAAGCAGCGGAAATATCTAAAGAATAAATCTTTGGCTGCGTTATCATTCCTGAACCATCCTGGCATCTTCTGGCTTAAACGCTGATCGGATATCGTCTCACATTCAGAATGGGCCAAGTTTACTATATCAAATCTGATATCTGGTGCTTTACATCCAAAACTCCGGAACATTTCTTTAATATTACGATTGGTTTAAATTCATCATTTCACTCTGAAATAACAGACATACTATATGTTAAAAGTATATAAACGGTTTCACCCAATTATGATTTCGAAAGAGAGTGATGTGTGAACATGTCAGATGTCTGTCACATCTGGACAGAAAGCCTCACACCTCTGAAACCCAGTGAAGCTCCATCAGTTTGTATAGATTATAATTGTATGTTTTTGTGTGCAGAGGAGAAGAAGGCAGAGGACGAGGAGTTCGAGTCGGACCTGATAGCTGGACGCTTGCGTGAGGACGTGGTACGCCGTCTTCTTCCTCATCTGGTTTAATCAGTAAAACTAATTAAACTTGCATTGAAATTCTACATTGTTCTTCTCTCAACAGCTGGAACAGAGGGGCAAACTGCAGAGACTCATCGCAGAAGAGGTGAGTCGAGAGATCCTGTTTTATCTTATGGTCTGCGTAACCATGGTGATGATTATGTTAACAAAAGATGTCGTTCTGATCTCCGTCTCGTCGTGGTGTCCAGCTCCTAGCGCCGGATCCTGCAGAAATCCGCCTGTTGAGGGGACACAAGCTCGCCGTCACGTGTCTGGTCATCACCCCGGACGAGAAACACATCTTCTCCTCGTCTAAAGACTGTTCCATCATCAAGTGTAACTATCACACGCTGACTTCAGAACGGTTCCTGGGTTCTAGTGTTCCAGGGCTTGTCCGAGTCCTCATGGCTTAATATTAATTTAAAAATCTTTAGAGTTACATGGAGTTCGGATGTTCACTGAAAAAGTTCATATGTGAGAAAACTTGCACTGCTCGTTCACTTTCTTTCGAGGGACGTCTGGGTAAAAATGTACGTTTGTGTAAAGAATTCAGTAGCTCTAATAGTGTGTGTGTGTGTGTGTGTGTGTGTGTGTAGGGGAGGTGGAGAGTGGGAGGAAGGTTCAGAAGATCGCAGGAGGGAGGAAGGGGACGGAGGAGCGGCACGTCGGACACACGGGACACGTCCTTTGCATGGCCATTTCATCTGACGGCAAATACCTGGTGAGGAGAGAAATACATTTGTATTTTGTTTGATTTTATACTGTGTTTAAAAAAAATAAAATAATGAAATTGGTTTATATAATGTTTCATTATATGAGGACGGCTGAAAATGTCCTCATGTATTTCCTTAATGAGTCGGTTCTTTGATGATGTGGGAATAAATACAAACAGTTGATTAGCGAGTGGATAGAAATCTGAATCCAGATAATCGGCTCGTGAACTTTGTGTCCTTACATCGTGTGTGAAACGTCGGACCTGTCTCTTCTGTCCCAGGCCACCGGAGACATGAACAAGCTCATCATGATCTGGGAAGCTGCTACGTGTAAACACCTGTACACCTTCACGGGACACAGAGACGCCGTATCGGTGAGGAGATGCTCGCGCTTATACCGCATGCACACAATTATTTTCCCTTTTCCTTTTTTTCTTTCTTTTTTCTATAGTACAGTTCTCATAAATGTGTGTACGAGGGGCGTTCGGGTCAAACCGGGACTTATGATAAATCTGGTGAATGAAGATGTAGAAGTGATGGACATTTACAGAAGACTTCAAGCACAGAACGGTGATGAGACTCTTAGACGCAGTAAAACATGTGGACGGTGCTTTAAACATGCCGATCCCGGCCGAGGTGGCTCGGGGGTCACTGGGGTCCTGAACGTCGTCAGTATTCAGCGAGAGGAACACCTGATCCCGGAACTGGAACTCGTACAGGCCTGACCTCGCTCCAAGCCATTTCCGCATGTTTGGGAGATTGAAGGAGTTCCTGGGAGGCCGGTGTTTCAGACGTGAATCAGACAGGCAGTGTGATTATGAGTACTGAGAACTTTCTACCGAGATGGTGTACAAGCATTAGTAAAGGACTGGGGAGATTATATAGAGAAATAAAGGGAGGTTCAACTGTCAGAACTAGAGACGGGAATCACCAGGGAGCGCCCGAAACGATGATGTCATGATTCGATTTCTATTCCGATTCTGTTAATATCATGATTTTATAAATATCCAGACTATATATATATATATATATATATATATATATATTTTTTTTTTTAGATTTTATGAGCAAATAATTTGCTCCTAGAGTACCACACGGGACACAGTGCTGCCTGCCAGTATGTGAATACTTTAGAGTGCGCCATCTGCAGGATCATAGAAGAATGGCAACATGTTACCACCTCAAAATCAGACGTATATAAATGAAAACATGTATTTTTAACAATTGATTTAGGAGTCAGTGTATTGAGAAAAGAATCACAATAAGTAACTGAATCTTTTTTTTCTTTTTTTCTTTTCCCATTTTCACTCATAACTGAGTTCTGTTATTCTGCACAATCAAAAGTCTTGCTTTGACTCGAATGGTGTGTGTGTAATATATTCTGTATTGATTATTGATTACTCTCTGTATCAGGGTTTGGCGTTCAGGAGAGGAACACATGACCTGTACAGCGCGTCTCACGATCGCTCAATCAAAGTCTGGAACGTGAACGAGAACGCTTATGTAGAAACTCTGTAAGTGCACACTCGCTCACACACACACACACACATTGCAGGATGTGTTCCTGCTCCGGGTGTGTTATAGTAAATCACTCCTGTCTGTGACATAAACTAGACTTTTTATTATATATTTATCAATTATTTAGCTTTTTAAAAAAAGTATTATTATTTTTTAAACACCTGTCCTGTTCTGTCCTGTCCTCGTCAGGTTCGGACATCAGGACGCCATCACGGCTTTGGACTGCCTTGGACGGGAGCGGTGTGTGACGGCGGGGGGACGCGACCGAACGGTCCGAGTGTGGAAGATCGCCGAGGAGACGCAGCTCGTCTTCTACGGCCACGAGTCAGTCTGAGCACGAACACACACACCACACACACTGGCTGTTTTTTTCCCCTGCATCTGTAACACACTCCTCATCTCTCTGTGTGTCTCTGAAGGAGCTCCATCGACTGCGTTCAGCTCATCAATGAGGAGCACATGGTATCAGGAGGGGATGACGGGTGCGTCAATCACATCACAGCTGAATTATTATTTTTTAAATAAACCTTAAATAATCCAGGTAGTAGAGCGTGATGAAGTTCGGTTTGTTTGTTTATTTGTTTATTTGTTCGGTGTGTGTGTGTCCAGTTGTTTGTCTATCTGGGCTGTGAGCAGGAAGAAACCAATGACCACAGTGAAGCAGGCTCACGGTCTCCATGGCAACGCCGGACTGGAGGGGCCGTGCTGGATATCATCAGTTGCAGCGTTGCACAACTCCGACACTATAGCTTCAGGTGCCTCAGGTGCACACACACACACACACACACACACACACACACAGACACAGCTTCTTCCTGTTAGTTGTATTTATTTATTTAATTTTATTTTGTAACTGTATTTCATTTTGGAGATTTATTTTTATTATCCCAATTGTTTATTAACATTTTAAACCAGGCTGAAAGTCACAAGTGCTTTAATTCCACCTCAATCGAACATTTTCTCCACACACACGCACACACACTCGTAGACTCTCGAGTACACGAGCTATAACACACCTACACACTCTAATCTCTAATCTTCCTGTCTTCGCTTTTCTTTAACACTCCCACACACACACACACACACACACACACACACACGCGCGCAAACTCACGGTCACCTTGATACCACCATAAACATCACCACTCTGCGTTCCAGCTGGTGGCGCTCTCGATGCCGATAACTTCATGTTCAAGAACAGAGAGAGAGAAAAGAAAAGCAGGAGAGGGACAGGGAGAGACTGATGGTGAGAGACACAAGGGACAGTAGGAGAGCGAGACACAGAGGTGGAAGGAAAGAGTAAAGAGGGCAGAGAGAGGGAGAGAGACTGATGGTGAGAGACAGGAGGACAGCAGGAGAGTGAGACAGAGAAAGGTTTAGGGGTGAAATGGATGGAGAGATTAAAGAACAGATGGAGGGAAGGAGACGGACTCGCTCGCTCATTAACACTCGGCTCTGCTCCTCCTCAGGTTCCCATAATGCCTCTGTGCAGTTGTGGAAGTGCGGGCAGGGGTTTCGAGGCCTGGAGCCGCTCTTCTCCATCCCGGTGGTGAGAAACGACACGCAGCATTTCACATCCGAACCTTTAATCCCGAGGAGACGCGTTCGTATGACGAGGAACTCATAAAGACTGATTTATTTTTTCTTTTTTCTTCCAGAATGGTTTCGTGAACAGTTTGAAGTTCTCCAACTCGGGCAAGTTCCTGGTGGCCGGCGTGGGACAGGAGCACAGGTACACCGTCCACATGAGTGATACACACACATCGGCACTTAGTGTACCTGCATGGTGCAAGCACATGGTGGCGCTGTTGCTCCGTGCAGATGAACTCCGAGCACCGAGTGACGGCTGAACCGCAAGAATATAAAAAAAAAAATATATATAGATGTGTGTGAAATTTATTTAAAGGTTGCTCTGTTTGTGAAGAAGTGGAAACTGGAAAGAGCTTTAAAATAAATGAATTCTAACAGAACGCCAGCTCGTAATTCCCACTCGGATATTCTAAATATACAGTAAGAGCCCTGGTTTTCTGTGAGCGATCATTCGAGGGTTTCAAGCAAGTTGTATGATTTTATTTCTACTACACAGACTGATATAATCAACTATATATATATATATATATATATATATATATATATATAATTTTTTTTTAATTTTTTTATTTATTTATAATAATCACAGACATCAATAATATCTTGAGCTTAATATAAGCGTCCATTTATTAAAAACTTAACCAGTTATTGTGGTGACATTTAATGTCTTAGTCTTAGCTGACATTAAGTAAGTGTGTGTGTGTGTGTGTGTTCTTTAGGCTGGGCCGATGGTGGAGGATAAAGGAGGCTAAGAACGGACTTTACATCATTCCTCTCAAAAGACAGAACAAAGAGACGACGATTGAGCAATAACATGATCTCTCACACACACACACACACACACACACACACACACACTGAGGACTGGACTAGAGTTTTGTTGACTTGAGTTTTGTTCTGGATTAATTGTTTGTTCTCTTCTTTATTATTCATCACGTTATATTTCTCAGAAACCTTAAAATAAATTTCCGTTTAAGTTTGACTCGTTGTTGTTGTGGACCTGTTGAGTTCTGGATGGTGATTGGTCAGGAGATGGTGATTGTGTATCTGATATATCTGTGCATGTATAAAGATTATATAGGTTTGTATCGATGTTCTCGGTCCAATACATTATGGTTTCTATAGCAACTGCTTATTCCATGAGTTCTAGGGAAACTGATCAGAGAAATAGTTTATTTCAAGTTGTCCAGCTCAGGTAAGTCTGTAGGACTGAAGAGTTTGTGACGAGCAGCATCTTGTCTTGTTTACCTTCAGGAGAGGGTGATGAAGTCCGGCTTGTGAGGGAACTTCTGACTTCACACAGGAGCTCCTGGGGTTTGAGACTCTGACCCGTCCTGGTTCATTTCACCTACAGTTTAGCATCAGTCATTAAAAACGTCAGATTGTTTTGTATCATAATTATTTGCATTGATGATTGAAGCCATTTAACTTCCCATAAAAAAAACAAGTTTTTGTTCATATTCATTTAACTCTGTGTCCTGAACACATTTGGAATCGTCTACAAGTCGTATGTTAATCAACATGAAAGAACTGCATGGTTCAGTTCTCCTGAAGATTATTACTAAGAAGTAAATTCTTACATTCTTCTTTCTTTATTGTTATACAATTAACATTATTGAGTGACTCACCTACAGCGGTCTTACTCAAACTAGCCATCGTAAAGTATATCATTAAAAAGATAATAATTTTAAGCAATTACATTGAACTTGAACTTGAATATCCTTAAAGTCTTCATGACATTAGCATGGATGCTAATGTGCTAAAAAAAAAAAAAAACTCCGTCTTTTAATGTTAATTCTAAAAGTAAAATCAGCAAGGAAGTCTTAAATATGAGATATTAAGCAGCACAAATCTATCATTTTCATGGTTAAAGGCACATAAATGGGTTTTATTTATCAACTGTTCTGCTTTTTAATTTATTTTGCGAAAATGCTTAGAATTAAGCAAAAATGTTTAGTTTGTGTTCAAGAAAGCACCAATTAAGTGGCTTGTGAAGGAAATTAGTTTAATATGATGTAGAATTTACTGTATGTTACCTTGTTTTTCATATTTGCTTTTAGTTTTTTGTTAACTCCATGTATATAATACGACTGCGTTTCACATAAGAACTTGTTTCTAACTGAAATACTTACACTTTCTAGTCTTGACAGCTTAATTCCTAAAGAAAAGTGCCCTCGACACAATCCCCTGAGGTTCACACATTAGTTACAGGTGTTTCCCACATTTCACAAATTATGATCGCAGCCTCATAGACCATTGGAGATCCTTAGGAGATTGTCCAAAAGGATTCACCAGTTGGGTCCTGCCGAATCCGCCCACAAACACCCCCCAGTTGGGACGTGACCCAACACTAAGATGTAAAGTGGATTAGAACACAGTGGTGTGCTCTCGATTCCTTAAAGCTGCGGCAAAACAGACAACTTTGTCATTACAAAAAAAGTGTTTATTTACATATTTTACAAGAATCGCAGGTTCACCAAAGTTCACATTTAAACACATTTTTTTGTTGTTGTATCGTTATAGCTACTTTCAAATACTTTTATTCAAATCTCATACACTAAAGATTTAGTCAAGTTCAAAAGGAAATACTGACTCTAGGGATTTGTTCTTGCATCGCCACTAAGCTAGTGCATGGAAGGAAAACATGGGACATTTCATTAACGGCACGTGAAAAGAACAACGCAAAGTCTAAGAGCTAATGAGCTACTGAAGTAAAACATGGCGGAAACTCTGGCGCTCGTCCGCCCAGAGCTCGGCTTCAAGTCAGGTTCACAAATGCAGTCATTTTCTGGAAAAAGAGATCTAAAACCTACCTGCATGTTTAAACCACGGACGGTGGTGTGAAAAAGTAAATACACCCCCTGAAAAGTTGTTTATTTACTTTATCGTTGCACATACAGTACAACACCTGAACCTCAGTGCTGTCGATGAAATACACTGAACTAATCTAACAGCAAACACTGAGAATAATTATATATATATATATAGGTCTAGATCATTTTGCCATTATTTACCTAAATTCTGTAGACCTAAGAACATGATAGATTTTTAAGAACAACTTTTCAGGGTTGTACCTACAGCAGTACGCTGGAACGCGTGTCTTG
>JAQQZT010000016.1:20877758-20891070 GCA_030068275.1 Clarias platycephalus
GAACCTCAGTGCTGTCGATGACATACACTGAACTACTCTAACAGCAAACACAGAGACTAATTATATATGTATATATATATATATATATATATATATATATATATATATAAAATTATATATATATATATATGTTTATAGGTCTATATAGTTTTGCAATAATTTGGCTAAGTTCTGTAGATCTATGAACATTATACAATTCTAAGAACAACTTTTCAGGGTTGTACCTACAGCAGTACGCTGGAACGCGTGTCTTGTTGCTATCGCTGACAAATAATACTGTTAATACCTGATAACCTTCGTTCAGTGAAGTTCAGATTTTATAAATAGCTAAAGTCAAATATCTACTGTTAACGTTCCATAAACTCCAAAGTGCACTGTAAAGCATTCATTTCTCTAACACACTTCATACAACTTTATTTTTTAAATGCAATTCTTAACACCTTGTCCTTGTTGACTTCCCCTCACCGGTTCAAATGTATCGTTATCTTAAGTAAAACTTGTTGAATGACCTTTTTGGAGGACTGAAGGGTTCATATGTATTTAGAGGTTAAAGTGATCTGATATCATGAATCTTAATATCAATATCTTTAGAAATGAAATTTTTTTTTTTTTTTTTTTACCTGTGCTTAGCCAGCTATTAAATATGTACATGACAGAAGATGGAACTTTTGCTTTGACTCCCGAAATGTTGCAATTACAGTAACAACCCTATGCAAAATCACAACATTTATTTACATCAAGAGTTGAGTTTTTTTCGCCCAAATCTTGTACCGATGACGTGAGAGTCAAACCGTCCTGTACATTTTTCTCCAGGACATCGTAAAGACTCTAAATAAAGGTTAAGGTCAGGATTCTGGTGTCCAGTTCATGTGTGAAAATGATTCCTCCCAGAACCACACTTTCCCAGCCTGAGTGCTATGAGATGATGTTATAACCTGGTCATTCAGTACATTCAGGTGGTCAGCTGACTTCATTTTATTGCCACATAACGTTGCTGAGTCTAGACCTGAGCAATTGAAGCAACCCCAGATCGCTTCCCTTCTTACCTTGACACGCCCATCACTCTGGAATAGGATCAATCTGGACTCATCAGGTCACATGACCTTTTTCCACATCGCTCCAAACAACATCAATGTTTGTGCTCCCTAGCAAACTGAAGGCTTTTTTCCAGATGAGTCTCACTAACAAGTGTTTTTTTAATGGTTACACAGCTGCTCGTGGGTTCGGGGAAGCTGAGTGGTTAAGACATTGGGCTACTGATTGGAAGGTTCCAGGTCAAAACCCCAGCACCACCAAATTGCTGCCGTTGGGCCTTTTGAGCAAAGCCCTTAACCCTCAACTGCTCAGATGTATAATGAGATAAAAATGTAAGTTTCTCTGGATAAGTGGAGTCTGCTAAATGCCAAAATGTAAATGCTTAGTCCCAATCCTATGTGTTCTCATCACATTGTGTGTGTGTGTGTAAATGCTCTTACTTTCACCATTAAATATTGCTCTGATTTCTACTGGACATTTTTTTTTTACAATGTAACTACCAAGTGTTTACGTCATGTCTGATCTCGCTCGTTCCTGATTTTTTTTCATTTCTTTCTTGAGTTTAAAAATAATATTGGACAGTTTTTAACTCCGATCATTTCAGCTTAATCTCCTTAGTTGTTTTCTTTGCTTGGTGTAGGTCTGTATCACGGCACACGGGACATGGCTGTTTAAGAAATGAGGAACACTTCATCAGTTAGAGTTTTTGCAGCTGAAGTAGATTAATCAGCGCCGTAATTATACAACTAAATTTTAAAAATGCTTATTTAAATGCCAACTGAGATATTTTAAAAAAAAATATCCACATAAGAAATTGGGCTAATTTTGCCGCTACTGACCGGTGAGGGCATGTCGACAAAGTGGTGTTAAACACACTTCCGAACTTTATGTTCTATATTTTTACAGTTCATGTCCATACTAAATCGATTCCCAGCTTCAAACGTTCACAGGTTAGTTGCCACTGAAGCTTTGTACCTTACAAATATAACATCATCTGGCAACAAAACTACTCACTAGTTCATACTGGCACGTCGTTTCCAGTCACATAGTCACATTTACAGGATTTGTATTAGAATGATTGAACTCTCGTATAGTCAAGTATTTGTGTAATAGAATGTCAGTGCTTGAAATGGATGACTGAAGCACCCTTGGTGGAAGAGATTTATTCATGACATCACTGGAGATGGTGTAGTCGTGCGTAGTCGTGCGCGGCCGCGAGCTTTGTCCGTTCCTTCACAACGACGACGTCGTAGAGTCGACTACCTCTCGTCCGTTGCACACGGTGGGAACTACCGTCGCGGCTGAGGCTGTGGACGAAACGTCGAATGTTTCATGGTCAGTTCGAGTGAGACACATTTCAACTTTTAACCTTTCGCGCGCACAGAAACATGATGCAATCTCGGTGTAACTGTGTCGATCGCTCAAGCATGTAAAGGTCTTTGGCACGGTTTTTTTTTTCTCCAAAAGCCTGAATCCCACTCGGACATGATCCGCAGAAAGACATTTGACTTACTATACAGTACAGGGGGAATGTAGTATCTGTGCGGTTATTCTTAAGCATGCAGTTCTATGATGTAGCCTGTTTTTTTTTCTAACCCTAAAGGAATACACCAGCATCTTTAAACCTCATCGATGGCAAGATATTTGTAGAGTATATCGTTAAAACGTGCCAGAGTATTCCTTTAACCCTGTTAAGCACGAAGCAGGTGTTTGACTACCGTGTGAGTAGGTGGAGCTGGGTGCCGTAGTGGCCACGGCGAACCGGTTCTCCTTGGCCCTCAGCGTCGTCACGTTCTTCTGCGGCTGAAACAGTATGATGTGTATCTTGGGGGCGAAGAGGCAGCCGAGGACCACCGAGCCGCTCAGGCTCACTGAGATGCACATGGTGGTGGTCTGAACCTGCAGAGAGACGCGGCTCGTAAAACATTCATACACACTGAAGATAGTGGTGACAATCTTCTAGCACCTTGCTATAATTCAAAAGAATTATTTATTTCTGTTCCAGCTAAATGCCTCTCATCACTTTTTTTGATATTTGGATCACTTTTTATTCATTTTTTACCAGCGCATTTCACATAATTATCAGCTGCACAGGAAGCACATGTCTCTGCACCAGCCTCGAGGTCGTGCAGCATTCGCATTAAGCTTCCTGATCAGTTCAACGAAATGCTCGCTTCTTATCCCCCTTTGCCTAAAACTCTTTATTTTAGATTCCATTATTTAAAAAAAAAAAAAAAAAAAAAACACATTAAAAAGCGAATTAACAATAGAAAATGCAAATAATTGTTCATTTGAATCTTTGTGCTTTGTTGTACTGCAGAATAAATATTTGCCTCCAGATGTTTAGATGACGCCTCTCATTTTTAAAATTTTTTCACTTTTTAATACATCTCTAACTCCCACATGGTGTGTTTAAACACCTTATTAGCTCCATAATGAAAGTTTGTTCAATGACTCCTTGCAGCGATAAGAGTAAACACGCCTTTAGACACCAGGAGCGGGATTTTTCCTGTTCCATCTCACCACCAGGTCTCTAGTCTCTCCTGAAATCAGAGCTTCTTAGCTCAAACGATTGTGCCTCCGGGTGAACTTTTTAGCAAGCACGCTCTCTCTGTAAGCCGGTAGAACCTTGGAGGAAGCCCTAATGTTCTCCAAAAGCTTAGCATATCACTCAGACGTCAAATTTACATTTCCTCCGCTGCAGTGCTTTCGTAGCATCGTCTAACATCTCCGCCGTGTCAGATTGTACAGTGATAATTATACAGTAGGATCCTTTGAAGATGGACCTGCAGTGTGACTACAGGAAACAGCAATGTTCAGAAAACAGGTTCACATGGACACAAATGTGCTGCAAAGTCATCTCGACGTAATAAGGGCTTTTATTTTCTGTTCATTAGCGCTATGTTTCGCGCTATTCATTCATTAGCTCCAGTTTTTTGGTAGCTCAGTGGTTAAGGCATTGGGCCTACTTATCCAGTAGGTTCGAACCTGAGCGCCACCAAGTTACTGCTGCTGCTGGCCACTTGATCGAGGCCCTCAACTGCTCCGATGCTAACGTCTGGGAAATCCTGTAAATGTTTCAGCATCACTGCCAGAGTATTTGTAGCTAAGCTGTTAATTCCATGCCATCCTACAGCGTTCTCCTATTGGTTGCTTTCAGACGAGTAATCTCACGACTTCTAAAAGCTTAACTCAACCAGCGAAGAATTATTTTATGATGTGTGTTTTTTTCTCTCTCTTCAAAGGTTGTACAGATGTCTGTGTATTATCGCAGCAAATGTTTGGGAAAAAGCATTGAGGTTGTCAGTCCTGCAGTAACACTTTCAGGTTAAATTCTCATCGATTTAAAACGTGTCCCAGAGCACCAGCTCAGAATTTTATTTGTGTTTTTTTTTATTTTATTTTAAAAAATCTTTGTCTGAAAACTTTTGTTGTTACCGCAGCCTCCACTGACACCAGTGTGCGACAAGGAGAGCTCGTTTGGGATCGACCCCCCCCCTCCCCCCCATTGCACTACTCCGCGGTAAGCCGGAAAAAGCTGGACAAAATACCAAAGTGAGCCTTGACAGGAGCCATGGCGCGGTGGGAAGGAGAAGCGAGAGTGAGGAAAACACGAATCTCTTTGTTGCGCTGACAATCGGCGCACTTTGCTCCCGCCTGCGAGGCCGAGGGTGCCGTGCTGAATCCCATCGCCCCGAGCCTCTCTTTTATGCCAGAATACATTAAAACTAATTCTTCTCTAAACTGTTTTCATACTGAGATGAAGCTCCTCATTAGTTATGATTCTACATTTTAAACATGGCCAAAGGCTTTATGAATACATTTTTAGACTGTTGTAAACATCTGCGTCGTCTTGATACCACAGATTGGGTCTAGAACCTGGCACGGCCACCATCAAAGTTTAAAACTTTGCATTAGTGGATCGATTTTTTTGTTGTTGTTGTTGTTTAAAACCTATAAGTTAAAAGTCACAGTCAGTACAAAAGCCAAAAGCAATGTTTTCTACTAATATTCACGTCTAGGAATAAACAGAGAGTAGGCTGCTTGCGGGATACAAAGTGAACCCTGAAAACGTTTACTGATTAGCTAGAATTATTAGTACAAGACGGCGCTGCACGATAACCCGTGTAACACTGGATGCTAATGTAAACCCCCTTCACGTTGGAAAAAAATAAAAGTTGATGCTTAACATAAGGTTTTTGCGGGAGTGTTTTTGCATCACGACTAGCTTTTAAATGAAATAAATAAACATTAAACCTCACTTAACCTTAATTAATGATTCCCCTTTACACCGGCTCCCTTAAAAACCAAACTAAGAGTGGTTCCCTTTTTCTCTTGCTACCGTCCTTGATAACATCCTTGGGGCCCATGGTGCTATATCTTCACAAAATCTTGCACAAAACACAAAAAAATGTATGTAAAAAATATGTAAACTTGTTTTGTTAGGCTTTCCACTGACACGAACAATTTTTGAACGAGGGCTCCCGGGTGTACGCACAACTTAGCTGGTGTTCGGTTCGGGTTCAGTTCGTTTGCTCTTTTTCTTGCAAAATATCAGTTCCTAAGATGGAAATTCGTATGCCAAGGTACCATTGTATTAAGTTGCTTTTATTCTAACTTCTCGTCACGTGTAGCGTAGCTTAAACAGAATCTAGGAGGGTTGTAGGTTAGCTAGATTGAAAAACACATTTCTGAAACTTTCTGCAGATCGGCAAGCAACGTAACTTTCCCAAGACAGCCGGCTGCTTCCTGTCCTAACAGTTAAAAACAACCAAGACTTGTGCTGGAGCCAATATTTTTAAAATGCTTCTTTTGTGGGACTTTTATTCTGAAATTATGGCCTTCAGCTAGGTAGCATATATCATCCGTCACGTCAAATCAGGTATGAAGAGTTTTACTGAGCTCCCTGTAAAACCACTCGCAGTTCTTCTGGGGACTTTGACTGTCGCACCTGTTTCGCTCCTGTTTCTTTTTGGCATTGAAACTCCGGCAGCTTTCTTTTTGTTTCTTTCTAAGTGGTCACTTCTATAATGTGCTGCTTTCTTTTCTGGTCTACAAATATTTTTCTGTAACTTTTAATTTTGTGGTGGAATACTGATGTTTAAAAATCATAAATGTTTTTGTACTAACTTAAGAACAAAATCGTAAAATGTAAAAAAAAGTGGTTAGCACTATCACCTTGTACCAAATTGCCCATAGTGTGTAAATGTTGATATAAATGTGCAAATGATTCTACCACGGTCATGGGAATAATTAGACCTGTCACCACTTGGCTAGACACTCCCTAGTTGGGCTACAGAGGTTCTTAGATGCATGGATGGAAAATTCACACACTATGGTCAATTTGGGAAAGTCAATTAGCCTAAACTGCATGTCTTTAGACTGCGCGAGGTAACCCACGTAGTACGGGAGAACGTAGAATGTGCAAACTCCATGCGTACAGACCAGATACCAGAGCTGGGAATCGAACTTGAACCTGGAACAAGGCCACAGTGCTAACCACTATACCACGGTGCCGCCAAACGTATACACCCAACTATTAATTACATGTGTATATATATTCTAAATTCTGCTAAAGGGTCAGAAGGATATGTATTTATGAATGAATTTGAGCAGAAATTGAAACATTTCACCTACTATTGGCCATAGTGCATAACTAACCTGTGTGTCTTAGCATGGGTCACATATACAGAAGGAAGTGCCTAGGGGTGAGGTTGGTTGTGTATCGTGAGCACATGGTTAAGTGATGAAATAAAATTGTTTGCAAGAACAAGATGGATGTTTGCCCACTTAGTTTGATTAGCTGTTATTTTTCAGAAAACATGACATCAGTCATTATTTTTTGCTATGAAGCTTTTAGGAAATTTTGGCTCATGATTATTTGTTTATTTTTTTGCACGTTTTTGTACATGAACAATTTATTAAGACGTTCCATCTACCTTGCAATCTTTCTCAGTATCTAACACATCATTCCTTCCTTTGTCATCACCTCAGCTGGAGCTACTATATGTACACTTTGCAACTCTTCTCTTGATCTTTACACCGATGAGGAAACATTGGCTTTCCTGCTGGTGATCTTTTATGACGGCTGTTTCCATCGGCAGGCCCGGCACTGCGGCTCAGACGGCCTTCGGTCATTCTCATTCTCGCACCACACAGCGAAACGAGTCCGCTAATAAAGTGCGACAGGCCGCCCACTGTCTCCCGGAGGGAATTGTAATACACCCGAACGTGCTCACGCCTCTATGAGACGTGTATTTGTGTTGGTTGATTAGCTAGCGTAACAAAAAGTAAATAGATAAATTAATTTGTCACTTAATGCCCTGTTCATTGTGGCATTTCTGAGCAGTTTGTATAATAAACACAATATTCTAAATGGCTAATCACTAGTGCATAAAAAATGTAAAAGGCATCAGTGTTTCCCCCATCCTTTAGAAGATGTGCTTGAACACACAGTTTGTGGTTTTATGGACATTTTTTTCAACAGAACAATGAATTACTGGCCATGTATTTAATGGTGGAGTAAATGATTTGTGAACTATTACAGGGTCCAGTGTTACCACTGCCTTACAGCTCCAGGGTCCTCGGTTCGATTAGAGACTCGGGTTGCTCTCTGTATTGTTTTCCCTGTGACTGTGTGAGTTTTCCTCAAGTTCTCTGGCTTCCTCACAATAATATGGCAGTTGGTGAATTGACTATGATTTATGAATTTTTTGCTCCTCGGTGTAATTGAGTGTGTGAGTGTGACCGTGTATGTGTGTGTACATGGTGCTCCGTGATGGACTACAAGCTCCCATTCGATGTGACTCTGACTAGGATAAAATTCTCTAAGATGAATGAATATGAAGCTGACAAGCTTCCGACCATTACCTAAAGCCATTTTCATTTCATCAGCTCTAAGAAAAACTTTCTCAAAGACTCACTCAGCGAGACTCCAAGCTGTCGCTGGTACTCGCTGTTAAACCTGTAAAACTGAGAATATTACCAAGAGCTCTAAAGCTCTCTGAAATGAAATGATTGTTCTGGAGTGATAAATATCTTGTCTAATATATTCTGTCTCTCTGTGAGAACATCAGTTTGAAAGAACATCAGTTTGAAAGAAAGTAAAAAGTGCAAAACAGTAAAAAAAAATGTAATTTATTGATAAGACATAATTCTCACTTACCCTGTAGTCACTTGCGGTGACATAGAAGATGGGCTGAAAGGCCAGCCAGATGATGCATGTGGTGTACATGGTGAACCCGATGAACTTGGCCTCGTTGAAGTTCTCAGGGCACTTCCTGGTCTTGAAGGCATAAAACGTGCACAGGACGATGAGGATGCAGTTGTAGGTCAGTGAAACCAGCATGCTGGAATCTCGACTGTTGCACTTCAGAGTCACCATGTCACGTCTCTCGGGACTCACTTCCTTCCTGACACCCGGTGCCTCCACCAGGAGCCACACCAATGCCACCAAGAGCTGGGCAGAGATCAGCACCCCACAGATGGCCACTTGTGAGGTGGGGCTGATGAATCGAGGCCTCTGGGCGCCGTCTCGTACTCCACCAAAGATCCGCGCAATCCGATTGGTCTTGGTGAGCAGGGCAGAGTAGCAAACGGCGAATGAGGTGCCGAGGCCGAGACGTCGCAGGGCACAGACAACTGCAGACGGCTTGGCAATGTAGATGAAGGTCATGGCGTAGCACAAGAGAACCCCCAACAGCAGGATGTAGGACAGCTCACGGCCGCTAGCCTTCACCACTGGAGTGTCGTTGTTTCGTAGAAAAACTCCAGCCACAGCCAGGGTACACATCATCCCCAGACAGGCGATGGTCACGGGTCCTACGGCCCAGGCATCTGCCCAGTGGATGTATTCTTCTGGGAGCTCGTAGCAGCCAGTCAGGTTGGCCAAAGGCCACTCCCCGAAGCCGCAGTCCTCACAGGTGAACTCGTCTAGAAGATACTGATGGGCTTGGCAGGGGATGCAGATCCAGCAGCAAACATCGCCAGGTTGCATGCTCTTGGCCTCGTTCGGGTGACATGGGTCACTGCACTGGGAAGTGGGGACCGCTCCTCCAGTCCAGTGTAAAATACTGGTGTTAAGTACCAAACTTTGGGCCCAGTACCCCACCTTCCTGTAGGCATACCTTCCGTTTTCTTGTTGATAATGGAAAATGTTGTAGCGGCCCAAGCTGTCGCCCAAAGAGGTGAAGCGCACCACATTCTCTGTGTCGGCGGGTCTAAACGGAGCTAGTTGGAAATGGTAGAGAGGAAACAAAATAAATATGGGTGAAGTTTTGTGAAAAGATAGAATTAAAAGATTTAATTCTATTAAATCTATTAAAACAAACTGTTAAAGATTTAACAGTTTGACTTGGAGACCACATCATTCATTAGTATATTTACTAACCACAAAATGGTCTTTAGCAAAGATTTGAAAAATGCTAAGGTGACAGAATGAACAAATTTAATATGCTGAATTGAAGTCTAGTAGCGATTAATAATGACAAGATTTTACATCAATTAAATGAACGGTGGATAGCATTGTTAGTCTCTTTCATTTCTTCCATAGCTTAGCTAGCTAGTCTACCATTAGCTGCTTAGCTGCTACCATTGCTACTCTGTATACTGCAAGTAGTCTATGCAATTAAACATGGGCATACAGAATAGAATACGGTTAAAGGATGTGCAAAAAAACAACAACAACAACAACATTATTGGTGTGAACCACAAAAAAAAAAAAATTATAAAAACGTGCAAAAGTTCACAACCCTTAGTATGTTAGACCGCTTCTAATCTTACCTTAACAAGTGTGCACGTTTAAAGAATGCACAGCCCAGAGATAGTGTGTACAGGATACGTTGCCTAGATTACCCTCAATCACTTTCAAGTGCTAACAAACCTGCGTTGCATAATGACCTGCCAATCATTTTCTCTAAACTTGGACTGGTGTAATTTAGTTTTGTCCTTCCCCGTGGGGTGTGGATCAGCCGTGATTTGGTGTGAGTATCAGCATGAACGCTTATGTTTAGATTAGAAAATCAATGCACTTTTTTGTGATCATGAGCTGAAAAGTACAGAGTCTTTGATTATAATGTAGTGAGTAAAAGTACTATTTTTTCAGCAAAAAAAGTAGCGAGTAGAAGTAAAAAGACTGCCTCTGATGTTTTGCCTTGTGTTCCTTAAGTGTGGCTTTTAGTGATTAAAAATGATGAAATATTGAAACACTAACTGTGGCTGAAAGAACATTTTCTTCTTTTAAGCTCTACACAGATTTGAAGTCCTGTCTATGTCCTGTCTCTTTTTTAATCCTCGTCTCTCTCTGTGCAGCTCGGCTGACTAGAACCGCGGTAACCTAATCATGGCCGCTTTTAATTATATAGTTCAGTAACATCCTTTTCATCAGCAATAAAAACACCATTCAACACAGACCATTCATCTGAGTGATGCCTGAACATTCATTGAAGTAGCGCTCCTCTGTGTATAAAGGGAATACTTCACCGGTAAACACTGTCGATAATAAATGAAAGACAGTAGGTGGCAATTAGCATTATGCAAAGCCAATCATGCTAATTGCCCCCCCCCGCCCTAGCTTTCAGCAATCACTTTTCATTTTCAAGTATTCTTTTGTAAACATTGTCAGTCGTGTAACTCACCATCAAACTTGGTCTTGAGGATGAACTCACGGTAGAACCTTTTGCCGTTGCCAGGCTTCATGGCATCGCACACTCGTGTGGTGTTGGGGCAGACAGCCTGCCGCATGTTATGCAGTGCGTGTGCCATCGCGTAGACGGCGTTCACGACGAACATGATCTTCGACTCCTGCTGGAATGAACCATCCCTCAGGCTGTGTCTGGCGCAGCCTGGTTCATGCAGCCGACACCCAAACTTGTGCTCCCAGAATTCCCTGAACCAGGGGTTGCGTGTGTTGAGGTCTGGCGTGAGTTTGGTAAAGTAGTCCTCAAACTCGCGGATGGAGTAGGAGGAGAGCTCGATGGTGAAGGCGCCGTTCGCCGCTTTCTCACTGCCTTGCACCACACTCTCCTGTGCCCCCCAGCCATCACTTGCCACCCAGATAAAGGTAACGTTCATGCGTGCTGCTGCAACCAGAAGCTCTCTGGCATCCTCGCTGCGGGTGAACAGGATCACCACTTTGGCATTGGCCTTCTGCTGCAGTGAGCGAATCACGGTCTCGTAGTTGCCCCGGTTCATGGACCGGCTGACTTTCACCGAAGTGGCGATGCAGATCTGGCGCACGCGTGCTTCCTGCTGGAAAGCATCAATACCTGTCTCACCATAGTCGCCCTCTGATGCCACTGTTGATACGTAGGTCCAGTTAAAGTAGCGCAAGATCTCAGCTATGGCTTTTGCCTGGTAGAAGTCTGGTGGGACAGTTCGAGCAAAGTAGTCATAGCGGGATTTGTCGCTCAGCTTCGCACTGGTGGAGGCATAGCTGATCTGAGGGATCTGGAAGAGTCGCAGCAGGTTGGCCACCTGGAGACATTTGGGGAGAAATGAAGACCTACTCAAAACTGTATTAACACATTATTCATGTTAGAGTTTGGTGCAAGTAACCAGTAAGAGAAGCTTACATTATTGAGTGAAGGAGAGATCTTTTATACAGACAATACAAGCTGGCAGAAATTACCCTATGACTTAAGGCTACCTGAAGAATAATGTTGCATATGGAGTATACCGTGTGATCCAACACACTTAGACCTTTCAGCTCGCAATTACAGTTTTTGTGCCATAAAAAGACACGTGTCAACTAACAACAAAGAGTGTGGACATCAGCAGGTCCCTGCACGACTCAGCAGATTTACAGACCCAGTGATAGACTCCTTCCAACGTACAGCGCCTCCACACAAATCAATTTAGATAGCCATGGGCTTTCTGCAAAGCTTGTTGACAAGCAATCAGCCACAATCCATGCCTGTCCATGTCCTCACAATCCATGAAAAGATTGCCTCTGGCTAAATATCTACTCGGCATGGAGAGGGATTTGGATCCTACATTGCCTCCATCATCGTTCATTATCTAACTCATCTGGGTCAATCATGTCTGCTTGTCTAACCATGGACAGAACTCGGCCAGGTTTCATTCTGATGGATCGAGATAACGGATGCAACCAAAAACTACCCATAAGAAATTTTGCTATATTTATCCCATGGCATGATCGGGTTCTAACTCATGATGGAATCTAACTCATAAGTCATATGGTTCTCTATAATGGTTGCCAGCAGACGTGGAGGGAGGATAAAGCGCAAAAGTTCATTAAAAATGTTTATATGGATATTCCTAAGGATAGAAAGAAAAAGTTATTAATTTACATCCGGCTGTGGCATTTCTTCCTCAACTTTTCTAAAGCCGAAGTTTGCTCATGAACTTTGAGGCCAGCATTCAGGTGGATATTACATCTACATTCTTATTTCCCAGAGCATCAGAGCAATCACTGGAGGAACCCGGGGAAGCCGCTCACTCTGCAAATTGAAGTGACAATTAGGCCCGTGGGGAGCGCTGGCTAATCACAGAAAGCCAGCGTCCAGGAGGATTCACATATAGCATAAGGCTGCTCACATTAAAAGACCATTAGTCAGAGGCTTCTTGGGCCAATTGTTCTGCTTTAGGGATTTTTTTTTCCTGTTGTATTTTAATGACTTACAATTACATGGACATCACGATGTGACCCTAGGTCACACCTCCCTCTGAGACACTCCGTATGTTGGGTTCACGAGCTCATGACGGTGGCAGTGCGCAGCAGACAAAATCTGATAACAATTCTCTTAAGGGGCTGCAGGCAATTTTCTCTCTCCCGACTTAAATTCCAATTTTGAGACCCACCTCCGGCAAAATCTATTCCAATTCAGTCCCCAGACACATACAGCTGTTGTTATCGTATCTGTCTCTGCATGCATGTGGCTAAGGGATGTGCATTGTAATGCTACTGCCTGGTTGGGCTCATGTTAAACAATGAGAACTATTTTATCCATTCGGATTGTTTAAAAAGGTTTACTCAAGGGTTCTTTGTCAAGAAGAAAAAATTCTTGGTTTTTAGTTTCATAAAATGGGTCTGATCTGATGCAGCGTTCTAGAAAAATATGTTAAGAGTAAATTTTGGGTTCGTCGATTATCGAATGTTAGAAAAATAATCACTTTGGTCTAAAAAACTTTTCACCAGATAATGCTACTGTACAAACAGAAATTATATTATATTATAACAGATATACACTCACCTAAAGGATTATTAGGAACACCTGTTCAATTTCTCATTAATGCAATTATCTAATCAACCAATCAC
>JAQQZT010000016.1:20891880-20917246 GCA_030068275.1 Clarias platycephalus
TACAGCATCACCCGGGAACCGAACCAGCGATCTCCGGATGACAGGGCGAGCACTTTACCACTGCGCCACTCGGAGGCCCAGCAATCAGTATATTTCTAATTACAGAATGATGGTCACTGTGGCACTTTTAAATAACTTGTTTTATTTATTTTATCTCCTTGATTTTATGCTGTATGTTTTATGTCTCTAATTGTGTGAGTGTCTTATGCCTGCTAAAGCAGCTCTTCAAATTTCGTTGCCATCTGCACAATACAATGACAATAAAGGCTAATCATTATTATTCATATTCTAGTCATTATTATGGGTTAGATGGGTTTCTGTCATTGTCATGGATTCATATGAGTCAGTTTTCTACACTTTTTAGACTTGTATACGGCTTATTCTACAGTATGTATTTCATTCCAAAGTAGTTATCCTCCATTCCATTAAAATGAATCCATTGATGTGTTTTATTTTCTCCATGGCATTGTTCTAACCCTAACCCTAACCCGAGAACTTCTTTTGGCACTTTTCAAAGAGTGTATATGTGTAGAGTAATGTATACAGATGAAATCTTGCAGAAGCCAAAGTTTCCATGTAGAACGGTACAATAAAGAATTTTCTTTTGAGCAAAGGGTCCACACATACTGTAGGCACGGCTGCACAGCAGGAAACATCGAAGCCTCACAGCTTCACAGTTTCGATCCTGAGCTCGGCTTACTCTCTATGTGAAGTTCTCAGCGCTGTCTATAAACATGACGGTGGACTGGAATGTATATGACCTGCAACTGGACTGTTTGTATTCCTGCCTTGTTCTCTCTGTGTTCCTGCGAGAATTTCAGATCCGTCATGACTCTAACGAGGGTAAAGGACCATAAGGGGTACACTTTCATTTAATGGTGCAGCCATATTTAAAAAAATCTGTGGCCCTCAATGAAGTACATGACATGGGAAAGATATCAGTTCAAGGTGATAGACATTGGATGTGATGTGTTTGGTGTTTTCACTGCACGACAGACATGTTTAAGGAGGCTGGTGGGTTCAGGGTGACTGGATAGGAGATGAATCACTGACCTAAGGAGGAGAAGCCGGAGGAAATGTAATTCGTTTGGACAAGAGCGAGTCTGGTCAGGACGAAAACACTGGCTCAATGTCAGTACTCCCTATCAATGGAGACTTGTCTTGTTCTTTCACACATTAAGATTTTATTTGTGTCACTGCATTTGTTCCTTTCCCTTTCATTTGGCATTCCTCGATCTCAAGCGGAGTGTATGAGAGCGGCACCGGAGCATTTGACAGAGACCAGCTCAGCTGTTGTTAACAGTCCATCACCCAACACACTTTCCATTTTCTCTCTGTCTCTGTCCCAGATATTTGATCTTTACACTCGGCCAGTATTGGAGCTGATTTTATTTATTTTTATGTTATACATGTAGTACAGAAAATGTGTGCCAAAGAAGCTACTTCGGAAGTTTATGCAACATGAAAATGACCAGCCGCTTCAGCCACTTTGGAGAGATGACTTTATACGTGCCCAAAAAATGGCCATTTGTCCAGCGTTATACTGTCTCACTTCAAACTAAAATCATTTAAAATGCAAATTCTTCAGATGTCTTTATACTATTGATAGTATTAGTACTTTATAGTATTGATACTAAAATTGGTGTAAGCGTCTAGAAACATATGACCTGTAAAATTGTTGCTTAAACTAAAGTATTCTGTGCAAAATTCAGGATTTTTTCCCCTGGAAAAAAAATCTGTAGTGTCTGTAACCCTGTAATTTTGCATTTTAGAATAAAACACTTTTTCAGGTTTATATCTTTTAATGTGAAATCTAAATCAGCTAAGTTTCATCTGAACAACAATTAAGATCATTGAAGTGTTAAGGACACCTCATAGAGCGAATGTGTTTTTTTAATCTGATTAAAATATAAATGTATATGCATATTTACAAAAAACGAAGCATGGATCGGGAGATAAGAAGCATTAAGTATTATGAGAAATGGTGTTATATGATCCTATCTGAAAATTCACGTAGGTGAGACACTTGCCAATTACACGTCCATGTTTTGGCCGTAAGACAAATAAACTCTAATTGACCATTAAATCAGGGAGGGACGCCATTTCTGCACCATTGAGCTCTTTTGTTTTCGGCCAAATTTAAGGATCACTTTTCAAGTATAGGTGATCTGGTTCATTGTGGTCACATGATCCACAATCAAATCATTCACCATTTTGTCTGCTCTTAGATAAAACCACCAATACAAATAAATTCACCCCCCTGGATTTCACATAAGGATTGTTAGTCATTGGATGTGACTGATTTTTATCAGGATCCAGATGTTCTTCTGGGAGATTTACAGTGTGGTGATATTTTTCCAGCTCTCTCATCAGGTAAGCTTTAATGTTAAATCAGTCATTTAGTAAAACTGAAACATTGTGTAAGCAGTATATCAGCGTGGATCACATTCTGTTATTAAACACATCAGTGTTTCTTCCTACCTTACCATCCACCTGTCACTCTGCCATCTGTGCTGTCTGACAAGTGACTGAGCTTGCGGTGTGTGTGTGTGCTCACTCCAGTGTATTCACACCGTTTAGCGTGTAGGAAAAATAAACCTATTTCGTGATAATGCTCCGTGAGATAAAATGTTCACTACGCCTGTCTTTGCCCAGGATCAGATGAGCGTGTCTCCTTACTGGACGACTGATAACCACAAATCTCCTTTCTTCTTGTCAGTGGGATGCTGATAAAACCCTACTTTCGGGGAGAAGTTGCAGCATTCACATGCACAGCATTGTAACAGACAAAATGGTGACTGGCTTAGTTTTACAGTATATCAGGTCAGACTTCACACACAGGAGCTCTACAGAGATGTACAGGTGACCTTACGACCGACGTCAGTTTGTTAATGCCGCCATGTTGCCGGTCTAGTGTGAGTCAAAAAGTATGCGGTCGCCAAAAACCTGCTGTGTGGTGAGCTGAAAAATACTACGAGATGGAAAATTAGTGTAAGCTTCTAGAAGAAAATGACCCGTAAAACTTATCAAAACTTTAGTTAGCAGGAAGTGAAACAGCATTAGCTTTCAACGCAGTGACTTAGGGATGCAGAGGCATGCGCATGCGAGTTTATCTGGTTTAAGTGCAGGTTTAATCTGCCAATTGTTTTTAATACAAGACTTTTTAAAACATATTATAGAACATATTACAGGAGAGAACTATTTTCTCAAGTATGGCCATAATATATATACTCCCCAGCCATTGGCTACGAAGCGCCTCATAAAGGTGTAAAAGCCACAAGGCCATTCTTTGAAGTTTGAAGTAGGCTAAATGTCAGGAGGCAGATATTTACAGTAAATCTATATCTAAACACACTCTGTCCGTCACTCGTCAAAAGGAGAGCACAGACTACAATTATATTCACTTTATATTGGAGTCATACAAATTTTGATAAGAGGACAAGAGAGTAACTCTGGCACATTCACACGTGTTTTTATGTCCATAACGTTTTGAAAACTAAAATCTTTCAATTGTCATTCAGATGAAACTTGGCCGAATTAGATTTCACATGAAAAGACATAAACTTGAAAAAAGTGTATTATTCTAAAATGCTAAATTGTTAAGATGATAAGATGCAACGTGAATATGACAAGGTTACGGACACTACAGATGTTTTGCTTTTTAAGCTTTTACCAAAAAACTATTTTAGCCAAAGATTTTACACATCAGATGCTTCTAGAAGCTTACACCAATTTTAGAATCACAACTCATAAAGAAATATGAATAATTTGCATTTAAGATTTTTTAATAGTTTGAAGCGAGACAGTATAACGCTGAAAAATGGAGATCATAAAATCATCTCTCCTAAACAAAATTTTTTAGGGAAGCAAGATTGGTCATTCCGTGCACTTCTGTATTAGATTTTTTTGTCACACACATTTTCTTTATTATATGTATGACTTATAATATCAGCACCAATACTGGGATTTGACCATAATATTAATAATAATTATTAGTATTATTGCGGCTTCACAATAATAATAATTAGTGAGCATTTAGTGAGTTTGACAGTTTTGTGGCGTCATTCCTATATTCCCGTTGTGGCAAAAAATACACTTTTTATTAAAAGTAATGATAACTTGTGTTCTACCGGACATATCAGGGAAATTTTTTTTTAAAAATCCACAGTTTGAAGTCTGAAGCCTCCACCGCCGACACACACCAGCAGGACGTCCACAGCAGTTCATTGACCGATGCTGCGCTGCAGTGTTACAGAACCGTGCCGTAGGAGTTTGATGGGTTAAAAATCGGCTGTCTGGACGATTTAAAGTTTATATGGAGCAGAATGTTCAGACCGCAGCACAAGGACTTCGCAGGTTGATGACTATGGAGGTGTGAGTACAACCAGCAAGATGGCTGTAGCAACACAAGATCACAACACAAGGCAGCTGCACAAGATCTGTAGGCACTTTTATTCACAGTGCTATCAAATTTTGCTCTTATGGAGTGTGAAGAAATGCTAGATTGTAATGCTAATGTAATGCTGTACAGGGCTAGTTAGCTAGCTATGAACAGTATTCTCGCTGTGTGTGGTTGAAATTTAAATGCCCGAGATAACGTTACAGTTTATGCTGATATTATATGGTTAACTGCCGAACTTAAACTTAAGGTTAGCCAGCTATACTACTTAGAAATGTCTTATTGCTAAATATTTGTCATAAACCTACATCTTGCATAACTAGCATACATAACTAGCATGGTAGTCACCACGGCTTGCTAGTCATTAGCTAGTTAGCAGGCTATGGTATTCAGCTGAGAGTAGTTTAGTATTCATCTACAAAACTAGAGCTAGAGCTGGACTGATCCTCATATTCGCAAGTTAAAGGTAAAATTTACGATGTATGATGAGGCTGAAGTATTTCTAAAAAAGGGTCTGAATGAGAAAGGGACCTTCAGCTACTGAATGGAAAAACAGCTTCTGGCAGGGACAAAGACACGAAAGAAGGGAAGACATGAAGTGTTTGAGAGATGAGAAAGATAAAAATAGTAAGCGCGCGAGCTAGAGCGAGAGATCGTGGGGATAAAGCGGAGAAAGCGTCGGGAGGCGGAGATTGAAAGGGTGAAGCGGCGTGGTGTTTTGACCCCGCGTGCGAGTGAATCGAAAGCGGAGTGTCTCGTGACGCAGTTCTGCCGCTTTTTCCCGTCCTGCTTTCAACATGAAAGGCCCATCTGTTTTATCAGCTCCCGCGCCAGCCGTGTGGGCATCACGCTGCGGCTTCAGCCAGAGAAGTTATAAAGAGACACAAGCACTCAGAGATGAAACAAACAGACTGAAAATGAAATTTCATCCTTTCGCGTTTCAAAGTCGATTGGAAACGTGCAGTCGTTTAATTTCCCGAATATTACCTGTAAATCAGCATAATGGGATTCGATGTGTTTTAAATGATGTGCAGGTTCTCAGTGAGCGTTCGCTCGCAGCATATTGCTCATTAGCATTCAGTAAAAACCCGGCGCACAGGTGAGGCCTCTGTGTGAGTGACCTTGTGCAGCTCGGAGACGATGGATGACTGTTCGGAGCAGCAGCAACAGTATTAATACTCCTCATCCTTGCAGTCTCTGTCTCTTCCTGTTTGCTTTGGAGCTGTTTGAGCCCCATGGCTCATTAAGTGAGGACCAAAGTGTAAACCTATATATTGAACAATTTAATTTTTGATAACGTAATGATGCGAAGGTCACTGTTACACCACAGCGCTGTTAATGTCGCGGAAGCTGTACTGATTGACTACTCGTTCTAACACGTTAACGTGTCTTCGTCTGTAGTGACTCCTAACAAGGACGCTCCGCATACACATGTACGTCATATGCTGATGTTTTCTCCAGTGTCAGCGCAGACCAGTTTCCATCTAGAGCTTTATCAGTGACACCACAGGTTTCGTTTTATTTTGTCTTATAGTATTTTTTTTTATTGTTGGACAGCAGCCTTGAATGAATACGTTAATGAATAAATAGTTGGATTATCTATAGAAATGAAAGAAAGTTCTTGTCTGTACATTGCTCAGAACTCACTCTTTTAATTACATTTTTACGTTTCATACACTGAAGGACCCAAAAACCAGTCTGAGAAAAAATTCTGTTGTTCTGTTTGTCTGTTCAGGAAGATTTTGTCAGCATCATGCAAAACTGTCTGGACGGAATTTAATGCAACGTTTGCATCTGCCTGAAGTTTAACCTGCACCATAAGTGAAATCAAAATGTTAATTAAAAGCGATGTTATGAACAGTTATGTGCCAGATTTAATAATCTACTTTACAAAAAGCTACTGATGCGCTACTTGCTCAATTTAAACAAACACCTGCACCAATAAATATTAATTAGATAAAAATTCCGTACCGCAATCATAAACGGATATTTTTTTTTTGCACAAGAAAAAAAAGGTCCTTGTGTTGTGAAATCTTTGAGGACCCTTCAAGAACAATTTCACTGTGCATGTTACATTGCGCATGCAATTATTATTATTCCTGATTCTCTGCATGCACAAGGTCGGGTTCATGTTGTGTATATATAGTAATTTATTCTTTCACTTGCTGTATGAAACTACGAAAGCAGGAAGGATGAAAGAAGACTAGCAATCGGGTTGCGTTATGAGTGCCGGTGTGAACTCTGGAGAATCTGCCAAACGTTCATATAGACTCACACACAGTAACCTAGGCGATGTTCTGCTGCTTTAATTAGAGCACAGAAAGCCTCTCAGTGAAAGAGTGACAGATCCAGACTGAAATGTTGCAGCCAGAATGAAAGCTCCGGAGCGCCTCAGGCTTTGTGCATGCAACAAATTCCTTGTAATGCCGTAATATTAATATTTTGTATTCATATTAATTTACTGTTTATTGAAACAGTGTGTGGGTTTTTTTATTATCATTATATTATTTCCTGCTCTAAGGAGGGAGGCGTTTCGTTCTCAAGACAACCACACAACTGGTCTGCCAATCTCACCCACACACATACTCAAATTTAGATCTTTAGCTCACACACACATACACCAAAGATAGCACCCGGTATCAGAAACACCCACACTTAACCCCAAAAACAGACAAAAATACTATAATGACACCTGGAAATACACTTACACACCGATCCCAGGCTACGTTTATGTTTGGTGGTAGTGACCCAGATCCGATCTATTTAATTCATACTCTTTTTTTCATATGTAGTCCTAAACGGACAGATCGAATTCCTGCGATGTATTCCTCAGCTTTCATGCGCATGTCACTGTCATAGTGATCGTCCAGTGCAGCAAAACAGCAGCGGAAGACAACGACAGCGATGACCATTTATAGTGGTAAGGATGGGTGATTTGAGAACACCTTAGGAATCAATGTATGCAAAAAGACGCTAAATGCTACCGAGTTGTGTCCAAAAATATCGCGCACAAGCGCATTCATGTTAAACACTGATACAACTGATAAAACGATATAAAGTCACTTTATATAAATATATACTGTATATATATAAACCATCAAGAGGCACAGATCTGATCGAGCCAAACGTTGGGATCATCTTGCATGTAAACATGCACTCATTATATTAGACTTCTTAACATCATTTACTGACTCATAATGCTTCCTTTCTTCATTCTACCTCACAATCCAGATGGCGTGCAAAAAAAATACAAATATTGTGTGAAAAAAAAAAAAAAAAAGCTCCTAAAATGGTTGGGATGTCTGTTGCCATGTGCTGCTTGTTTTATATGCGTGTTCATCCGCATCGTGCTTGCTCAGGGCTCGTGCCAAGCGGCATCTTTCTCATGCCAGCAGGCTGATTGAGCTCCAGACAGCCCGAAGGCTCCTCTTAGCTCCTTCTACTAAGAGGAGGACAGGTGGCTCGGGTTCTGCCAAAGCAGCGTCTCCAGGGCTGTTCTAGTCCCGCCACAGACGGAGGAAACGGCTCGAGAAAGCCACCCTGATACCACATGCTGTGAGCTATGATGAGATCTAGAGCAAGGAGAATTTGGTCAGTGCTATTTTGGATTGTGGGATGTAGTCTGTAACTTGTATCTGTTTTGTACATAAAAGCAGGTAAAAAGTTAAGATCTATGACTCGGTAGTGCTGATAGGTTGGGTTTCTGTGTTCAGTTCTTTACAGTTCCTGTAAAAGAAAACAGTGCTAACAAATAACACCTCAAGAATGGAGCTTTGCCTCTTTCAAGTACTTTTTCTAGACATTCCATGGACGACTCCATTATTTTTAGCACCAGCATATGTACACCATATGGACAAAAGTATTCGGCCAAACCTGTTAATTATTGAATTGAGGTTTCAATCAATCAGGCCCCTTATCCCCAGTGAAGGACAATCTTAATGTTTCAGAATACCGAGATATCTTGGACAATACTATGCTTGTATTAAACTTTGTAGCAACAGTTTGTTGAAAGTCCTTTTCTATTCGAACATGACTAAGCCCCAGTGAAGAACTCAACTGGACCGAACACTGAGCCCTGACCTCAACCCCATCGAGCACCTTAGGGATGAACTGGTACGGAGATTGTGAGCCAGGCCTTCTCGTCCAACATCAGTGCCTGACCTCATAAATGCTCTACAGAATGAATGGACAAGAATTCCCACAGAAACACTCCAACATCTTGTGGATGGAGGAAGAGTGGAGGCTGTTATAGCTGCAAAAGGGGGAACGACTCAATATTGAAGTATATAAGTGTATTTGGATACAATGTCATTGCAGGTTTGGCCAAATACTTTTGTCTATATTGTGGATGTCCCTGTTTGGTAATTCATCAAGTGTACAGATCACTTAGCAATGGACACAACGCCCAAGTGTCTGGTGGAAAAGCTATCTGGACACACTCTAGCTGTCTCCCATCACACATCAGTCCCATAGCTCAAGAAAGGCCTTGACATTTTTTAGTAAACATCATTGAACGCTTTTCTGTTGCGCCATTCAGGAGCCAGAAAGTCGTTTTGATTTCATGATGTCTTACATGTTCATTTCGTTCTGTCCGTCTTGGAACCTTTGTAACTTCTTTCCCTGTTTGCTCCCACATGACTTTCCACTTTCCTTATACAGTTTGTGTTTCCTGCTCCTGTCGTCTTGGACAGAGAGCCGCGCCAGAATCAAAGAGTGCCACCGGTTTTGCCAGAAGTCACATCTAAGTATGTTTTCACTTCCGAGGTTGGGAATGACGCAAGGATGCGGCGTTCATATGGAACGTTCTCACAAACACCGTGAGCACATTTACGTCATACCCCACCCAATTAATAGTCACAGTGTGAGTAATGACAATGAACTTCGATTAAGGATGTGCCAGGAGACCACAAATAGCATGTAGTTGAGTCCAATCACAGTCTGGTGCTTTGTTTCATTTATTTCTGACGCAATTACGCATGTAAATAAGACCACTCCAAGAATAGGACTTAGAAACAACAATTAGATATCTTTGGGGCCTTAATTACATCTCTAGTAATGAAGGTTGGCATGTGTGAGTTTTTTTTTTATTTTTTATAAATATTTTGAGATTGAAATCAAGCTGCCGCAAAGTTCACTAGCTAAAGATTTCTCAACTTTTACCCCACTAAAGAAGCGCACTGCTTGCATAAAGAAAAACACTACAAATCCCTCAGGTGGTCGAGTTTTTGCCGGCAAAACTCAGAACCAAACATAATTATGCAATGGGAACATAATTAGAGCTCGGCCCTCTCCCTGGCAGTGACAGCCGAAAGGAAGGAGCCGGTAATTAACCATGCTCACACTCACAGCTCGCAGCTTTTCTGCAGCGACGCACAGGAACAAGAAAACACTTCAGTGTCGACAGACCTGTCGGGGTTCAGGAAGGCTGAAAGCCCAGAGCAGGAAACTCCCAAAGTGGCAAGAGAATTTATACCACAATGGAGCTGTGACACTGTCCCTGGACGCGTCAGCTATTAATACGCCAAGGCTCACGTCGTAGAGGTGTTATCACTGTTTTGGTCATTTCATGTTATCTAATTACACTGTCATTTCCTTCACTTTAAAATAATTAGCTTGAAGGAGAGTGCTAATTACTGAGATGAAAAAGAAAAAAAAAAAACAAGATTGTAGCGTTATAAAGCCTGCAAAACAGCAAAAAATGCGGTGAAAACTATAAATACCGATAATACTCACGGTACTCTGAAGCGTAACATGATGTTATTTATTAGAAAATAAAGTATGGCCCGGTGCTAACCGTCAGCAGGCACGTGAATTCGTGCTAAATAAAGATATTCATTTAAAACTTATCATATCTTAACTGATGAAACTGGATCCTGGAGATGGTTTGTTTGTTTGAGACGTCACCACATAAGCCTCAAAAACAGCTTATTTTTGCTAGCTGTTGAGATTAAATCTGCTTGGCTGCTCAAGCAGAATTAACCACAGTGCTTAGCGGGCGAAAATCAGGATTGTTCAAATGAACCCATTACACAGTTACAGTAGATTAACGAGAGGCTACAGCTGAAAGGACGACATTCGTTTTCTTTCGCATCCTAGCTTGCTTTTGCTCACTATATCCCTCCGATGTCTCAAAAAGTAATGACTTTTATCCCACCCATAGTACACTGTATATGCACTTTATGGCCAAAAGTTTGTGGACACCTGACCAATATATCCACATGTGAGCGGTGGAAGCACACAAATGGAGCATTAGGACTTCCTTCACTGAAAACTTTTTCCAGCATGACACCCCTGGCTTAGGGTAGGGGTAGCTCAGTGGTTAAGATGTTGGAGTGGTGAACGGAAGGTCCCAGGTTCAAACCCCACCACCCTCAAGTTGACACTGTTGGGCCCTTGAGCAAGGCCCTTAACCCTCAGCTGCTCAGATGTATAAAGAGATGTAATCTGCTCTGGATAAAGCATCTGCCAAAGGCCATCAGGTTGGAGCAGGAGAATTTAAATGTTCCTGCCCAGGATCCCCTGAACATCCTTTACCCCGTTTCCATCAAGGTGGTTACGGAGCTAGTTCAAGGCTAGTAGCCAATTTCAAACCAGTTCTTTGCTTTCAGACAGCCAAAGCACAGACAGTCTCAGACAGAAAAAACGGTTGCATGGTGGCACCAACACTTTGCTGTGCTAGAACAAGGAACTGCTTACATCAAGGGCTAAGGGGCGGGATTATTGCAACCAGCTAAAGGTTTGTGACTGCCATCTTTAAAAAAATGACTCAATATGCAATGTGCAGCTCAAATGCTCCCTAGTAATGATAAAGCCAGGAGAACTGCTCACAAATTCATGTTGAAGTTCGTTGTTGTGCTTGCCACTAGCATTTTTCCCACTAGCATTGCTGCTATCATTGCTGGGAAAGTAAAGACGTACATGGACGTATACAGTGACGTAACGAGGTGACTCTCTAGCCCTTGGATTAACAAAGCCAGCTCTGTGGAGGTTCACTATTGAGCCAGCTCTGAAATGGCACCAGACATGAACCAGCACCTGGTTCACTTTGGTGGAAAAGGTGGTAATTGAGATGCAATGAGGACTAAACCCCAGGGCTCCTCAATGACCTCAATAATGCTCTTGCTCTGCACATATTAGTGTGATGCTCAGGTGTACAGAAACTTTTGGCTATAAAATATAGTATTCACCAAAAGGCGACGTTTAAAAAGGAACTGGTTTTGCTCACAAGACTTGGGCCTAGAACTAATGTTAATCATGAAGGCACTTAATTTCATGTGGACGCCATATCTACCTGTATGGAGACATCACTATACGATCCCCCGATCACTCCGGATATAGCCAGTGGCGCCTCGTCTGGCACGGGGTTGGATCCGTCAGGGCAGATGAACCCAGGTTGGTGCACTTTGGTGAGCGACGTGCGGACGAACTCCAGCGACTGCTCGAGCGCATACGTGTCCTTGGAGCAGGTGTCTAGGATGTGCGCGCCCAGTTTGAGGCCTGGTAGGATGCGGATATCCTGGTTGATCTCATCAAGAGCCAGGAGCATTGCCTCCAGGCGCTGAATCCCACGCTGCTCGTTGATCTTACCGCAGTCCTGTGTGCCCTCGCCTTTCTCGTGGACGGGGAACAGGCCACCGATCACCAGGTCACCATCCATGATGATCTCACGTTTGGCGCCGGGGAGCGCGGGGACGTATCTCGGGCTGGCCTGGACGAGCAGGAGGACAGCCATCACGGGGAGAACGAGGGGAACCATGACAGACGAATGGATCCTTACTGGAAGTACAGCCATGTTTGGGTGTAGAGAATGTGCCGTTTGTTTTAGATGTTTAGGTTTTTTATTTTAAAGGCTGTTAAGGCTTCCAGTGAATGTTCTTGCATCTTCTTTTGGGATCTTTCAGGACCTGGAAAATGAACAAAGAAGAAGGAAATTACCAGGTTTATAATTCTATTAGAGTTTATTTCGATCAGAGCATCAGTATCTGTCCGTATCTCTCAAGTGTGATCGTTTAATCTGGCCATTTAACATTGCCTAATGTTTGCCCACCAGTTAAACATCTCTGATTAAAACCAGACACTGTGCTAATCATTAGACATCACATTAGGCAGGGAAAAATATACAGAGCCGTCTAGCCGTTTAATTGAATTGACCTCCGTGTCGTGGAGGCTGGGCTGCTTCTGTTGACTCATTAATTTGATTTAATTATTTCATTATTTTATTTGAAACATCACAGCCTGTCAAATTCTGGCGAAGCACCAACAGCAGTGATTACGGCTCGTCGCTTGTGGAAAGCAGATTTCAGATCTGTTAAGGGAAAAAACACATTTCTGCCCTTTTTTACTCAAACATGTCAGGTGAAATCAGAAGCTGATCATTAGCAGTCCTAAAATGAAGAATAAAAAAAACTCACATAAAGTGCTTAAAAGTTTAAAACTATTAGAAATCCTAGAGATCTGCTAAATGTTACACCCTGAAATAAAACACCCAGGCGAGAAAATAAGACGCTTTTCCTTTTAGCAACTTTTACCAGAGGTCACCCTCGCGTTATTGTCATGCTCATTTAGTATTTCTGTTCCACGGATCCGTCTCTCTCTCTACGGCAAAACTCTCGCTCGTTCGTTTAATGAAGCGACATCCTCGTATTTATTAGTGTTCTTCCTCGACCTCCGTTACCATGGAAACTGCAGACCGTGGGCATGTTAAGGGAGGAACAAGGTGCCGTGATAAAGGTAAGCAGCATATAGCAATTAATTTGAGATCTTTCATCGTGCTATAACAAACAGCATGCTTAGGAGAAAAAAAGAGATTTTAAAAAAAATCATCTGAATACATTAACATTTTTTTTTTTTTTTTTAACATGAAGTTTGTGGACTGAATTGAGTAAAGCGTGAACTTGTGAAAGAAATAAAATATAACAAATAATGGCTCAGCCTAAAATCGAAAAAACAAAAAGTAAAATGAAATATTAACGATGCTGTTCTGCTGGAGTGTGCTGACCTGACAGGTGCCAATCACATACGTGTATGAGTTTCATTTCCCAGGGAGTCATAGCAATAATACCATATTGACATCTGGAATCAAATAAACAGCACGCTGACCCGAGGCACTTACACAAGACAAACCCGTGAAGGGTATTATAAGAACAGGTGAAGATAAACGGGTCCTGATTCGAACCCTGACCATGGATCACAGATCGCTTCAGGTCGAGTGATTAATATCAAATCTTTTTATTTATCACATACTGTGTGGATAAGAATAAATCTGCAACTTTTTGTTTGGATAAAAAAAAAAAGGCACTTAAAAAAAAAAAAAGAGAACACACAAACTCCATGCACACAGACCCTGACATGGGAATCAAGCCCAGAACCTGGAGGTGCGAGGGGACAGTACTAACCACTAAGCCACCGTGTCGCCCCAATCCTATGCATCTGGGGAAAAAAGCTGACTTTCAGAACTTAATTTATTCATAATTCCTTGTTTAGTTGTTTCCTTCAAGCCAACATTATTGTTCCAGGACAGTATGACGAGGCACCCTGGTCTACAGGGTGTGTTCCCGCCTCCCGCCCTGCGTCCCCAGGTGTTGAGTGCAACAGAGACGTGCGGAGAAGATGTGATCGATTGTTTTCAGATCTCCAGAAGTAAACCTGGGCATTTCTTAGATTTAAAAAGTACAGATATGTTTTCTGGGCGCGGACTTTTTCATGGCAGCTATCCCTGACATCTGTCTTCCCCTCGTCATGGTCGACGCTTTGGCTCGCGGCGGTGCAGGCGACCAGCAGGGTCCGGTGACCGCGGCCATGCAAAATATTTAATTGGCATTAAAACCGAATATTTCCTTGGCTTTGGTGGAGCAGATGGAAGCAGCTGGGCTCTCTGTGTCATCAACGGGGTTGAGGCCTGGAGTTAATGGGACACTTCATGCCAAGGTAATGTAGCATGATCAAGCCAGAGAAATGATTAGGAACGAGTAAAAAAAAAAAAAAAACAACTCTGTATGCTGATTAAAAAATAAGGAGTAATACACTATACAGTATACTAGTACAGACGTTTCAGGGCTCAGTGTAATGAAAAGAGCGCTGAAATTAAATCAGTTTTAGCCTTGCAGCAGTCTGTAGTGTAGAGTGTCATGTCATGCCGCTTGTGCAACATGATGCAAACAGAAGCGCATCTCTGGAAAGCACACGGCATCCAGAACAGCTGCGGATAATTGACAGGAAGATGTTTGCAGTCTGCACATCTCGTCATCTCTCCGCCCCGGCTCAGTTTTCTGAGGCCTTCACTTGTTAGCGATCTTCAAAGCATCGTCTTATGTTAACTTTTCCGCAGGGAGTCTAATTATGCGTAACAGATCGAGTCAAACGACGTATTAGAATGGGCGGAGCTTTGATTTTATTCATAGCTCGTGAAAAGGGCGGTGTGCCAGAACAGACATGGAAAGGCTAGCGTGAAGTCATTTGTGGAGGAGTATTTGACTTCTTAAAGCCAGCAGCACTCGAGAAAGCCGGGACACAAAAAAAACCCATTCCTGCTATTATTGGAGGCTTTTTGTCCTCGTATTGAGCTCCTGTTTGTTTTAGCCGGTATAACCCTGTGTAAAAGAGAACCTTGGGATAGATATCTGTTTTGATTTCTGGTAGTCTTTAAAGATTTCCTCTTTAGTTGAACCATTTAGGTTTTTCTTCCATACAGGGTCCCATGGAGAAGAACTCTACTACTGTATCTCTAGAAGCCATTAAAGAAAGTCAGACTTTTGGAGCTCGCATTAGGTTTCAGCATTTGATTAACAGGATACTCCCGAATCTCCTCGAGCCAAATTAAACATACACGCATTTATGTTAATGCACCGCGTGAATGATTAGGATCCCCGGCGTAAGACTGATAGCAAGGCCCCCGAATCAAGCACTTCCACTCGCTCATTTTTGTCACGTTTCCAACCTAACTATATAATTAGGATTAATGCCTTTGTTCGCGGAGCATTTCCTTCATCCTGGCGTAATCAGATTGTTGGCGAGTGCCACGCTGGCTTCATCTACGTGTTAGACCTCCAGCAGCGCCGGACAGAGAATTCACCCCTCAAATGTGAGATGTTTCTAAGTAACCACGGGGAAGCCGGATAATGGCGTACATGAAGGAGTCGTGGGAAAAAAATGAACCAAAACAACAAACTGCTTGATCTTAGCAGGATCTTTTTCTTGGCTTTGAGTGCGAATATCAAAATCGCAGGCGTATGCAGCGCAGCTCCTTCGCTAGAAGTATACCAAAATTCTTTCCTGTTAGGGGGAAAAAGTGTTCGTTATGAATCATTTGTTGGAGGATAATGGTTCTAGAGTTGCTTGCAAATAAAAAGTAAGCTTTCAAACAAGGAAATTACAATTGAGGTTCCTTTAAATGAGTTCTCAGACATACGACAGTAAAGGTGTAGCTTTAATTCTTGCATTACTTTCGGTAAGAGGGAGCACTGGATTTGCAATATTTGCAATAGTCGCTCAATTTGCAACCGATGCCCAAAAATCCAGCCACTGGATGCAGTGCCCGGATCCCAAGCCTGGATAAAATGGGAGGGTTGCATCAGGAAGGGCATCCAGTGTAAAACCTGCGGCAAAACTTATGCAAAAAAAAAAACCTGAGCGGCTAAAGGAATAACAATTCGGAAAGAGCTTTATTCTGGTGGTGGTGGTGGTGATGGGAACAATGAGCGAGAGCAATGGAAGTCAGTCCATCACAACGCATCATGCACACACACACACACACACACACACACACACATTGACACCACGGGGCAGGTTATTTTAGCCAAGCCACCGACTGGTTTGCTTTTGGAGGTGGGAGGAAATTGGTGGAAACCAGTATGAACATTCGGAGAACTTCGAAACTCGAAACACACACATAAATTGGATTCCAAGGCGTTCCAATTCTAAGTGAATTGTGCATTGCTGAGTGGATAAAAAACAAAAAAAATAAAATAAAAATACACCATTTGGTGTTGCGTTTAGCATGTCACTTAGGCATTCCTCTGCAAGTTATTATGACTTCCTGAGAACGGTGAGAACTTCCTGAGAACAGACTCATGATCTTCTATAGGGGGACGTCTGAAGTGGGCTCGATTGTGTAGAAGTGTCTAGAGAAAACGCTGCTCTTCTATTCACTTGCGGGGGGGAAATCTGATACTGATGAATAGTATCATTCAAAGTACAGTTTTTTTTTGTTTAGTTTTTTCACACCTTTTTATTATTCAAAACTTAACAAAAATGAATCAGTCCTTGCCAGACTGTCATGTTCAAGCGTGTTTATGTAATGAATAGCTCTCAATCTCTCTCTTTTTATATATATATAGGACATGAATGAATGGAGCTCCTGACACCACGACACACTGCATCAATTTGGCAAGAACACTAAAGGAGCATGAAACCTCCTCTTTTCGAACAGTGACAACCGTGAAAGCATCTTGAAGAGCACCACAGAGACTCGTACTGTAGATAGCTACAGTATACAATATATAAGCACCGCTTACAGGAAATTCTTGAAAAGACTTTTGTCCAAGGTAGTCATTTCCGCTGCTTGGTTTCCTGTTGGTGCTTCCTGTTCAAATAGGCGAGGTGGTTTTAGGTTTACTTTAAAATAAATAGGACGACATCATAGCTGAGGGATGATTCATTTACTGGTCATTTACGCCAAATCACATCACAATCCCCAGTGTTTAATTAACACCAAGTGCGTCGGTTCAACACCCACGGTAACGTTATATAACAGAGTTAAATCAACATTCTTAGAGTCGATCTCAATTTATATCAAGCAAAGGCAACGTGATTGGAATATTTTTTACATTTTTATTTTGATGGGTAGAGTCAAGTATGTAAGACAAGCCCCTGACAGCTGACCTTTAAAGTTGGGATCTTGTTTACACTGGTTATGTTTTTGACGAGTGTTTTATACATTCTCAGAAATATGTAGCGTACTGTAATTTTCCCAATAGCTGGGGTCTTCTCACCAAGGGTGCATGTGGTGTGTACTTATAAATTATAATTATATATATATATATATATATATATATATATTTATATATATATATATATAGAGAGAGAGAGAGAGAGAGAGAGAGAAAGTCAGCCAAAAAAAATTATACACACTTCAAAAAAAGAAAAGTAGTATGATGTATATTATTTTAATATAATATTAATAATATTGTGAAATTATTATCATAATATTATCATACATATCAATATATAATTTCCTGAAGTGTGTTAACAAAACTGTGTGTGTGTGTATATATATATATATATACTTGTAGTCCAGCTAGGGACTGTGGTGGCCAATGGTCCTATTTTATGATTGTGGTAGGACCTCAATTTGGGAACAACAATTAGTCTAATCATCCTTTGGACTGTGGGGGGAACCCGGAGTACCCCGAGGAAACCCACCAAACACAGGGAGAACATGCAAACTCCATGCACAGGCTCCAAGGCGGGAATCGAACCTTCTACCCTGGAGGTGGGAGGCGACAGCGTAAACACCTATGCCACCGTGCTGTAAACTATCATCTATTCACATTTCCAGGTGAAAGCAGCACACTTCAGAAGTAATGAAAATGTTTTACATTTAAACATATCTCGGATAAGTTTTCATGGAAACTCATTACATCCTTCCATCTATAACAGCACAACCCTCAGCGACCACCTCCTCTGATGAACAGGGGGCTGTTTAATCAAGCTGGAGCTTTCTGGATGGACACACACACACACACACACACACACACACACACACACACCTGAATGTGTGTCTGGATGTTACCTGGATATCATCTAGATATCTTAAAACCTTGAATGTTCACTTAAGAAATAATTTACACACAGAATTTACGCACAAATCGGTGTGTGTGTGTGTCTGTGTGTGTGTTAGGATCATTTCACAGGTAGAAAACAGAAAACCCTTGAGTTCAAATATGTGTGTGATGCATAGTGATGCAGTGTGTGTGTGTGTGTGGGAGTGAGGTTAGAAATAAATGTGGTGTTGAACGCGCACCCAGCTACTTCGCATGCAGGTGTGTGAGTGTGTGTGTAAGAGAGAGAGACACACACACTGAGATTGTTCTTACCTGTAATGAATGAAAGTTTGTCTCAAAGCATTAAAAGAAAAAACACCAAATAAGTGAGAAAGTTTCTCTTCTGTAAGTTGTGTGTAAACCTGGTGATCCGGCTCCAGGTGATCCAACTCCAGCGTGCAGAACAGAGAGTAAACAAAAACAAAAACAAACACTCAAAACAACAGAAAGTCTAAACGCGCGCGCTGCGTAAAAGCATCATTTCACTCCGCGCGCCTCCTAATTCCAGAGCGCGCGCACCGCGGGCACGTCCGGTCAGGTCCGTCTCGGCTGTGATCCGAATACACACACTCTCGCGCGCACACACACACTCACACGCACGCACGCGCGCGCGCTGTCCAAGGTATAGTCGCTCATCCGGTCGCGCCTAAAGGAAAGTTTGCGGAAGATCAGGATGGCTGGAGGAATCAAACATGCGGATTATAATAATAATTATAATAATAATAATAATAATTAAAAAAAAAATGGAAACACCTGGAACAGATGTAGGCGTGTGTGTATATGTGTGTGTGTGTGTTTGCTTGTATGTTGTGGTGTGATGCGATGGTAGGAGTGTGACCCCGAGTCTGCTCACTCTCTGCTCATCACTGGAGAAAGGTGGAGCCTGAACCACACACACACACACACACACACACAGGAGCGCGCGCACACTCACACATACACATCCATTCAGTGAGGGAGCGCAGAAATATGAGCAACAGCCTGCTCTACCTGCTAAATGGAGAATGTAGCATTTATAGTGTGATATTCATGTACACACACACACACACACACACACACACACACACACACACACACACTTACCAACTCGTACAGTGTTGTTTAACCTTCAACCTGCGATATCACAAGAGAGGGTGTGTAGCACCGAAGACGTCATAGCAGTGCTGATATCCAGCACAACAGCACAACCTCGAGTTCGATATTGCTTTTATGAAACAGTTCCACAAACATCATTTATTAACAACAGATTATAATTTTTTTTTATTTTAGTCAGTTTAGTCATTTTAGTCAATTTTTTTTTATTTTAGTTGCTCCTCCAACACACATCCTTCCACAACTGGCGAACTAACCAGCTGCGACTGACAGAGCTGGCGACTGACACTTAGTGTAATTAATAAGGGTGAACAGTGACACCTCTGCATAAGAATGCCACGCCTCATATATTTTCACCTTAAGAAATGAAAATTTGCAAGAAATTTGCCTTTTCGCATTTTCAGCATGCGAGTGACCGAGCCGAACCAAACGCCGGCTAAGTCATGTGTACGCTGCAAATGTTGCATTTTGTGTAAGATTTAATGAAGACAAACAGGAGCACCATGGGGTCCCAATAATGTTATCATGGACGGTATCAAGAAGAAAACGGAGCCGCTTTCAGTTTGGTTTTTAAAGCAGCCGGTGCCAAGAGGAATCATAAATTAAGGTTAAGTGAGGTTTAATGTCTATTTATTTCATATTTTACCTAATTTGCTTAATGTCTTTTCCTAATGTTTTGATATGCAAAAAATATGATTATAGTGTTGGAAATTGGTAATATTGGTAATATTTTGGAGATTATCTGTTATACATTATTTACTATGGGAAAATGCGCTTCACGATACGATATTTCGCCTTAATTTTTCGGATTAAATTCATATGCCGAGGTAGTTTTAAATTCTTACCTGCACTATGTAGACAAAAAGCTGAGGAGAATAAACAATGGAGGTGGTGGACAGTCCTGGAAATCTCATACGTTTCTTTTCCACTTATTCTGCTTTAGAATATCAGCTCCATTCGTTTACAGATCGAATCCCAAATAGCATTAAATAGAAAGCTAGTGTACTATGTAGCATTATTGTCTCAAACACACAAGGAGTGGTGTCCTTGATCAGCATTAAGACGACATACAGTAACATTATCAGATGTGTGTTTCTTACTGAAAGTGCTTCTGTGACTGGTTGTGAATGTGGGTTTTGTCAGGCAGCTGCTCTCTCCTCAGTACTGCGGACCGTACAGACCTACTCTCACCCACGCCGAGACACACAGTTGATGTATTATTAACGATTGTTAGAACACCTGTGATACATATACAGTACTTAAACGTCGCAGTGCTGTTACCATGTAATATCAGCACTTGCATGTCTTTCATCCAATCAGATTGCTCGGTTGTAACTTACTATTGTATAATATTTATTATATATTAAGTTTCCCGACAAACTAAAGTAATATTTTGCATGCACTTGAGTTAAAACAACACTGACACTGGAGACTCCTTCCATAAATGTTAAATCTCCTTACAGAAAGAGTTACCGCATAATTAATGGATGTTTATGGTAAAAATCTGAATATTCACAGAGACTCCGAGTAACCAGGGTGGTAGATTTTGTTGGTGGGAAATGTTTGGCGAATAATTTGAGAGGAAACTGTGTACAAGGCAATTATGGTGGTGTGAATATTTTATATCATCACATGCCTGGTCAAGTGTTTTCAGATCAGGGAAAAACAAAACTTGCAAATAACTGAACACTAGCTAATTCCAGCATGTTAAATCTGCAACTCACAGCCAGCGAGCACAGCGGTGATCTGGTATGTCCAGCGTCCAGCACAGTTTAATCGTTTTTCTGCTCGATCACGTGGACTAAACCTACGGTACAAATGATCCGATCGAGTAAATCAGGTGTGTCAGAGCAGCAAGATCAGACAAACTGAAAAACTACAGGAGTACAGTTTATCAATAACAATTTTCTGCAAATATAATCAGTCATCCATGACAGTGCTGGCTTCTTGGTGTTATCTAACACTGTGACACACTGTGGTCTGTAGAAAATGTACAGAACTGCACCAGCTAAAAAACAAGACCTGCTGAGAACGGACTGATGCCAGAGCGCCAGCCGATATTGTTTTTTATAAACACGTCATAAAAAGCTAAACCGTTCCATAATGAAACCCCGGCATGATCAATGTGACGATCAAGCGGGACAAAATTTAGTTCGACTACTGAGAAATGATTGTGAATCTCAAGTGTGAAGAGAAACACCAAGCACACGGACACTGTGTTGTTTTTTAAGCTATAGGGTAAATGCTACATTGCTGAGAAGAAGACAAAATTATCTGGATTTATGAATTATTTACACTGTAATAACCCTTAGCCGCAACCGCTAGCTGAACTTCCATAGATTCTGCAGTATTGGATGTTATGTAATGGCAGTACAGCGTACTGTACTGAGAACTTGTGAACTCACAAGACACAAGGCTAACAAGTTTAAATATTTAACTTTTTTTTGTTCTTTTCATTCAATCAGACACATTTGGTTTCATTAGATTTGATTCTCCCCTCTGTGTCCACGGAGTTTACATGTTTTCTCAGGTACCCTGTTTTTTTCCCACAGTCCGAAGACATGCAGTAGGCCAATTGGCGTTCCCAAAAATTGCCCGTAATGTGTGAATGAATGTGTGAGTGTGTGCGCGTGCCCTGTGATGGATTGCCACCATGTACAGAATGTACCCTGCCTCGTGCCCTAACCTTCCTGGGATAGGCCCCCTGTATACAGGATCAAGCCGTATAGACGATGAGTGAGTGAGTGAGAGTGAGGATCAACCTTTACTGTTTCTTTTTTTTTCTTTCCTCTGGCTGAACCCATAAAGTAGAATCCTAAAAGAAGTGTCCTTTTGCCCCGAGTTCCCTGGGAAACGCTCCAGCCCCGCTGTGACCCTGCACAGAATAAGCGGTACAGAAAAAGGGAAGGGAAAATGTCACCAACCGAAGAACCCCTTTTCTCTAAAAGCTTATAGATAATAGCATTTATGATCAGATCATTTTTAACCGAGTGCATTAAATAAATTATGCACCTGCATTACAATTCTGTTTCAGGACACTTTTTTTGGTTGCATTCTACATCTGAGACACTTTCACTTTAGTGCAGGGACGGGGGGACACTGTAAGCTAGAGTGGCCCTGGTGCAGAGTTCAAACAAAAACAGTCTTCTTTCAAGGACCAGATCGTCTATACTGCTTGACCCCAGAGGTGACCAAAGATCGTGAGATCTGCAAACGTCTAGGCGTTGAAAGAGGCCCCCCTGAGCTGAGTTCAATACATTCGGAATAGCCATTGTGTGTGTGCTATGCAAGACCCCTGTTTGTTTACAGCTGAGTTGTGAGATGGCCCATCACCATCTATGTCTAAGAGGAGGTCATACAGTAACTTCTTAGAACGTCTGCAAGTAGGAAAGAGACGCCCTCAGTAAAGAAATATAAAAAGCTCATCTCTGATATTGCATTTTTATTATGCAAGTTTAAATCTACAGTTTTAATGCCCATATGTTGTAAGTATGTGAGAAGGAATAAATGCACTAGACATGTCATGTCCAGTCATGCTATAAAATTAGGATCACAAAAATATGTCACAGTCAGGGGAAAATATTCATAAAGAATTTTATTAGTTAAATTGTCTTTACATGACAGTTGGCTGCGGTCATTATTTTGAACCAAGAAGACCCTCGAACTCCAAAATCTCATTCGTCAGCAGATCTGTTAAATATTTAATAGTGCAAATAAGAGCAAATGTCTTTCGTGAAAGAATTACGGTTTTAAACTTGGAGCTCAATTTCTCAATCGAGTTGCAGATTGTAGCTCAGTTTATGCTCAGAGCAGTTCAGATTTGGAGACATCCTCCAGAAAGGAACGGTAATCATTTTATCAGGCACCTTTTCCCTTTTTTTTAGATGTTTTAGGTGGCCACTGAAATGACTTTCTTCTGTTCTACAAACTCTTGACTATATTGCTTATCAAATTGGACTAATCAAATAATTACATGATTAAGGAATCACCCAGAATATTCCATGAGCTATGCTAATTTTCCCTACAGCATGAAGACATGGTGTGTTGAGGGCGATGTGGAAGAACTCGAGTGTCGAGAGCCCTGACACATTAACTCCAATAAACACCATTGAGATGCACTAATGCTCTTGTGTCTAAATGAACAAGAATACACATAGATACACATAAAGAAAAAAAATCAATGGGACAAAAAAATCAATGGAAAGCCTTCCTGGGAGGACGGAGCTTATTATAACAGTAAACCGGGGAATAAATCAGGAATGAGATGTTAAACATGCACATATAAGCTATATAGTATATACTGTATAGTAAGAGAACGTCAGGTTTGTTTGTTTGTTATACATGGCTTGTTAAAAGCTAAATCATTTACATGAGCAGAGCCAAACAGATAGTTTCCAGGTGTGTGAATTCCACGGTGATGTTTTTCAAAGCTGATATCATGAACTACGAGCTGTTGTTGACCTGCCAGGCTTTGTTGGATATACAGAGGTCTCTACAGTTCTCACAGTCGAAGGATGAACGGAACCACACAGGTTTAGGCCTAGGCATATACACCTTAGGTCCCCCTTGTGCACCAAAACATCAATGATCTGTTTGTTCTTACACCTTTTTAAGGAAACCAGCATCAACCTTTCAGAAATTGGAGCTACAGTAGCTCCTATATTATATTATATTGGATCAGAGTACATGGACCAGCCTTCACTCCTCACGTGCATCAGTGAGCCTTGGCCGCCCATGACCCTGTTCCCGGTTCACTGGTTTTCCTTCCTTGGATCACTGTTGATATGTTCTGACCAATGCAGTCCGGGAACATCCCACAACAGCTGCAAAAATGTTCACGATTTGGCACTTGTGAAAGTCGCTCAACTCCTCACGTTCACTTGCTGCCTGATATTGTATATCCCACCTACTGTACTGCGAAAATGGCCAAATTGTGACGGCTAGACAACTGGATCAGAGCAACCGCAAAAATGCACCTCTTGTGGGATGTTCCCGGGCTGCAGTGGTCAAGACATACCAAAAGTGGCGACCTACTCAATATTACGCAGGTGGTCATAATGTTATGGCTGATCAGTGTATTTCCCTTTCCATTACTAACATACTGCATTACAGTAAATCACCTGTCTTAAAAGGTTTACTTTTATAGTGGGATTTTTTTGTTTGTTATGAATATTTTTCCAGTGATTTTCCAGTAGCTTTGCTAGATCTTCTAGGCAGGTTTGCATACTACCACACTTGCACACTTAAACACTAATAATTATAATTAGACTTGCATACTTTAATATTAATATAAATTCCATGTAACAGCACTCTCTATACTGTATATATTATGTGCGCTCAATATATACTGTATATTGCATGTAAGGAAGCTTACATAAGGCACTACTGTATAATGTCTAATAAAGCAGCCTTTATAATTCAGATGCCTTTTTTGCATTCTTGGTTGTTTGCTGCTGGAACATGTGTCACTTCCTGTCAGCATGGAGCACGGTGCGAAGGTGTTTTTTTGGTTGTCAGGTGTAAATGCGCATAAAATCTGGACTAAATTACTGAATGGTGACTCACCGCTGAAGCTTTTTATTTTTTTTCCTTGCACCAAGCTTTAATGTGTGGCTGTGAAAACACATCTGCCTTTATAAATAACTTCCCGTCAGCGCAGTAGTTTTTGCACAGGCTTGCTTCCATTATAGACAACAGGTACATGAGCCAACAGATACAAAAGGTATCCTTTAGTACAGATACTGTTTATTCAGTATGAGGCTCATACAGTAGTTGCAGTGTCTCATTGGCTGAACAGGTCGAACACCTGTTAGATGGGTTGCATCGCTGGACAAGTGCACTAGTCAGAGCAAACGTGGACTAGTTTTAAATCTAAAAAAAAAGTACTTTGTAGAAATAGTTAAAATGTTAAATCTAAAAATAATCTGCTGATCTTTAATGTAATCAGTGATATAATAATAGTAATAATAATAATAATAATTATTATTATTATGATTTGAGGTTGAAGTCCACGTACATGTCTGTGTGTCTTTCTGTACAGCAGAACTCTCTGTCT
>JAQQZT010000016.1:20917346-20932294 GCA_030068275.1 Clarias platycephalus
CTAATTAATATCTATTGGTGCAGGTGTTTGTTTACATTGAGACAGTAGCGCATTAGTAGATTATTTTAAAGTAGATTGGGAGGTACATTAGAGGACTAAAAAGAGACTGGTTTCTGGTCCTCCAATGTATGAAATATCAAGATATCATGGAAAGTTCTGACCAAATTAAAAACCTTTATTAGATATAAAAAATCAATATGTTATTATTGGTATTATTATTATTTTTACTAGTAGTAGTAGTAGTAATGTGCCCATACTATTATTATTGCACTTTTTGTGGCCCCTCTTATTATTACACCTGACTATTTTCAGACAATTCTTCCAGATTTTTTGCATTTTCTGTTTAAATAACTCCTTTGACCATATTGTTTGGAGCACACACACCAAGCTTCACATGAAGTCATGAATTTTAATGACTCCAGAGATAGACGTCTCAGGCTGCGTCCCGTTCCACCGTGCACTTTAAATAGTGCTCCCTACCCCCTGCTCCCTGTGCAGTGAATGTCAGTTAAGGGAACTTCCTTCGACAAAATTCCACCCTGCACCATGACCAGCGCAGACTTCACTTCCTCCATCTGTTACCCTGGTAACGTAAACATCTCGTCTACCAGTTCCTGCTGCCGCTGTGGAAATTTCACACTATGGAAAGTAAAATATTGGATATTTATTGAAACCAAAATTGATGTCATTATAAAACATATAACTCGTCAATAATTTATTTGATTATTTACAAGATGTATGGAGAATTTATCATCATTTATCTTTTTTTTTTTTTTTTTTTACAGATTACTAGCCTGTATAATACTATAAAGGATTTATTGATTAATGTAATTGATTAATGTAAAATGATTGTGTCCTATTAATATGATGTCGTCTATAATAATGATAATAGATATATAAGTACAGTTTTTAAGCTTCAATAGTTACATTTCAGTATGACTGTAGCTAATCTGTTGCCATGACAACCAATCTAAACCACACCCCCTCCACTCACACCTGCTCAGAGCCGCAGGCTGTCTGCATTGTGAAAACACTACGTCTTAGAAATGTGTCTTTTACATCATTTTACATCTATTTCACAATTATTATCATTTTATAACTCCCTTATAATAATAATAATAATTATTATTATTAATATTTTATTATTATTTAAAGATATAGAGAGAGACCAGGTAAAAAATAAACAGGTAATATGAAACTCATACATAATGCATTCAGAGCAGTCAGACTTTCTTGTAAGATAAAGTGTGTTTTCAAAACTCGGAGTCTGCATGTGTTTGTGTGTGTGTGTGTGTGTGTGTGTGTGTTGAATATTCTCGGCTATGGTATAGATTTTTAGCACCTTGCACACTCTGATGAGAATCTGCTGACAGTGAAGGTGATAAGCTAAAGTTTGTGCACTGATTTAACAGAATGTATTGTGCTGTACATAAAGAAAGTTTTAAAGGATTACTTTTTTTATTGATGAATTCCACAGAACAAACTAGAGGGGAAGTTTCTGATGGGTTTTCGATACTTGCAGTAGGTATCAGGGAGGAAACCTGTCTAATGTGCAATATTTTAGAGCATGGAGTCTGTCAAGGGGAGCCGGGGGCTGGTTTGCTGGTTTGCTGGTTTGTGTGCGGTGGAAAATAACACAGCTTTATGAGTTATTATAGTTGTTTGCTTGTTTGACTGGCCACTTGAATAAACTTAAATTAAGGTTATAAAAAAAATAAATAAAGTAGATTCTAGAAGTTTAAATATGGATCATTCAAGAATAAAAAGCCCCCAATGAAACATTTAAGTAACTGGATATTAAGTGCTCGGGTGAAACAGTGGTATAGAGGGAAGCACTGCTCTTTTAGAGATTTATAGTTTGGTCCTGAGCTCGAGTCCTGAGTCTGCGCGGGATTTGCATGTTCTCCCCGTGTCCGTGCATGTTTCCACCAGGTTCTCAAGTTTCCTTCTACCTCCTAGAATCATGCGAGGTGACCTGCTTTTCAGGCTGCATTTGCACTTCCTGTCCAGGGTTCCTAATCCCAGGATAATCTTAAAATCCACTAAAATATGAAAATGTTCACGAGGATGCTTCGGACATCAAACTGTGTACTTGGGTTTTCGGATATGTCAGGTAGAACAAAAGTTTTATAACGCGTAAATTGTTCCACTACTGGAAGATGCCAGTTATGGGAAAGGAGTAGCTCGGTATTTAAGGCATTGGACTACTGATCAGAAGGTCCCAGGTTCAAACCCCACCATCACCACCAAGTTGCCACTGCCTTGAGCAAGGCCATTAACCCTCTTCTGCTCAGATGTGTATGAGAAAGAAATGTACAGTAAGTCGCTCTGGACAAGGGTGTCTGCCAAATTCTGTACTATAAATAAAATATTATTTACATTATATATAATTCTGTAATATATCTGTGCCATTTCTTTGCCTATGTGACCCATTTTTTTTTACATTTTTGCTCAGTCATATTCGGGTTAAAATGAACTAAAATTCATTTCATTGCCTAGGTTGCATATGTCACTCTATACTACACAATCCTGAGCCCTACAGTATATATACTGTATACGTATTAAAAATAATGGGTAAAATGCTCCGAGCTTTAAGAGGAATGAAAAAAGATTACTTAACTGAGGATATTAAGGTTGATTATGGCAGTTTTTACATTCCTGACATTTTCATGTAAGTCGAAGCCCTTAGGTACGACGTGAGACGTTACTGTAAAGTGAGACTTTAAATATAAAAAATGGAGCTTTTAAGCATCTTTCTTCTTCTTGGTGTCAGTCGTAGTGATAATTTAAACCTCTCTGATGTAACATGACATTAATGTTTGTCCTTCAGTCTCAGGAATAAACCCCCCACCCCCCCTGTTGGACAGACTCTGACCTCAGTGCCCAGTGACCACGCTTTAACATGCCTGGCCGCGTCCCAGTTCCACCTTCAAGTCATCTTGTGTCTGTCTGTAAAACTGCAGGCTGGAAAACACAAGGGCACATCATCCTGAAAACAAGCCCATAGTTGCACAATTTAAGCATTTTTCCTTAAGTAATGCCTTTTTTTTTTCAATCCGTATGGGGCATGTAACACAATTTCCGATGGAGGAAATAAACACGCTCACGTGCCGCTGGGGGGTAAAAAAACGTACTTACCTGACAATTCAGGCATATGTAGTTTTTTTTTTTCTTTCTTTCTTTCTTTCTTTGAGTGTAATAAAAAAGCAAGCTTTTAAGTTGAGGAAGTGAAAAGAGGCTGCGAGCTGTCAGACAGCACAATTGTGGAGCTGCTTAAACACGACTGATGGAGAAGTGCACGCTGTTAACCTGACACCTGAGACACTCCCGCAGCGAGCGAGAGCGAGGCGAGACAACTAACAAAGAGAAGATATAAAAGAATACAAATGAAGGTAAAGGAAGCTCTGTTGAGGGTTTTAAGAAATATAAAACTGCATTCCAGGCAGCATTATCAATATTTTAAGACTATTCGAAAACAAAAAAAATGATTAAAACTTAACTTGTCAGAATATTTTAGGTACCTTGTTCTAGATTTTTTTTTCTTTAAACCACCAAATAAGGAGCTGATTGGATATGAAAATATTCTACAGAACCTTTAAAACCTTTATTATAACATTGTAATGTCATACAATTATTAACATTTTGAATTATCACTTTATCCTCTCCATTTGAAAGGAATTTCTTTTCATCTCTGCTGTACTGATGCTTGGCAGAGAGACTGTCTGTTTTTTTTATTATTTTTTTATTGGGCTTGTGAAAAAATAAGAAAAACAAAATGCTGTTAGGCGAGCCAAGCGTAGGTACCTGTTCATTCTGAACAGATCAAAAAATTTTCTGCATGGGAAGCGTGCACATGTGCATCTTAGATTGAACAGTGTACTGTAGGTCATTCTAACAGATTAAATATATAGTTAAATCTTGGATTGCGAACATAATCCGTTTTGTAATACAAAACACTCATATTTCAAAGTGAATTTCCCCATAAGAAATAATGGAAACTCAAACGATTCATTCCACAAGCCAAAAATGTTCATATAAATATAATTCATGCAAAATATTAAAAAAAAAAAAAAAAAAAAAATGAACCTGCACTTTACCTTTGAAAAGAATCGTGGCTGAAATAAGACAAGAGAGGAGAGGAGGAGGAGAGAGAGCGCTACTGTGTAGGAAGAGTTTCACACACACAAGCGCGCTCACACACACACACGCACACACACACACACACTAATGGAATCACTCGTCTCTGACAGAGAGTCTCTGTCTGCAAACTTCTTTAACAAGGAACCTCTCTAATGACACTTGCTTTTGCTTCCTTTTGAGGATTTGGCGGAAATGTGACGTTGCTTTTTAACCTTTTTATTCATAAGGGCCGTTGTTGCAGTGCGGTTACTAAAGAACAGTCACTACAGTTGGACACAAAATGTTATATTAAACAGTACACGCGCGCATGGATGTTGACTATACGAGTGACGCCCATGCACTGAAACTGAGCATTGGAGATGATTACCCACAATCCCACAGCACGCGAGAGAAGAACCATTGGCTTAGTTGTGATCATGTGACGCTCAGGAGACAAAGCGCATGCGTACTACTCGTATTGCAAAACCTTGTTCGTTTATCAAGTTAAAATTGATTTCAAATTTTTTTGTCTTCTTGCAAAATGCTCACAGACCAAGTTACAAATCCAAGGTTCCTCTGTATATACAGTAATATGGCATGGTGGTGTAGTGGTTAACACTGTCGCCTTGACCTGCAGGGCCCGGGTTTGACCGCCTTTGGGTCTGTGTGTGTGTGGAGTTTGCATGTTCTCCCCGTTTTCCTCTCCAGATTCCATTCATAGTCCAATAACATGCAGATTATGCTAATTGCCGTTCCTAAACTGTCCATTGTGTTAATGTTGACCGGAGGTCCTACCATGGTCACAATGGTCACCACTGTTGGACTACAGGAGTTCCTAGATGGATATACAAACATCTGGACATACTGTAATATGATATTTTTTACAACATCTCCCACCCACATATGGCTTCCATCTGGAGTCAAGTTCCTCTCAGGGTTTCTTTTTCATGTCTCGGAGTATTTCTGCTACCATTGCGTCATTCAGAACCTTTAACATTAATGATATTCAAAACACCATATTTCTGTATCTTCAAACCGAATTGTTGATAAAGCAGATAAAAGGAGCGTTAATAGTGAAAGACTCATGGATGTTAATGAAGTAGAGCGTACTAAGGAACAGTCGCTGGGCTCAATTCAAGCTTGTAAATCTGAACCTCCAGTGAGAAGGGTTCCATACGTGGAAATTTGAGAATGTCTCACAGTACGTGATAGAGAATCAGAGTGGCGGCCCACAGCATCAGCAGGAAACAAGTTTTTATTTAAGAGTAATACTGTAAGATAAGATATACCTTTATTCGTCCCACAGCGGGGGAATTTCTGTACATATCAGTGTTAGATCAATCAATATAGACATTATGTACGAGAATCACCAGGGACCATCTGATGCGATATTATAACGATCTCTAGATACTGATTCAGTTTGTGTTGCAATTCTGTTAGTATTATGATTTAAAATATCCAGATTTCAAATTATTATTATTTATATATATTTTTTGAAGTTAGTGTGTCGATACGTGAATTGCCTCATAAAAGAATGACGATACGTAATTGAATCAATTTCCGTCCCACGTTTATAATAGACATTCAATATTTGCTGGTTAAATATTGTGTCAGTTGGCTGTTTTTTGCAGGTAAATACTCCACAGTTAGCTGATCAAAACAAACTTGGAGAGGTCCATGATTTTTTTTTTCCACTTTTTTGTACAAATGCACAGAAGTTAAGAATTTCCAAGTTTCTGTCATGAGTCAAGTCGAATGCATAACTTTTTCTAGCTGACCTCGTCCTATACAGTTATTGCAGAAATAAAATGTCACAACACAAATATACAGTACATCACCTTTTAAATAAGACTGATGACCTTTCCGGAAATACAGTACTCTTTTCTTTTTGAACAGATCACTGAACCTTTGCAGTTCTCCTGCTGCAGTGTTGTAGACGGACAAAAACATAGTATTGTTGTGGATTTAATTTTAAATGTTTTTTTTTAATTTTTTTATGTTATACATATAATACAGAAAATGTGTGTGCCATAGAAGCTGCTTCTTTGGCCAGGTTTTACTTGAACAACAGTTAAGATCATTTAAAGATTAGAATTTTTAAGTTACAGACACTAAAACATAAAAGGGCATAAAACTGTATTTAGCAAATGTGTTCTATCTGATAAAAATATAAATGTGTATGCATATTTACAAAAAACATTATGAAACATGGTGTCGTATGACCTAATTTGAAAATTCACTTTTTCACCTACTGTAGGTGAGACCCTTTTTAGCACCGATATTACGTTTTGGCCGAGAGCATTGCACTTAAATTATGTGATAAAAATCCTCACAGTGTAATGCATGTAGTATTTTGGTATTGTGTTTAAATCAGAGTCCTGGAATCTAATAATTCAATCTTGATTCGGGATTTATTTCTGATCTGATCAGGTGAATTTATAACCAGTTAGAAAGTCATAGAAAACTTCATTATTGTGTCACACAAAACTGAGGACGGTATCAGAAACTCTCAGGATACACAATAACCTCAATTTGGTTTGCTAACTTCAGGCCATTTTTCAGCTATATAATGTCTTACTTCAAGCAATAATCATTTAAAATCCAAATTATTCATTTTCCTTAATGAGTATTGATATTAAAATTGGTGTAAGCTTCTAGAAGCACATGACCTGTTGCTTAAATTAAAGAATTCTGTGCAAAATTAAGGTTTTTACTAAGGTTTTACTAACAGTGGTTTTGTTTTAATGCTCCAAATTAGACAGACACCCTATGTTATATTACCATAAAAATATTAGTTTATTCAATTAAAATTGCTTGTTGTAATCTGTCCAATTATACTATTATTATTGACCTAATAATACTATACTACTGTATTAATAATGTTATAATAATAATAATAATAATAATAACACATATGCCATAAAACTTCCAGGGCTACCTCAGTGATAGATAAGAGATGGTTTTTGGTCATTCAATTTATTTGTATAGCGCTTTTAACAATTTTCATTGTCGCAAAGCATCTTTACACAATCGAAAGAATTATGGAAGTTTGTATGAAATGTGAATGAATCTTAACAATTTTGCATTTTAGAATAGTACACTTTTTCAGGTTTATGTATTTTCATGTGAAATCAAAATCAGGCAAGTTTTATCTGAAATTTCATTAAGATCATTAAAAGAGTTGAATTCTATGTTCTGTGTTATGGACACTACAGAAAAGGGCATGAAAGTGCATTTAGCAAATGTGTTTCTTTTTATCTGATAAAAATATAAATGTGTATGCGTATTTACACAAAATCGAAGCTTGGATCAGAAGATAAAAAGCATTAAGTAATGTGAAAAATAGAATGGTGCTATATGATCCTATCTGAAAATTCACTTTTTCACCTGGATGAGACACTTTTTAGCACCGATACCACGTTTTGGCCGAGAGCATGCTAATAATTTAAAAATAACATGAAGTTGTGCTTAAATGATGTGCAAAATCCTCACAGTGTAATGCATGTAATATTTTGGTATTGTGTTTAAATCAGAGTCTTAGAATCCAATAAATCAAATGACTCGGGATTTATTTCTGATTTGATAAGGTGAATGATGTCAACATTTATAACCATTAAAACATTTTATTATTGTATCACACAAAACTGAGTAACCAGAAACACTCTCACGGACCACATTAACATCAATTTGGTTCGACTCTGTTACGAATAAAACACAAGTGAGAAAGGAGAAATCAGAAGAAATCAGGAAAGAAAAACGATTTCATAGAACAATCATATTAAAAAGATACAAAAAAAATATACTAGAGAAATACTGTTTGTCTGATTCACGTCAGATCCTCACTCAGGGGAAATCATCTTTTTAGTACATTGTAATATATAAAAATATAAGGCTTTGATAATCAAATGTCAAGCCTAAAAATACAGAAGAAATCTTACACATTGACGACTTTCATTAGATAGAAATTATTACAACCGTAACAGTTATTTGATGCAGTACAATGATTCTTTCAAAGAATTAAACTAGAAAAGAAATAAATTCTTTCAAAGCAGCAGTGACTAACAGAAACAGGATAAAAATAAAATACAACCGTTGAAATGGTGTTGCAATTAGGACCTTTTTATATTAAATATTAAATTATTAAAAGATATTAAAATCAGCACCTTGCTCAAGATACAAACCTTTTTTTTTTTATAAATAAGAAATATTTAAGCACTGTTTCATAAAAATGAGGGAAGATGCCGCAATTAAACAAAGTTCAAGAAATCCAGGTTACCTGGTTTAATGAATAATTTCTTCCAAGTGCAATTTTCAAGTCTTACAGGTGAAACCACTGAAACAGACAAACGTCTCTTTTATTTGATCTGAAGAATCGACGCACACATTTTCATCCGAGCACTAGACTGATTCCATCTCTTACCCTGTACTGGATTGTAAAAAGCGATTCTGATCCAGACTGAGCTTCGACTCGGATAAGGTTACGTCAAATCTGACCTCATGCTGCGCTGGTCTGAAACACTTAAGGAGTAAAATGCGACAGTGTGTGTGTGTGTGTGTGTGTGTGAGTGTGTGTGTGTGTGTGTGTATAGTTACAGCATAATTGATCCAGGACAGGGTGCTACAACCCAGGGGTTCCTGAAGTTGATCCTTTTCTTTTGCCCTAACAGCACCTGGCTGCTTTTTATTCCTCTTACAGCACAGCAGATTGGCAACAATTACAATTATACATTTATTAATGAACAATATTTCATACATTTATTAACCCTTTGTAGTTGAAATGTGATGCTGCAGAACATTTCTTTCTCAAAGTAAAGTGATACAGGTACAGGACGAAGAGGAAAGCGTTTTTATCCATCCTGAAGACTTTCCTTATGGGAAACGTATTCTCACGGGACACTCCTTTTTCTAAAAAAATCTTACCAGATCAGTGATTATACATGTGTCTTTCTTAAACACAGCACTGTTATTTTCATCTATGCTTTATCGCTTGTTCATTACGTGAACGTTCCTTGTGTTCGAGTCAGGATAGAAAAGTTGTTAGAAGACTCTGCAGCACCGAGACACACACACGTTCCTTTTACATTACATCACTCCTCTTCTTCCTCCAACAGGCCTCGAGACATGATTTTAGCGCCATCCAGACCATCGAATGTTACGTCTCTCTCCATCTCTAGCTGCAGCTCCTCGAAGGACGACATGCTGACTGAGCTGGACTCACTCAGAGAGTCTGCACCTACACACACACACATACACACACACACACACACACACAGGTGAGAAATGAGAGCCTCCAATGTTTTGAAGGAGCATTACTAGCACTACTGATGGGGTTGTGTGTGTGTGTGTGTGTGTGTGTGTTGAATTTGAGACCTTGTGAATAACTATGCATATGCAGTGCAAGTGTGTGTGTGTTTGTGTGTGTGTGTCTGAGAGAGAGGCTGCATAGCCTCAAAGGAAGTATCGCAGCGCTGTTTTAATTGGAGAAACGGCTCACCGACTCCTGACTCGGAACGTGATCTGACTCACGACACAGCAGCGAAGCTAACGAGGGCCGACAAACCAGGGTTCAAACTAGTGGTTTAAGTCGTAAGTCGACCCGTGATCTGTATGTTCCAGCACAGGTGTGAACCAACGATTAACTGCAAAGTAGATCTGCATAGAGTGAAAATTTGACTGACACTGTCTCGTGTTATACTTGGGCAATATTTTCAAAACAAGAAAAAACATTTTTTTTACACAAGCGCAAATTATATTTCCACTCGAAAATGTGTACACCACATGCACAAACTGTACACCGTGTGTTTTTGAGATCGGTGCACTCCTAGATCAAACCCATGGAAATGCCCTTATTGAGTAAAGCTTCCTACAGACACCAACATACTTCAGTCTTTAAACCAGCTCTCTTTAAGAACAAGAATTCTACAACAGTCGCCGAATCTCCCATTTGTACGATTTCAGAGAAAGGATTCACTCCAAAGAAAAAAGTTAAAAGTACAAGCAGGCGCAACATTTCATCACAGTACAGAATCAGCTCTGGATTAAGTCCAGCGTAACCTGCCGCGTGCTCTGGATTGTGGATATGTTCCTGTTATCGCGCAGTTCGACTCGAGTGCAGGCTTTGACGGCGCTGATGGACAGGCTGAAACGCGCGCTCGGATTAGACAGGCGAGGTCTCGCTGTGTGTAGATCTCGACTTGACGGGCCGTTTCCAGTTAATGCAGAGTCAGAGAACGTGTTCCTCCAGGGTCTCTTTCGTGCTTCACTAGTGCTTGGAACGTTTTCTCAGTATGCCGGAGCTATGATCAGACTTCACGTGAACGACCGCAGTGGGCTCCGACCGACCTCGCCCTGGGATCGTCATTCACGGACGTACGGCCTTCTTTAATACGTTTGCAGCGTACAAATGTTTAACCGCGGCTAAGAGTCTCATCACCGTACTGTGAAGTCTCGAAGTCTTCTGTACATGTCAATCAGTTTTAGGAGGAACGTCCTCGCCAGGCTTTGTCTCTTCAAGCAGCTAACAATGAGCACTAGACTTTATGTGCATTTCAAGGTTACGCCAAATTCATTTATTATTTCCCGGCGGAGCGTTACAGTCATGGTTTTTGAAGTGATCTGCATAATTCTGACAGGCTTCCACTAATAACAGGAAAGTCAATTTACCAGCTTGTGAGAAGCAGAAACCTGTCTGCGCGCCTGTCGCGGCCTGGATGAGCGCTGAAATGTTTAAATGTGTCTGACTGATTCATTCAGAACGTAGGTGTCTGCACTTGAGCGACGAGGAGACATGTTAATGTAATCATGCCTCCTGAAAACATCCTCTGTCTGCTCGCTTGCGTTAAACTGCTGATTCAACGAGGTGGCTCAAAGGAAACCCGGAGACATGCAAGACTAGCGTTTCTTCATCCCGCTTCTTTGGTCTGTCAGAGAATCGCCTTTCTCTCCGGCACCTCAGTTAGTTTAACCCTCGTGTGCCGCTGGAGATCTGTTCTCGGCATCGGGTGCATCGGGTGGTGATGAAATGCACAGCAACATGAGTGTGAGCAGATGACAGGAAGCACAAAGGGATTAGATTGTCAGGATGACTTCTTTAATAAAATGTTTGTTTTTCTGTGATGAAACATTGGCATCGGGGTGGCCAGGGGACACCAGGGAGTCCCAGTAGAACTATTGGCAGTTTGATAGTTTTCAGCTCATTAGTGGAGTGATAATCCGATGTATATGAATAAAAAGTGGCGCTCGATTCCGCTTCCTTCTACCAGACTGCGTGAAGCTGGAAACCTTCGTGGTCGTAGGCTGTGATTTACTGCTGGCTGAAAAGACCTAATGGCCTTCTGTGATATACAGTACGCTGCAATCTCTAATCTCAGGCCATCTGCTAGGAAACAGGAAGGCGCTGATATATAGGATTTATGGTCATCTAGACGAACACGAGCTAGAACAATCCAATTATTCCGTATCTGTAACTGAATCAAGACGGGGTGAACTTTGGCGAAGCATTTAAACCATTAACTCCTGACGCTAAAACGCGTAATTGAAATATAAATAAAAGAGCCAGTTTCTATTTCTGTTTTCGGGTAAAATCCACGTTTAATGATCAGTCTGTCGTTGAATTTATACTGTACGATCAAAATAGATTGAAAAGTAAAAATCCCGTTTAAAATGATATCCCAGTAAAAACAACACGTTTATGACAGATAAAGCAGTTTTACACAATCAAACATGAATCTGCATCAGTTCATAAAGAGTAAGACTGACAATGACATCACCATGTGCAGGAACAGAAGCTTCCTTATAAATACTGATGCTGTTTAGCAAATAGGCGATTCGTAAAGGCTTGTTTTGTATCAGAGACTTACAGTACGTACTGTACAGTATGTACAGGCAGCGTTTAAGCTAAAGCAGGACTTTTAATTGTGCAGAATAACAGAAGACAGTTCTGAGAGTAAAAGCTCCCCTGATTTCTCTATACGGGTCATCTGCTAGGAATCAGGAAGGCACTGATATAAAGGGTTTATGGTTAATCTAGATAGCTCAATCAAGACGCGGTGAACTTTGGCAAAGCGTTTAAACCGTTAACTCTGGACGCAAAAACGTTTAGTTGATATAGAAACGAAAAATTTCAGTTTCCATTTTTGTTTTTCGGGAAAAATTACTTGGATTTCCCGTTTAATGATCAGGCTGTCTTCGCATTTATATGATCAAAATAGATAGACTGGACGAAGCGTGAAAATCCAGTTTGAAATTAAATTCCGGTAAAAATGACACATTTCTGACAGATAAACAGTTTTTTTTTTTTTTTTTAACCAGCATTTCAATATTAGTGTTTTATACAGAATGAGGGCTCGGACTGAACCGTGTTATTAGATCGACAGATTTGGCTCCCGAGGGAGACACATAATAGTCAGACGCTGTCGGAATGGCCAGCAGGGGGCGTTATGAGGGAAACATACAGTAGTGTGTAGAAAAACGCACAAACAATGTGTCCAACCTGGACGGTGCGGCAAAACTAATTACAACACCTCTGTGATCCCTAATGTTCAGTTATATTAGTTAATACCGAGCCTGCCATAGATTTCACAGAGTGACAGACTGACAGGTGTGGGTAGCACACACAGGGGGGAGAGTGCATACACACACACACACACACACACTCAGTGGCCAGCTGGTGTGTACAACACGTCCTTTACTCATGCTGAGGGGATCCATCAAACCTCTCGCTCTCCGTGATGCAAACTGAGTAGCCATGTTTGATCCCAGCACACAGCACCCCTGAGTTACACACACACACACACACACACACACACACACTGACATGTTGTTTACAAACATAATTACATGCACACACTCATTCTTCTTCTCACATACACCTGTCTCATTATTCAGAGCGGAGATAATGAAGTGTTACATTATTTACCCGAGCGCCATATGCCTGGTTGTTAAAGTTCAAGCTCAAATCATTAATTAATCTCTAAATATTAATACGGCAAAATTAAGGTTGTGCACCAACACACTATTTTTGTACATTCTTTGTTGAATTACATGCTGTTTCACCTTGGTGTCAGGTAATAATGAGAAGAAACACCATGAATGCTCTACCTGTGATGTCAGTCCTCTTGTCCTCCTCAGAGTCTTCACCTTCCGGTTGTCTTTTTGGTGCTTTCTGGACCTCGGGCACGTAGAAGTCTCCCTGTCTGGACAGAGGACTCATGTAGTAGATTAAGCGATTCCTGTAGATCTCGAGGAAGGGGTGAGCACACAGCTTCCTGTCCTGAGAGACAGTCAGAGATTCTTTTATTAATATATTTCTCTATACACATATAATATAGAGCTCCTCTTTTAATAGAAACAGTTATTATAGAGCGTAAACACATTGAACCGAGATGATTGAAAGTAAGAAAAAAAAGAAACTCTTAGATATTTTAGATCTGTTACACGTAAAAAGGGAAATATTTCAAGTTGTTTTTGTTTTCATTTTGATGATTACAGCTTACTGCTCATAAAAATGAAATATCCTTGAATATTCGTACCGTATGAATAATTACTATTCCTACAGTATAAATGCTGTGTATGTCTCAGTCTAGCTCAGTACACGCAACCACAATCATGGGGGAAGGCTTCTGACTTGACAGTTGTACAGAATCAGGTCATCAACACCCTACACAAGTAGAGTAAGCAACAAAAGGTGTTTAGTTGAAGCATATCCATGGAAAGCTGACTGGAAGGGAAGAGGAGTGGTGAGAAAAGGTGCACAAGCAACAGGAATGGCCGCAGTCTTAAAGAGATCGTCAACCAAAGCTGATTCGTGAACTTCTAAAGGGGTGGTGTGAGGCTGGAGCCAGTGCGTCAAGAGACACCATGCACAGATGTCTTCAGGAAAGGGGCTACGACCTTTGCATTCCCAGTATCAAGCCACTCCTGACAACGTCAGGGGCGTCTTACCTGGACTAAGGAGAGAAGGAGCTGGATCGTTGATCAGTGGTCCAAAGTGCTCTTTGTCAGATGAAAGGAAATTTTTCCTTTTTATTTGGAAATTAAGTTTCCAGGCTCTGGAGGAAGAAAGGAGAGGTCCAGTGTGATGATTTGGGGTGACATGTTGGTCCACCTGCTGACATGCTTTATGGAGATTCGACCACTAACTGGTTTGCTCACCATGATATTACTGGGCTTGACTGGCCAGCCAACTCGCCTGACCTGAACCCCATAGTGAGTCTATTGGGTATTGTCAAGAGAAAGATAAGAAACACCAAAACTCAAAAATACAGACGAGTTGAGCCAAAGGCTGATATCAAAGCAACCTGGCCTTAAATAATTCCTCAGCAGTGCCACAGGCTGATCGCCCCTCCATGCCATGCGGCATTGATGCAGTTATTCATTCTAAAGGAGCTCATGAATCAATATATATATATACACAATTTTTCTCGGACGTCTGACATTTCTGTATTGTAAATCCTTTTTGTTGTTAGAAAATATTTTAATATTTTTGAGATTTTTGAGGCATAATCATTGAAATACAAACCAAAAACTGGGTTGAAATATTTCACTTTACATGTAATGAAACTCGTGATCAAACTGTTCAATGTGTGAAAAATCCTGCAAACGGCATGAGAAAGACAGAGGGATAGGGAGAAACATGAGAAAGACAGAGGGACAGAGAGAAACATGAGAAAGACAGAGGGATAGAGAGAAACATGAGAGACAGAGGGACAGAGAGAAACATGAGAAAGACAGAGGGATAGAGAGAAACATGAGAAAGACAGAGGGATAGAGAGAAACATGAGAAAGACAGAGGGATAGAGAGAAACATGAGAAAGACAGAGGGACAGAGA
>JAQQZT010000016.1:20974673-20986723 GCA_030068275.1 Clarias platycephalus
CAGGATTTAATAAAGAAATGTAGCAGGCACAGGTGGCATTGTGTGTGTGGGGGGGGAGGGGGGGGAGGGGGGGGGGGACAAACTGATGATATTTCACATCTCTAATTGCTGAGAGTATGCTGGCTGTGGACAGCTGCTACCTTCAGGGAGGGAGCGAAAGAGACTACGTGCTGAAGGACAACACACAAACACACACACACACACACACACACACACACACACACACACACACATGTAAAGGATGCCCAGGGGGGTGAGTGTAGTGTGTAACCACTTTTGCAGAAAGTAGGTGGAGGAAAAAAAGGAGGAGTGCAGGATACTAATTTGGTTCATTCCGCTCTAAGTGATAAATGTGAGGTGAATAAAATCAGGTAAAGATGTCACGGTTTAAACCGAGCGGATCCTGCACGGTCACCGAGCAGCCATTTGTCTCACTTCGCCCCATGCCGAGTCCAACATGATGTCCCACTGCTTATACGACCAGAGTGGGCGTGGCCTAGAAATTCTATAGTTCACCTTGTCAACTACAGCCATTTATTTAATCCAGCGTTTGGTTGAAATTAGAAGTGAGCATACATCATCATCACCAGTGACGAGCAGGATTAGTATTGGACCTGTACAAAAAAAATGATGGATTGTATATTGGAAATTGGATCTTTTAATGAATGAATTAAATATTTTTGGAACTGCAAAAACGAGGGGTGTTCAAGTCAAATGGACCTTTTGATTGTGCAGAATAGATAGTTAGATGAGAGTTCTCTATATAATCCCCTGCTACACTAATGCCTTTATCCCAAAGTTTCACTATTGCTTGGATGCGTCTCTTCCACAAGTCAGCGACGTCAGTTTTCAAGGATCAGGCGTTCCACTCGCTAAATATTCACAGGAACGACTACAGCTGGGATCAGTCATTCACAGCCTCCTTTAATGTTTTATTCAGCTAAGAGTCTCGTCACTGCACTGTGCTTCTGTAAATATCAATCGCTTCATTCACCAACGATTTCATCACAAATCCCGGTTTGACTTGAACGTCCCTGGTGTATATACCTTTAACACGACTTTTTTTTTATTTGGACTGATTTTATTATATTGATATTTATACTTGGTACATGTAATACTTGACAGAGAAAGTGTGAAAGAGTGTTTGTGTGAAAGAGTTTAACTGTGGGCGGCCCAGTGGCGTAGTGGTTAGCACTGTGGCCTTGCACTGCCAGGGTCGAGGGTTTGATTCTCGCCTCAGGAGTTTGCATGTTCTCGCTGTGCTTGGTGGGTTGCCTGGAGTGATCCTGTTTTCCTCCCACAGTCCAAAGACTTGCAGGTTAGGCTAACTGCCGTTTCCAAACTGACTGTACTGTAGTCCACTCGGAGAGGCTCCTGGCCTCCAGTGACCCGGTACAGGATAAGCAGTATAGAGGTATAGAATGAGTGAGTTGGTATATTAAATGTTAAGTGCTTCAGTTAGAAAATATGCTTAGTAGTTTGTAAAAAAAAAAACAATATGGATGGGTGTAGATCTCTTCGAAGGTTCACACAGTCATAGTATATCATATAAAATCATATAAATAACCAAGTGTGCAGTAATACAGGGTGCACTTGGCACCGTTGAAAAGACTTTTCGGGTTACAGAATAACCCACCACATGTAAAGGTGGGCCTGCGGTACACTTTCTTGAGTCTGATTGTGGCTTTAAAGAAAAAGTCACATACTGTAGTTATATTGAAGTTATATTATATATGTGGGACATGGGTTGCCAGATCTATCATTCCACTGTCTCAGTAGTATAGACATAGTTTGCTTAATTATTTAAAGCATGCATCTATCAAGACTGAGTCCATCCACGCAGTGCGGTCTGAAGGGATTAAAGGACAGGACATGAGGTTCGGCTATGCTGTGGGGTGTAATATGAATCTTCCAATGCACTGAATCAATTAAATCCACCTTCATGGAATTCTACGCTGAAGCTGGAGCATCTGCAGCAACTCCAGATGGCTAGGCTCGAGACTGCGCTCGTACCGGCAGCAGCTGCACCTGTACCGCTTTCCTTTTTCCCCTGCGTTAGACACCCGCCGTGAGTCAGACAGCAGGCCACACTGACGGAGCCTCCTGCTGCGCTTGTCCTCCTCGTGCTTTGATTGACAGAGTGTAGCAATTAGCAGACACGGTACTAGAGCGAGCGTGCCACTCACTCAAGTAGGAGGAGGAGGAGAGATAGAGTGAACCTTATAATACGCTACAAACCCTTCATTTTCAGCCCACATGAGTTAAGCATCCGGGCTTTTATGTGTCAGACGAGACACGGTGAGAGAATGCTGTTCGGACTCACACTTTCGCTCTCTCACCAAATGAGAAAGTTGCCCTGATTTTTTTCTTTTCACCCATGAGAACCAGCTCGAGGTCTGTGATTCTCATCCTTCTCTCCGCTGTATTATTTAGCTTAATGATGAGAAGTGCCTAAAGGCAGGCAGGCAGGCAGGCAGGAGCTCCCATCCCTGAAGAGTTCATTGTTTTCTTCCTTCCTTCCTTCCTTCCTACTCTCTCTCTCTCTCTGTCTCCTTCAGGCCCTTAAAAGCAGCTCTTTTGAGGCTTCTGACCTTGACATTGGCACCGGTGCTCCAGGCCCCTCTGCTAACGAGCTGGCATCATTAGCCCAATTAGCTGAGCCGGATTAACACTTAGCTGTAGTTGTGCAAAGAATTGGTTTGGGCCATTCACTAATTAGAGATCTGGGGAAGGAAAAAAAAAAAAAAAATAGGATTCGAGTGACAAAAAGCCTTTCAGCAAAGGAGCTCAGGAGCTGTCAGTCCAACTCGTGCTGCATTCCAGCATGGATTTCTGACACATCGGTGCCATGGCAACAAGCACCGGCCAGTGGACGTGGACATGGATACGGGAAAGACAGGAAGTGGAAAGTTAAAAATGAGAAAAAAACTAAGAGACGATAGATCTCCACATGGCTCGTAGATGCATCTTGGAAATGAAAAAACGAGGATCTAACCTGATTTATTATGTTTAAAGGTAGAAATTGTGATTGATTGATGTATTTCTTTAAATTATGGCAAGAGTCATAGATTTAAAGTTCGCCTCGCCCCATGCACTGGCACCGCTCACCATGTCATCAGTCCACATCATTCCTACTGTCCTACATCATTCCAGAGGTTCATCAGAAATCAGACACTGTTGATATGGACATGAAGCACAAACAACAGTACTTTCCACGTTCACATCATGTTCAGCATCGTATTAGGATGTCTATGGTGGCATTTATGTATTTATTCACCATCCTTAATTCTGGGACAGACACCAGACACATCTATTATTCTAAACAACCTAATATAACCTTTTATCACAGCTCTGTCCCACGCTACTGTATATCAAATCTCATTTCACCTCCGTGTGTTATTACGCATCCTGTCTGTGTGTGTGAGTGTGTATATGTGTGTGTGTATAATGAAGATATTCAGGCACAAGCGCAAATATCACATAATTTATCCCAGTTAGAAAGAGCAAATGATGTGTAAATGCAGCCAAACTCCATCAGATACACTAATTTCCTCCCTATATCTGAATAATCACACACGGCCATAACCCTCCCACGTACATGATGCCGAGGAGAGCGGCGCTCTGCTATTACTGTATCAACAGCTCCACATACTGGTCTCTCTCTCACACACACACTTTTTTTTTTTAAAGTATGCCTATTGTCTAAGCTTAACCTTAAACAAACTCATTTATCTGTTTGTTTGTTATTAATAAAAGTTACAAAGAGAACTTGCAAGATTTTTTGGTATTTTTTTACCCTGACTAAGAGCGAAAAAACCTCCAGGGTCTGGGTTCGATTTCCTGTGTGCATGGGGTTTGCATGTTCTCCCTGTGCTTGGTTCTCCCAAGTTGCCCGTAGTGTCTGAATGACAATCGGTTGTGTACTGTAACAGCCCCCAAACAACGAATATATCTCCAGTGCGGGGAGTATCTGTCACCCAGTGTGCCAGAAGAAACGGGAACGGACCCAATACCCCACCTTTACATGCTCGTCCTCCAACCATACTGCTGAACCATGGTGCGTTCTTTATATAATGCTGAATATAATAATGAGATGAAATAGATTATATGGTTATTAAAATGATAAATCTGTCCTGCTTTCTTTCCAGCTTCCAGAGAGCAAATGAGTTTAATCTGTTTCTGCATACCACTAACCAAACGTTCTGTACAAGCTGATATAAATGAGTTCTAGTACAGACCCAGGGTCTAGGTTCGAGTCCCACCTCAGGGTCCGTGGGTCTGTCTCGTAGGTCTGCCTGTGGTCCCACAGTCCAAGGACAGACTGTACAGAATAGGCTAACTGGCGTTCATAAATTGCCCGTAGTGTGTGATTGAGCATGTGTGTGTGTGTGTGTGTGTGTGTGTGCCCTGTGATGGATTGACATGGATAACCCCGCCTCATGCCCCAAGTCTCCTGGGATGGGCTCCAGGACCCTCACAACCCTGGATAAAGTGGTGTAGACGATGAGCGAGTGAGAGACACACACACACACCACATCAAGCACATCTATACGTTAAATAACATTTATTCGTTCGTCATGGACATACACCTTGGATGAGACACCAGTCCACTCTCGGGACACATCTGGGGGCAATCTATCTTAGCCATGGTGTAAGAAAACTTGCACACTTGAACATGCACAGAACTTTTTACACAGGCACTAACCTAGGGTTAGGGGGACACTATCCTAGGGGAACCGGGACCCTAGGTCTTTAGGATGGACCACGATGACCCCCCAATCAGAGTGTCATAACATGCGATAGAGCAGGAAACACAGGATTAAAGGACACACTGATGTCCCCTCTCACCTTCTTTGGATCATCATAGAAAATTCCCACACTGGGCAGCCCTGGGGCAATTCTGCAGCTCTCCGCGAACAGCCGGCCGGACTCTCTATAAGGCCCTTCTCTGTATTTATAGGCTACAGTCATGCTTTTAACAGGAGAGGAGCCGGTGCTGATGTGGATCTGAGTCAGGAGTCCGGAATACACTGCATACACAGAGATGATCAGGAACAGCAAAGCCAGCAACGAGCACACCAACACACTCCAAACCGGGAAATCCGACATGTCAGCCTGAGCTCGTAGTCAGAAAAAAAAAAAAAAAGAAGAAAATTACAAGATTAAAAAAATTATCTTGTTCTTGGATCAGCTTAAAAACCTTCACGACGACTGATTTACACTTAAAGCATACACACTTCCGGGTTTTAAAATCGGTTGCCTAGCAACGCGCGCAGTGTTTCTTCAATCCCCTCTGTTTTGTCATTTTTCTGTCCTAATAGTCCTGTCTTTCATCGTTATAGTGCACTAAATAGTGACGTAGTACCCTGATGCGCAAGTGTGTCACGTGACACAGGTGTAGCGTTGAGCGATGTGAGATTTGGAACGCGACCGGTGTAACGGTATTCCGGAATGTACCATTTATTATAAAACAGGGTTAGTGAGAAATGTAATGACGGGCGCCTGAGCTGTATTATCGACATGTTTTACAAGATTTCTATTCAAATGTGTATTATTACAGAGATGCAAGTATTTTAGTGATTCTGTGCAACAACAACAAAAAAAAAAAATCGCTTAACGGATTAAAAAACTTTTGGACGCGTCCGATTTTAAAACGAGTTATTTATTCTGATCAGTGCTGCGTACGAGAAACGCATACTACCGGTCCATGATTATACAGTTTTAACATGAAATACACCTCAATTACACCTCAAGGATCACTCTTATAGCTTTAATTAATTATTTTTTGCTATACTATATAAGTCTTTCTAGTGTGGTGCTTTTATTTTCTCAGAGCAAACACAAATTATTGTTGCCAAATATGTATACTTTATGGCCAAGCAAGTAGTATGTGGACACGTGACTAAATAGTGTTTAGGTTTAAGGTTTAAAAAAGAAGAGCATCTGAATAGAGACGCATGCGGTGACATGGTGGCGATGTGATTAATACTGTTCCCTTGCACCTCGGGTCTGTGTGCATGGAGTTTGCATGTTCTCGCCGTGATTGGTGGGTTTCCTCTGGGTACTCCGGTTTCCTCCCACAGTCCAAAGACATGCAGATGAAGCTAATTCCCATTCCCAAATTGCCTGGTGTGTGTGTGTGTGTGTGTGTGTGTGTGTGCGTGCCCTGCGATGGATTGGCATGGATTACCCTGCTTTGTGCCCTAAGTACGCAGGATGTTTAAAGATCTCTGTTATATTCTGTTAGAATATTTAAGGATTTGGCCATGTCCCCTATATCACATACGTCCCAAACATCAGAAGTACCAGTCATTGACCCATAATTCATGGAAAGACCCGGAGACAGACAGACAATAGGAAATAAGTTGTCTGCATTTTCTGGTTAAATAAATGGGTTCCAGTGAACACGACCTGTTTGGATTTATATTTGTCTGTATTCGAGCTATAGGAAGTGTTACCACATGAGTAGTAAGAAAGTGCAATGAGGGTGTTGTTCTATGGGAATAGGTACCTTCTCAACATATTATAAAACCTTACGATTGCCCGTTCAAAAATCATGTTTTGTTTTCTAGGGATAGTTTGGGTTTTTTCCCAATTTTTTCCAAGTCTGTCTTAAATCAGAATTGAGTTGAATACAAGTTCATTACCATAGGTCAAATTAATACAATTAAATTCATAACAACCAAGACTTATAGTAATTGCACCTCAATTCTGATTTTCAGATCTTTCCCTTTAATATCTCAATTCCTCCTGGATGGCTTTCCACTAGAGCCGTGGACCGTGAATGGAGGGATTTGTGTTCAATCAGCCTCAAGGGCGTTAGTGAGGTTAGTCACTGAGGTTAGACGAGGAGGTCGACTTTATGTTCCAGTTTATCCTAAAGATGTTCACAGACGTTGTGCAGGACACTCGAGTTTTTCCATTCTTTGTGAAAGGAGTATGTATAATACTGTATACAGTAGTATTATGTGATAGATTTGAATATTTTCAAGGATATGTATTTCGCAAATTTCAGGTCAAAGATCACATACACTGAACTGTGCATTTCATGTCACCGGATTGGTACCCTGAAGTGGATTTTGTTTTTGTAAAATCATATGTTAGTGTTAAGAGTATTACACTAATTACTGCAGCTATTAGAAAACTGTATAATTAGTAACTAATCTAGTAGAAACTGAAACAGCTTGGACATGGAGATTGGCAGGACAAACAATCCACAAGGTCTGGTGCACTTGTTTTGACGCACGGCCTCAGCCCCGCCCAAACGATCTTTAAACTAAAGCAGCGTGCAAAAACCTCTCAGTGCATGCATATCTTTATTCCTGTCAACATGGCTAAGAACTACTATGATCTTTCAGCCAAGCTGCTGTCAGGTGAGACTCTCAGTTTCTCCTCGCTGAAGGGGAAAGTGGTGCTGATCGAGAATGTGGCGTCTCTTTGAGGCACGACGGTCAGGGACTACACTCAGATGAACGAGCTTCACTCCAAATACTCGGAGAAGGGGCTTGTCATGCTGGGAGCTCCCTGCAACCAGTTCGGCCATCAGGTAAGGTCCATGTCTAGGTGTGTGTGTGTGTGTGTGTGTGTTTTCTATAACACGTTATGCAAAGTTCAGTCATAGTATTATCTAGGATTTGTCCAATTCTCTAAACCTGACTCAACGGTTTCCTACATTCCTTTTTCTCATTCCTGCCGCCTCTGACTTGTTCATTAGGAATATACTGTAATAAAGAATCAGCATTTGGATTTCTGCAATGTCTGTACTGGTAAAATTTAAATCAAGTGCTCTATACTGAAAATTAGTTTTGTCAGCATTAATGTGTTTTAGTTCACAAATAGAATCGTTTAATGAGTGCATAGTGATTAAGGTTTTGTAATTACAGCCTAGTTGATTGCTGCTCTTTAATTTTCTTTCATTTTTTTCTTTAAAATAAGGAAAACGGCAAGAATGAAGAAATCCTGAACAGCCTGAAGTATGTGCGTCCTGGAAACGGCTTCGAGCCTCGCTTCCAGCTGCTGGAAAAGATTGATGTGAACGGCAAGGACGCGCACCCCCTGTTCGTTTTTCTCAAAGAGAAGCTTCCCTTCCCTAGTGACAATACTAGCGCCCTCATGACCGACCCTAAGTTCATCATCTGGAGTCCTGTGTGCAGGAACGACATCTCGTGGAACTTCGAGAAGTTCCTTGTCGGCCCCGATGGGACACCGTTCAAGCGCTACAGCAGGGGCTTCCTGACCAGTGACATCGAGGCTGACATTAAAGAGCTCCTCAAGAAAGTGAAGTAAACCGTCCTGGCACAGGCTGACCTCAGAGGCGGGTGTGAGCAGATAGAGAGGTGTCACAGCCACGCCCGTCTTATCAGCCTGCTGCCTGGGGAGAAAGATGGCAGTGTGAATTCAGCTGGCTGTGCTGACTCGATTAGAGTGCGACTGTTTTGTAGGACGTTTACTGTATGAAGGCACCGCTTGAAATCTGTACTGAGGGCGGTGACGGATGTGAACGTAAACGCTTATTATCAACAGACGTAATTTAGCCGTGTACAGCAGAGCTCAGCTTCTCCATACAGCTGTCTGAAACCAAATAAAGCTTATGAAAATGAAAGAAGTGACTTTTTGTTATGTCTTTAAATGGTGTCGACAAGTAATTTAGTGTGTGTGTGTGTGTGTGTGTGTGTGTGTGTGTGTGTGTGAGAGAGAGAGAGAGGAAGAGAAACTGCGTGTATACACTGTGGTTATCATGCTGACTAGGAAAATTTCTAATCCAGGATAAAACAGAGAATGATCTTAATAAGTGACTGTACAGGTTAAAGATTAAGTGCTAACTGTAGTCAGGACAAGGTTGTAACACTTTCATCTCTAATCTCAAGACAATAACATTTTTATGAGCAGGAATAAAATCAAAACGAGTTGCAACATCAGATTTTTCCAGTCAGCTAACTTATTAATGGAGTAGTTAAAGAAAATACTCAATCACTTACTCAGATGACTTATATTTTTATTTATAGTCAAATGAATTTCATTATGAGGCAGAAGAACGAAACGTCAATGCAGCTGGATGACAGTCAGAAAACTCACAACATTCACAACACTCAGGGCACAATGTTGGACTTAGACATTCCACTGTGCTGCTTTAAACAAACACATGTATATCTCAGGAAATTCCACCAGCGATAAAATTACAAATTAGAAAATACCCTTCACAATTAACTGGATAATAATTATGACCATGAATATTGGCTTTATTTAATTATTTAATCCTAATTCACTTGATGGAAAAAAAAATAATAATAAACACTGGGTAATAAAAGACACCGATTAAAAGATGCCAGTCTCCTGATTCAACCATTTCACTTACAGTACTTACGTCTCACGTCCTTTCTTTCTTCTTTCATTACATTCTTCTGTACTTTCTTACTTACTTACTGCAGCCATTTAACTTTGTCCATACAACAAAAAAGTGCAGTTCTGTATTTCTGAAAATTGATTTTATTTAAAATATGACTAGATTCTTTAGTTTATTTTATTTTATTGGTGTTGTTTAATAAAACATAGACTATTAACTAATGTGCTTATTATTATTATTAATAATAATAATAATAATAATAATAATAATAATAATAATACAAATTATGCACATTTGCAACTTTACTAAGACCCAGTAAATCACTGTATTTTCAATATTAATACCATAATAATACCAATATAATACCAAGAAGTGTAGTAAAGTTTTACAACACACTTTACTGACCATTACATGCCGGAAGATCCTGATGTTCAGGTTTAGGCCTGGAGGTGTTTAAACCCTCCAGCTCATGTCTGGATCCCAGACGGGACCACAGGGGTGTGGAAAATATTTAGAGATGTTATGAACCATGTGCATGAAGCACATAATTAAAGTTAATCACCAAACCCACAGCACACACACATACACACATACACAAACACACACCTGCAGTCAGCTCTGTGCTGTGTAACGCTGTGATTATGTGCTGTCTGGGGGCGGGGCAGACATTATGAAGCGTCTCAGGATGGCGAGTAGGGAGAGGACATGAGACATAAAGGACAGGTCCAGGTCCTGAGATGGAGGTGGAGCTTTAGTGTACCTCATGATGGTCTGTTACTTGACCTACAGTAACTCTTTTGCAAGTTCTTGTCTGCAGTTTCTCAGCCGTGCTGACTTTGATCTAAAAGTTTTTTAAAAAATCAATATTTTCTGTTTTATTTGTCTGTATAAGTGTACAATACACTGCTCCTGTATTATTTAAAAAATAACAATATTAGTTAATTAATATAAGTTTATCTTCAAAACAATTAATATTGAAAATTATGGAATTACGTTAACGTTAAACAAAAGGGTTTGCAGCCCTATTCACATGCTCTCGTCTTCATCATTAAGTTGTTTAATGGTTAAAAACACACAACACGTTTAAGTCTCATTTAAGACAAAGTTAAAAGGTATTTTTAAGCTAGGAAAGTGTATCGAGGCATATTACAAGTTGACATTTGCACCATATTAACAGTCCATTCATCATTCGGGTTGTTTCGTGTATGAGTATTATTATGATCTTTTGACCATTTTGTCACTTTCTTACCGCGTAACTACAGTAACTCACTAAGGTGGATAATAAGGATAGAATCATTTTTCCACTCACTTTTATTTTAAAATATTTATTTAATATAGCTATATTTAAAACAAAAAGATTTTGGCAAAAAAAATATTGATCATTAATAATCAGACTCAATGTGACATGAAAAATAAATATGATTATTACTTTATAATATATAATAAAAATTTTACCCTAAAGTTGTTGTTTTTTTCTTGCTGATTGATGGTTTGCAAGTTGCCATGGAGAGAAAAATAATTAAATATTATTATTATTATTATTATTATTATTATTATTATTATTATTATTATAGGCAATAAGGTGGTGTAGTGGTTAGCACTGTCGCCTTGCACCTCAAATGTCCAGGTTTGATTCCCGCCTCAGGGTCAGTGTGTGCATGGAGTTTGCATGATCTCCTGGTGCTTGGGGGTTTCCTCCTGGTGCACAGGGTCGCAGGGGGCCTGGAGCCTATCCCAGGAGACTAGTGATGTGCGGGTCGTCTGGTAACCCGCGGACCGGGTTGGGGCGGGTAAAGAAATTGTCACTTTATTTGCGGGGCGGGTTGGGGGCGGGTCATTAAAAACAAAATAAAATAAAAAATCTATGTATGTTGCGTGCAATTCCGCTGCCAGTCACAACAAAAACAAAGAAATAAAAGTGAAGATGGAAGACGAGGTGCGGGAGAAATTGAGGTCGGGAATTTACATAATTTAATGGTCGCGGGTGCGGGGCGGGCTGGGGCGGGCCAAATAATTTCGGGACCCGCGCATCACTACAGGAGACTTAGGGCACGAAGAGGGTTACACTCTGGACAGGGTGCCAATCAATAGCAGGGCACACACACGCACTCACACGCTCATTCACACAATACAGGCCATTTGGGAACACCAATTTGCCGAATCTGCATTTCTTTGGACTGTGGGAGGAAACCAGAGTACCTGGAGGAAACCCACCAAGCACGGGGAGAACATGCAGACTGAAAATGCGAACTCCATGCATACAGACCCTGCGGCGGGAATTGAACCCGGACCCATGAGGTTCGAGCCGGTTAGACAGTGTTAACCACTATGCCAACGTGCCACCAGTGTTTAAATTAATAGCCAAAAATACAAATTTATATTTAAAAAAATATATACAGAAAGTACAGTATATGTCATACAATTAAATTAAATAGAGATGGATTCATTGCATGACATTGAAAATTAAAGTTTCTATCTGACATTAGTGTTACTTGATCAGCCAAACCAGTAACTTTGCATTTAAACCTGCTATTTCAGACATTTACATTCTCAAACACCAGTGGTTCTCAAAGTGTGGGGCGCGCCCACTAGTGGGGAATACAGACATGACAGGTGGGGCGCAATGAACTGGAGGAAATTAGTGGAAAATAATAGGAAAGTACCTATTCTAATTCATGCTTTTCTTTATTGATAATGAAGAGCGTAC
>JAQQZT010000016.1:21014468-21025288 GCA_030068275.1 Clarias platycephalus
TCACTCACTCACTCACTCACTCACTCACTCACTCACTCACTCACTCACTCACTCACTCACTCACTCACTCACTCTTTGGGTTAAGTAGTCATAAATATCCTGGAGTAACGGCCCACGGGTGGATGTAAATCACGCCTCAGGCTCGAATCCAGGTCTCCATCCCTCTCTGTGACTAGGTGTCACTACAGCAACGGGTCTCAACTCCAGTCCTGAAGGACCACCTGTCCTGCCATTTTAATGTTTTCTGCTCTATGGTACCCAAATCAATTAAAGAAAGGCTGTTAAGTAGCTGATTAGTAAAATGAGGTGTCCTGGGAACTCTGCACACCGCTGCACTACAGTAAGTTCTGCAGGCATACATGTGGCTCTGGTTCGAGCTTGTGTCAGGAGCATCTCATTGTACCCATGCTGTGTGATGAAGAATGTAAGCTGTGCTGAAACGGAAGTGTTGGCATGGTGATTTCGAACGCGTGCCATTGATCAAACAGCTGCTTTAAAAAAAGAAAGAAAAAAAAAACTCAAACAGCTCTGTGTGAATGTTTGGGTTTGTGAGGGTGTGTTTGGTTCCGCCGATTATTTTTCCGTTCAACACTATTTTTACGTTCAGTTTTAGCATGTGCTCCATCTTAAACCCACTAATTTCTTTGTCTGATTTATCTTCTTATGTGTGTGTGAGGTGATTGCACTCTGTTCTCCTTGGGACTGAGAGGTCACCTGTTGCAGATCACTTTTTGAGATCTGATGTCTAAAAGGCAGCATGCACGCTCGTTGCAAATGCTGGGGGAAAAAAATAAAACATAATACCATAATTTGTTAATTGATATTAGTGATATTGATATGTTATAAATCCTCAAGGGTGTTCTCGTCCTTGTATCTCAGTGGTTCAGGGATGGCCTCCAGATCCATTGTGACCCTGATCTGACCAGGATCAAACTCTGACTGAAGATGACTTCTAAAGCTTTGCATAACCTGTGTTTGCATGTGTTAAGATGTTCACAATGCATCTTTTATTCATACTTTAGTAAGTACTGTATCCTCATCACGGTTGCAGTAAACCCAGAGGCTATCCTGGGAACACTGGGTGTGGGGTAGGGAGATGCCCTGGATAGAACTCACTGGCACCGAGCACAACCATTCCATTACTCCAGAGCCAGTGCATGCTTTTGGGAGGTAGGAGCAAACCAGGGATGAAACTGTGTAAGGACATGAAGAACATGCCTTAACCCGAGCATTAATCATTACCTGGATATAATCATAATCATTATCTAGAGCTTCAATGCTACACACAGTGGCTCTCTTAACACTTTATAAGAGACCTTAAATATTGTGATTTACAGAAGCATGTAATTTTAACCATGGTTTATGACCGTTGCTCTAGCTTTCTGCGGGTCGAACGTCTGTGGCTAAGGGCAACGGTTGAACTTGCATTTAATGTCCTCCCATTTCCTTCTATGCTGAAAGAGAGTTTAACAAACAAACACTTGACAAAAGTTGGACTGCTTACAGTTGTGCAATCTTAAACTTGAATTTTTAATTTCTGGCCTAGCAAACGCTGCAAAAAAAAAAAAAAAACTCCCCACCTTGTCATTTCTTGCAAGTTTGCTTAGAATAAAAGCTTTTAGAATCTCTAACCAGCTAATCAGGTCGTCTCTGTATTCTGATCTGTTACTTTTTTTCGGCTGCTTGTAAGTGCAGGTCGGGTGAGGCCGGGTTTCCCGCAGCAGCCCCCCGACTTTGACAGTGAACAGACCTTGAGTTCTGTGCAAGTTCTCTTTAAAACTAGGCCACCTCAAAATGGAAAGTTGCGATGTTCTAGATTTTATCCCTGCAGTTTTGTGTGCTCTCGCCGGAAAAGCCATGGATCGTCATACAGTAACCTACTTATGACCACTTCATTTGCATGATCATACACTCACTCCTTACCTTAGTGATCATAAATCCATATATACTTATTAAACTGGCACACTGGGATGGAAATTTGCATGCTCTGTTTGATCGTTATATTTGTATGAATAAAATCCTGCCCTCTCTGTTTTATCCAATAGGCGGACCTAAAAGCTGAGAAAAATGTCAGACAAGATGTCTAGCTTTCTCCATATTGGGGACATCTGCTCCCTGTACGCGGAGGGCTCCACCAATGGCTTCATCAGCACCCTGGGGTATGTTCTGCCTCTGCCTTTGTTCTCTAATGCTGTCCTGTGCTGCCCTGCTTTTCTTTTTTTGAAATCAACCCAAACGGTGGCAGTGGCTCAGTAGATTAGGCCTGTACAGCAGGATTTTATTTTTAGCCAGAGAGGTGCTGGCTTACATCCCGATTAGGAGTTTTGAACCTGATTCAGAGAAACACAGATGATTAGGTGTCTCAGGCAGATTTTTTACTGCTTTAAAATAAATATCAGTTAATCAGACATAATCAGCTGTGATGTTTGGGAGCTCAGCCAAATGCAGCTGATTAGGTATCATTATATATAGTTTTTTTGTTTTTCCTATAAAATAAATTTAGTGTGTTAAATCACGAGCTGACCCATCTTGGCACATTCTGAGGCACCTCTCTTAGAGGTGAGAAAACAATTGCAAAATATAAAGTATTAACTGATTACCTTATTTAAAATAAAAATAAAAAAGTAAGGGTAGGAGAAGACTCAGAAATGGGAATGTCGATGGATATTTTTAGGATTATAAGGACTGTTACATGGTAGTGCAAAGAAATAAAGATACTGTATATGTGTGTCCGTACACTTATCATCGTTTACACTGAGATAGTTTGTACTTTCTTTATCAACATATCACTTGCATTTAAGGAATACATGAGTCACCTTAGATGAGAGATCATGATGGTTAATTGGGCATCTAAAAGGTCTCCTGATACAGTTTTACTGTATGTTTGCTTTTTAATGTGACTCAAACCGAAATCTTAGCTTTAGTGCCTTTTTTCTTCCAAGCTAAAGACACCTTCCCATTGGGCTTAATCACACCCTGTCACATTGTGTTGTTCAAATTCACCCCTTTACAAGTCTAAGGCATTTCTCAATGACCCCCTCTGGTAATGGCACACACACACACTCTCACACACTCATTGACAGAGCACTGCCTCATGTCACTCCTCCTCAGTGATAACAAAACTACATGTGTGAAGCTGAAGAATTTTAGCTTAACAGCACTCATTTGTCAGAAAGACACGCCTGGTGAATTTGCCCAGTAATCAGTTCTCTCCCTCTTGTGTGTGTGTGTGTGTGTGTATTTATATATGAGGGAGAGAGAAAGATAGAAAGAGACAGAAAGAAGCTGGAGCTATATTTAGAGCTGTGTGGCTCTTTCTCTGTGCCATTGACTGACCTCACACAAGACAGGCTGTAATGAGCCACCTGGCCTGCAACGCTCTGCCAGTGGAATGAAGTGTGGGTGTGTGTGTAGGTGTACATGTCTGTCCGTGCCTACTGTATGTGTTGGTCATCCGTTTGTGAAATCTGTGGGATGAGAGAGAGACGTCAGCAACTTCTGTTTGTCATTTGCACTATGGGTGGTATGGAAGGCGCTCAACAGCCAGCATGAGGAGCTTAAGAAACTGTGGCTGCCTTCACCAGATGATGGTGATCAGAGATGATGCAGAATAATTGTGTGTGTGTGTTCACTGTTTATATCACTAACCCCTCAGTGTCATGTTAACACCATGAAACAGGCATGATGATTAGAAGCCTACTGTAGATTCTGTCTTTCACTATGCTAGGTGTGATGGCATGTGCCTCTGTAGTGTTATACCGTCATATAAACGCAGCACACAGACACACCACTGGCCCGGGTGGATGGCTGAATAACATAATGATTGCCTGGAGAAATAGTTTTTCACTTATGGATCAGAATAAGACTCTCTCAATGTAAAGCTTGTCCTTACATCTCCTTCCCACATGTACATTGAGTGCATCGGTCATTTCTAACAGGGTTATTACTTTCAACATACTGTATTATTCTCGTTCCTTCACTACCTTTCATTACTCTCCCAGTTTATTTTCTGGTTTCCCTGGAATGTTTGTCTTTATATTGACTGAGTCTGCTTTTCTTAATATTTCAAAAGTCCTCATAATAAATAACAATTTTACAGATTCTGTACACTAAATCGGGTCCTTCAAACCAGTTTTTGTTATCTAAAAAATGTTCGATGTCGGTAAATTATGACATCATTTAATCGTGATAGTGATGTTATGTCAGCACATCACCCAGCGCTACTTGTCTCTGCCTGTTATATCGTGTAAGAGGTGGAATAAGAGGTATTACTGGTTTGATATAATAAGCCAGAAATGAAAAACAACATCGTTTGATAACTGCAGGCTCTTTTCACTCTTATTAATATGATGTATTACATTTTCCAAAGAAATTAGTTCTAGATCTCTGCTTTATTTATCCACATATCTGTCTGAAGGCTGCTGGTGCTGAATGATTTCTCTACAACGTTTGTAACGTGTCTGATTTTTTTGTCTTCTGGCCGCAGCCTTGTGGACGACCGCTGTGTTGTTCAGCCAGAATCTGGAGATCTTAACAGCCCTCCTAAGAAGTTCCGAGGTAAGACTGAACATACTTCCTGTCCGTCTCACTCTCACTTTCTCTCTTCTTACACACATGCTTCGCTTTTGTTTCCAGTTTCATTTCCATCGTACACCTGCTGTAATTGTTTTGGGGATTTTTTCCCCTCCTGTCTCTCTCTCTCTCTCTCTCTCTCTCTCTCTCTCTCTCTCTCTCTCTCTCTCTCTCTCTCTCACACATTGTTTCATTCGAGCTCCATAGAAAAAGCATTGTGCTTCATGGTGCTCCAGTAGTGTCTATTAACAAAAGGTTTAAAAGTGTTGGAGCTGCTGATACAAAGCTACAGCTTGCTCATCTCTATCTCCTGCTGCTACCTCATCAGTCTCATAGCGTCTGCAGGATACATTTGCTCCTGGGTGTATAGTGCACATTTCTGATTTTCACGCTTCATGCAGGTTTTCATGCTTCTGTCGGTAAGGGTGTAACGCAGATGACTTTTAATATATTCCTGTATATTTGCCTGATAGTTTTCTTCCACATTGAACATTGTGAGAATAATAAGAGAGGCTCTGAATATTTTCGCAGAACACAGATAACAGCTAAAGTTATTTTTGTGGCCTTTTGTTCACATTTTCTTTGCTCCATTCACAAGTTGGATAACTCCTTGCCATATATTGGAGAATTCTTACACATTATAGAATTGTTCTCTAATCATCTGGGCAATGTTTATTGCCATGGGAACATGTCCTGTTTAGGTTCAGTGATGTCATGTGATACGGAATAAATGCCCACATCTAATTGGTCTAAAGGAGTGGCTTTATTTTAATATTAGCACAAATCATTTCGGCTATAGCATGAACAACAGGTTTATATTAATGCATTTATTTTGATACCTTGTTGTTTCTATAGTAACAGCTCATACTCAGGGACTTGTACAGCAGACACTCTACATCATCTTAGACTAATATTAAAAATGGCTCTGAAAAGGGTGATGTGGTGACATTTTCTCTTAGGAGACATTTGTTTAACATTTATGGAAGGAGCCTTGAGTTTTTGTGCTGCGTGAGGTTTTTCAGCACATGAAGGTCTTCAGGACAGAGGCGTTTATGCTTTCCGATTTCCCTGTAAAATGACAGGCTGCATTTCCAGAGCAGAAGAGAGAGAGAGAGAGAGAGAGAGAGAGTCTGAAGCTGTTTAAAGAGTAACGGCTATAACAGCTATAACATAAATGAGAAGAGGAAGTAACTTGTCTCTTGGACATTCCACAGCATTAAATCGACTGTACACCTTTCAGATCAACAGCGTTTGTAAGTTTAATAATTTAAGTCTTGTAATCACTGTAGGATCTGCAGAATAACACGTATGAAAATCTTCCAGATGTACATAATTTTGGTAGAACAGCGCGGCCCTGTAGTGTGTTATTCCTGACACGTTAAGTATTTCATACATTTGAAGTTAGGAGAGTTATGGTGTGTGTGTGTGTGTGTGTGTGTGTGTGTGTGTGTGTGTGTGTGTGTGTGTGTGTGTAGAGCCAATATGTGAACTAGTGTTCTGAGTATAAAAATGAGGCTAGCCTAGCGGCTCATTAACCTTCCTCTCACCTAGGCCCCCTGTAGGCCACTGAGTATGAGTAGGCCATACCGCTCCTCTGTCTAGTTACCCTGCAGCCCCTGTACTTTCTCTGCTAATGCTGTAGATTAGTCATGATTAGTTCTTCCCTCCGTGTTTAATGCTGAAGGCTGATACTAACTCTGACAAGTGTTTTATTATTTTTTTAAATAGACTCTGGCCACTTGATTAGGTATACCATGCTTGTACAGGGTTGAACCTTCTTTTGCTTTCAGAACAGCCTTAATTCTTCATGGGACAGATTGAATAAGTTTTACTCTAACATTTCTTAGAGATTTTGCTCCATATTGACATGAGAGCAGTTGCTGCCGATTTGTCTGCTGCACATCAATGATGCGAATCTCCCGTTCCACCACATTCCAGAGGTGCTCTGCTGGATTGTGATCTGGTGACTATGGAACCCAGTAAACCCATGTTCAAGAAACCAGTCCGAGATGAGATTATAGCTGTTTGACATGGCATGTTATCCTGTGGTCAGTTGGTACTGAGGAGCCCAAAGTGTGCCAAGAAATCACCCCGCCCTCCTTTGATGTTGCATTGAACTCATGTGAACTGCAGCATCAGTTTCCTGTTCTCAGCTGACAGCATTGGTACCCAGTGTGGTGTTTTCCCAGTGTAGCTCATCTGCTTCAAGAATTAACCTATGCATTCAGAGATGCTCTACAGCATACCTCGGTTGTAACGAGATGTTATTTGAAATGCCTTTTTATCAGCTGGAGCCAGTCTGCCCGTTCTCCTAGTCCTCTGGAATGAACAAGGCAGTTTCACCCAGATAACTTCTGCTCACTGGATATTTTCTCTTTTTCAGGCCGTTCTTTGTAAACCCTCTGTAAATGGTTCTACATGAAAATCCCAGTAGATCAGCAGTTTGGGAAATACTCAGACCAGCTGTCTGGCACCAACAACCGTGGCCCGTTTAAAGTCACTGAAATCATCCTTCTTCCCCATTCTGGTGCTCGGTTTGAACTTCAGCAGATTGTCTAGACCAGTGATCTCCAACCTTTTTTGCACCACGGATCAGGTTTATGTAAGATGGTTTTCTCTCTTAACAAAGCTTAAAAAAGTGCATAATATATACAACTTACCCTAACACAGAATTGGTGTGAGCGCTGAGCTTGTTGTGACAAGACGTTCCCATCTAGAAGTGATGGGGGACCGTGATACCTGAAGTGTATTCCTCATGTCCAGTTCGCTCCGAAATCTCATTTTCGCTGCCGCCACTGCAGACAACCAAGTCTCACAAAGATACAGTAGGTCGTTGGAAATGGAAGTAGGATTTTTAGTGCTTTCGTGGCGATTTCAAAATATTAAGGCATGATTTTAATCCAGAGTTGAAGTTGTTTCAAACACACTTTAAAGGCATTTATCTATTATACAGAGCAGGCTTGGAGCATGCGAATCACATGTTACGATGTGCAGACAGAAGCAAATGGGAGACGATCTGATCATTTTTCAAAATAAAACACTCTGCAGACTCTGATAGTCTATAAAATGGAAATAAAATCCAATATATATTTTTAATTCCTTCTGTGCGGACCGGCACCAAATCATAATTAATTTTAATTTTTTTCATAAGTGAGAACCAGTGAGACGCTGTGCTTTTCCCAATTTATTTGACCAATGAAGTGTGACCATCATCTCCACATTGTTACCAGGGCACTAAACCCCACTAAGCTTTTTCATGCAGTCCCAAGAGTAGAGATTTGATGGTTGTAAGGGTCCACTGAAGCTCTAGATGTTTCTTAATAATTTTGGGATATCTTAATTGTTTTTTTTTAAATTGATAAGCAATAAAATTTTTGCTGGAGAGGTTTTTTTTGTGTGCGTGTGTGAAACTTTCAGCTAACTGAATTATCCCATGTTTGATCAGGAGCGAGCCATATGTTAGTTCCAGCCTGCCTTATTTTAAACATCTAAAGGCAAGCAAACCGGTAAGTTATTGGAACAATGTATGTGGTATTCAACACGGTTAACAACCACGCCTTTGGCACTTTTACTAAGGAAAGAGAAATGAAAACGTTTCTGCTTAATTTAGTGCTGACTCCAGCTTGTGATGTAAATCACAGTTTCCTGTTGTCCTATAATAGCAGGTGTCAAAACAGGTTTTGGTGCATACAAGCATACTTTTATAATGAGTTACTGGTAAAGAACAATTAAAGATGCAGTCAACTTATATATTACCTTAAAGAATCACAATATGTAATCATTTTAATGGCTGAATGTTTAAATGATGATTCAATTTAGTGAAAACAAGTCATGCAGGAGAAATCCCCTTCAAAAAATTTTTCATTCTAATATTTGCAGAATAAACATAGATAACATGAGAGCTGCCAGTCACACACAGTGCAAATAATAATGAAAAGAGACATGAGGTGGCAGAGAACACTTTTTCAGGTTCATATTGGACAGCACAGCAGTTTGAAAGATGACGATCAAGTGGTTTTATACATGTCATGTAAATTTACATAAATAAATCTCCAGAAATACTTGCAGTGCCGTAAGTCAGGCACACTTCAAAAGAAAAATTTTACTTTTAACATCTGTCTCATATTTATTCCATACCTTTACCAGTCCCAAAAAGCAATACATGTGCCTTCTTTCATGTATACAAGCAAAGCAGGGTTTTTTCCTGCATAGGGAATTACAAGGCAGCCGTCTCCGTCAACTTATTATGCCGCCTCCAGCTCTTGACAAAACTCTGGTGGGTGTCTTCATCGAGAACGCGTCTTGTACCAAGAGTTTCACTCTGAAGATTCCTGTCATTCTGTCAACTGCAGTTGCTGCGAACACCTGAGTGGTGGCGCTGTATTGTAATCAGCACAGTAATAAAACTGCTGCTAAAACTGCCAAAGAGAAGAAAAGCGCTGGAGTTTTCCTCCAAACAGAGCATTTGTTTGTCCCACAGCAGGAATACTGTATGTTCAGCTGCATCCTGATATTCTCTGGCTGTTCAAACAGTTGAATGTTGTCGCCTTTGCATCCAGACATGTCGAGTTCCCTAAACTGGTTTTCTAAATGGACGCTGGGTCCCACAAGGTTTGCGAGGAGGAGGAGGATGGTGAGGGCAGGTGGGACAGTGCAGACGTCAACAATACTGTTCTTGCAAGAACTGTTCCAGAGCAGCTTAAAATAACAACTGACTTCTTGTTCTTGCTGCTGCTTAATCATCTAAAGTGTTATTTCAAAGTTTTTTTTAAAAATCCAGTACTTTGGCTGGTACTGTACACATTACACATAATGTATTAAGATTATGATTTGATAATTTGTCAGATGTACCTTATAGCATAGTGAAATGTTTTTGTTGCATATCACAGTTAGGAAACTGAGGTCAGAGTGCAGGGTCAGCCAGGACAAAGTTCTAGAGCACCTGGGGTAAGTGGCAGCTTTGGCGGTGCTGGGACTTAAACCCCCGACCTTTCAATCAGTAACCCAGAGTGCTAACCATTTGAGCCACCACTGCCCCGTATGCTACATTATATGGTTTGCTTTTGTTGTATTATTTTTTAAAATCTGGAAGAAATATAGGTCAAACTGATCTTAAAATATCTGCTCAGTTTTGTTCGTGTGATTTAGCTTTTCTTGCTTTAGCTTGCTTTGGGATGTTCCTCATTTTGTGACATGGTGTTGCCCTTTTAGTTTTTAAGGTGCTATATTTTCATTCATGAGGTAGCAGTAAAATGCTATTAGATTAAGTGTGACTAATTTTAATATAAATGATAAAAATTCTGTGCATTCTGTTACATATCTGATCTTTCCTTCACACTCCCACCTGCCCCGTGTCTGCTTCATCCTGATAGCAGAAACAAAAATAAGGCTGTGTTATATCTGTTTTGGTCTATGTGATTAGATGCTAAATGTTTAATTAGCTACACTTTTAACTTTTCTTGTTCCATCTATTGATTAGGAAGAATGGTACTGAGTAATGATGTGTGTATTCTGTGCTCAGACTGCCGACACAAGGCTAGGAGTTAATCCCAGTCATTAAAAAAAAAAAAAGAATCTTAGGATGACTTGTTTTTTTTTTAATGATACTGGTGCCAAATGGATACTTTTAAAATGGTGCCGGTGCCTAAACGCTGCCTGAACCGATACTTACTGTATGTTACGATATTGGACTAGGTCGAGCCGTAACACACAAAATAATGGAGGAGAACATTAAAGAATGGCTTTTTATTTATTTATTTTTAAAATAAACAATACTTTAAAAGTTTAAATTATACATAAGTAACTTTGACTCTGCTAGTGTTGGTCTGACTGGGGTTTGGGACACTCACACACTCACTGCCAGCTGATGTCCACAAGCTGTTAAACACAGTTCATCCCTCTGCTTTTAACTTCATCTCGTGTGTCCTCAAATGTTTCATTAGGTTTTTCCCCTTTTACACGCAATTGTTGAAAGACATTTTTTTGTGGTTGCTGTGTCGGACTTCTTAGTTGAGAAATACAGCAACCCGTTTAGAATTTGAATAAAAGCGTTTTTAGCTTAGCGATTTCTGCAAAAAAAATTGTATTATTAGAGATTCTGTATTATTAGAGATTAGAGCTGGGCGGTATGACCAAAAATTTATATCACGGTATTTTTCTAAATTATATCGGTGTCACTGTATTTGACGGTATTTTTTTTTTCCATGCATGATTAGGTGTTAACCCCATTTCCTAATAAATTAGAGAAT
>JAQQZT010000016.1:21032509-21045890 GCA_030068275.1 Clarias platycephalus
CACACACACACACACACACACACACACACACACACACACACACACACACACACACACACACACACACACACTTCCTTCTAGTTGCCTATGTATACCCTGTTGAGACTGTTTGCCTGGCTTCCTTCCCTGACAGTTTTTTTGCTCGAGCAGCAGGAACTGTGTTGGTGCTAAAACCTTCAGATCACTCACAGCATTAATAGGCCACTTATGTCACTTTTAAAAAGAGCCTGGTTTCCAAGGGAGCCTCCATTTACTGCTCAAGTGCTCTCTTCCTCCCGGATTGTATAATTCCTCATTCTGGGTTGATATAAGCTTACAATATTGCGTGCACTTTGATTCCCGCCTGCCCTCTCACTCGTCTTTTTCTTCCACCAGACTGGCGACAGAATGATTCAGCTAGCTATTATGGTTGCTCATTAACCATTAGCATTTAAGCTAGGGTGGTTTTACGTAGGCTAATGCTTAGATGGTTTCCAGCTTTTTGAGAATACTTTGAGGAAAAACACCGGAGGAATATCTTCCTAGCAGGCAAAAGTAAGCTCTTATAAGTAAAGAGCGAACACCTGATCGAAATGGGTTTGTCTGAAAATTTCTCATTCTCAAACCCGGACCTTCAGATGTTTAATATCCTCACTTGGTTATGAAACGACGATAACTGTCTGGTAATCGCATCATGTAGGAAACTTATGGAAAAAAAATTCCTGGAAATCATGGGATGATAACTGACCTACAGCTAGGTGGTGCTAGTGTGTCAGAATGAGTCATGGACTACATTCATTTATTTGACATACAATCTATAGCTTTAGTGCAATCGTAATGTTTAAGGTTTTTTTTCCCCCAAAAAAATTTCATGAGTGTAACCTCAAAGTTCATCATGGTGAACTGGGTTTTCCTTCGGGATCAATAAAGCATCTATCCATCTATCCATCCAAACCACTTCCAAAAATGTTGATCCAGGAGGAGTCATAGAAAAGAGTGTTTTTGTTTTTGCTGCAGATGCGGAGTGGCACACCCTGACAGTAGTGTTTACAGCTGTTTGGTACTGCACATGTATTTCTGCCACAGTAATGGGAAAAGGTTTGGGATTTGTCAGAATTAGAAGTGAAATACAGTATACAAACAGGATGCTATCGTGATGATGTAGCATCGTATCCAGGGTGACTTCCTGTCTCTCAGCCAGCGTTCCCATGTTAGGATCCATATCGACCATGACACAAGATAAGATAATGAACAAACAAATGGATGGACGAACGTGGTATAGCATTAGGACATTATTGACTACCATCTCGCGCTTGCTATCTTCTCCCTCTTCCTCCTTCTCTTGTGGACTGACCCCTAAAAAACTTTTTTTTTTTTTTTTGAGAGAGAGGGGGAGGGGTATAAATTTATTATTCTGTGTGCTTTCCTTGCAGCTTAACTTTCCACTGAAGCAAAAAGAAAAAAAAAACCCTCCATGCCCTTCTCTGTTAATGTTCTGCTTATTTTCCACACACATCCGTCGCTCCTACCACGCTTTCTCTCTGTATCAGTACATCAGGAGTGCTATTGTAGAGCAGCAGCAGCTATTTTTATCCCCATCTCACTTAAGCTCATTCCTCTCTTTTCCTCTGTGCTAAGATCACCTCCACTTCCAGGTAACTCTGCATTCTCTCTGCATTGTCTTTGTGAAAGTAATAAGGTCATGCCCTCGTTTAAAGGGACAGAACATGACTGAAACACTGATACACAGGGAGAAGGCAGAAACAGAGGCCCTGTGTGTAGCCTTTTATCAGGGGTAGAGCAGTCAGGATTCAGATATATGTGTGTGTGTACAGCCTGCCCGAAACGTCTGTGCTATTTTTACTTCGGAAATTCTTTTGTCTTTAGGTACTTTATGCTTTATAGCTTAATGACATTACAGATTCGCGCTATGCAGGATATTTTATTTATTTATTTGTTTTCTTTTGTAGCATTGGGTTGAACGTGGTCCTTCTCTTAAATGAGGTGAACCGAACGCCTTGGAGTCTGTAAAACCGCATAAGTTAAAATTTATACCTACAGCAGGAATTCTCCCTTTTTTGTTTGTTTGTTATTTTTGCCATTAGGGAACAAAAATCAGACTCCCATGAAAGATAATAAAACGGTGTTGAAGCAAAGTCACAGCCATTGAGCTTTGTACTTCTGGGATCAGAATAACTGCAATCCTTTGTGATCAGATGATTGAGTGCACACTCCATGATCATTTACAGTATGCAAACTTTCAAGTGAAGAGAACCCAGTGTAAGGGGTAAATGTAAAATCACTGTTTTATACCTCACCCCATATTCGGCTTAAAGACACTTCAGTTAAAAAAAAAAATAGTAATAATAATAGTGTATGATAGTATATTAATCTAATAGTAATAATATAATCATATTATCATCATAATACAGCTAACCCCCGCAAAGACGCGGTTCAGAGTTCGCAGCCTCAGTCGTTTGCGAATTTGTCCTTAGAGTATAAGTAATAATTGTTTGCGGAAACCTCTGCAATTTCCCAGAAAACTCAATAAGTACAGCAATTTTTTTTTTATGGATTTTTTTCTGTGGCAATAAATAATTTTTCACATGTTTTCAATGCTAAGGACAATATAATTGACAAATTTTGTAATATAAAAATTTACTTAAATTCAGCTAAACTTGCACATAGAATATAGTACTGTATAGATTTTTTAGTACCGTACAGAGAGCACAAAGCGACCACTGAAGAAAACAACGTGCCTTGGGCCGGTGAATTATCGCTGTATTTATCCTACAGTACTGATACCAAAGAAAACGTGCTTCCATGAGTTACGGTAAATATGGGGGTAACATCGGTATTCTACATTCTAGCTCTGCGGGAGACACAGCAGTACAGAACTGTACAGTATACGGGTTTACCTTTACATTCTTTTATTGTTTTAAGGGAAATGGTTTAAACTTGGTTTGAAATGAAATTAAAGTATTTTGGGTTTAAACTATAAAAATAGGCATTTACATATAGGCATTTTTTTGACCGCATCCAAAATTCATGGTTTTTTACAATTCATGATTGCTCTAAGGACGTACATTTCGGTGGTCGACTGTATTATCATACGGTATATATATCAATATAAAACATATAGCAATAAATTTAGTATTAAAAGATTTATACAATATATTTTTTTCCCTGAAGTGTGTATAGATTTTTTGGCTGACTGTATGTGTGTGTGTGTGTGTGTGTGTGTATGTGTGTATCTCTCTCTCTCTCTCTCTCTCTCTCTCTCTCTCTCTCTCTCTCTCTCTCATTATATATATATATAATGTGTGTGTGTTTATCTATCAATAGTGTGTGATGTTTTTGATATGTATGATGTTTTTTTCCTCCTCTATCTACAGACTGTCTCTTCAAGCTATGTCCTATGAATAGATACTCAGCACAGAAGCAATTCTGGAAAGCAGCAAAACCTGGAGGCAACAGCACTACAGACACAGTCCTTCTCAACAAACTACATGTGAGCTACAGATTCAAAACAACAACCGCAAAACACGCACGTACAAACATGCAAAACAAAGATTCTATCCTTATTTTGATGAAAATAATTTCATTAAAACTGTGGGGGTTTGACCCCAGACGTGGCACATACTTGCTCTGTTCAGCCATGTTCACATACACAGGAAGTCAGGGGAAGTCTGCATTAAGTGCAATGTGACACACCATGGTTTGGAGTGTTCTTAGTGTGTGATGCCAGTTTTCACATACAACAAAGAATTACCATGCACTTAATGCTTAGCAAGATCTGCAGTGAGGAATTCTAGCATACATGAAACAAATATAATGTAGTTAGCCAAAACCCCTAAAAATAAACCCTTATCGTTAGTGATATTTTGATTAAGGCTCTTTCAGGCCGACAAGTTGAAGTTGTTGAAATTAAACATGTGCGTACGTCTGACAGCATGCAGCTGATCTGGAGAAGAAACAGAATGAATCCGAGAACAGGAAGCTGCTGGGGACGGTCATTCAGTACGGCAACGTCATTCAGGTTAACTGGTCAATCAGACACTTAATAACGCCTAATCAAAAGTGTATTCACATCCTATGTTTTTTTTTTTTTTTGTGTGTGTGTGTGTAAAATTTTATAAATTGCTGCTTTTTTTTCTGCAGTTGTTGCATCTGAAAAGCAATAAATACTTGACTGTAAATAAGCGCCTACCTGCCCTGTTGGAGAAAAATGCCATGCGTGTCACTTTGGACTCTGCTGGAAACGAGGGCTCCTGGTTCTACATCCAACCTTTCTACAAACTCCGATCTATAGGAGACAGTGTAAGTAACTCCATGTGATTTATCCTTTAGGGAACACTCTGTGCTTTATTCTTTAGGGAACACTCTATTCCACAGGGAGCAGGGCAGGTGCACTACAGCGTGCCATTGTGAGATGACCAGGGTCGGTTCATTCTTCTGCATAAGAGACTGAATAACTTCACTGTAGGGTTCAGTCTGAGTGCTTGTTCAGTCCATTTTAGCCTGTTTTTTTTTGCCATTTGCAGTAGTGTTTCATACTGAGCCAATGTTTACCCCAAGGCTAAAATGATCCTGTTGTATTGAGTCTACTCTTTATTTATCTCACTGCTTTAGCATAGATAACATGTCCTAATGAGAAATGTGTATTCTGAGAAAGTTCTGAGCAGCTGAAGTATCGTCTGTGCATCCATATGGAGACTCAGTTTCTATTTCCCACTGGCGACCTGCTCGCCTGACGGGGTTTATTGTATGTAATTATGTTCTTATATGAAGTTTGACCATCTGCATTAAATAGCTTACATGATTGAAGCAAGATGTTCTACTGTGAACTGTGTTTTTTAACTAGTGAGGTACAGAAGAACCTTGGATTGCGAGTAACTTGGTCTGCGGGCATTTTGCAAGATGAGCAAAAATCTTTAAAAAATGTTTTTAACTTAATAAACGAGCAAGGTCTTGAAATACGAGTAGTATGCCTAGCGTCATGTGATCACAACTGAACCAGTGGTTCTTCTCTCTCGCGCTGTGCAACATCCGTGTGCGCGTGTACTGTTTGCTATAACATTGTGACGTGTGTGTGTGCGCGCGTAAAGCATTTTTTTTTATTTTGTGTCCTAGTGTAGTGACTGTTCTTTAGTAACGGTACTGCAACAGCGGCCTTAGTGAAGGAAAAGATTTAAAAAGCTGTAGCAGTGCGGGAGATGATTCCCTTCAATGACAATGTAACGTCACATTTCCCCGGAATTCCTCAAAAAGTAGGCAAAAGCAAGTGTCATTAGAGAAGGTTCTTGTTAAAGTCACACAAGAAGAAAAATATTCCAGTGATCTGTGAGTCGTCCTACACAATAACCCCCCCCCCTCCTTCTCTCCTCTCCCTCGTCTTCCTCACACCAGCCACGATTCAAAGGTAAATTGCAGGTTAAATTTTTTATTTTTACTTTATATTTTGTATTGATAATTTTTGCACTGGTGGCTCAGTGGTAGGTGTTTCGCCTGCCATGCGGAAGGCCCAGGTTCAATTCCCAGCCAGTGCCCAAACCCCAGACACTGGATGCGGTGCCGGTCTCAAGCCCGGATAAAATGGGAGGATTGCGTCAAGAAGGGCATCCTGAGTAAAACATGTGCCAAGTTTGTGGTTTGGATGGTCCGCTGTAGCGACCCCTTGCCGAGAGAAGCCGAAAGACCAACAACATTTTGTATTAATCATTTTTATGTGAATATTTTTGGGTTGTGGAATGAATCATGAGTTTCCATTGTTACTTATGGGGTAGATTTGCTTTGATATATGAGTGCTTTGATATACAAGCACACTTCCGGAACAAATTATGTTTGCAATACAAGGTTTAACTGTCTCATTCTCTATGAGCACACAGGTGTAGTGTGCTTCTGTGTTGCCACAAAAACTCCTGTATAACTCCTATAAACCTGCTCACATTTTGCTTTTTACAATTTTTATTTATTTATTTTTTTCCCCCGATTTTCTCCCTAATTTAGTCGTGTCCAATTCCTCCCCGTCACTAGAGGCGCTCCCACAGTAAGACTACTAATACCACTGAGTCGGGAGGACCGAAGACTATCACGTCTTTCCTCCAAACCACGTGACACCAGCCGACCGCATCTTTTAGAACTGCTCGCTCACGCATCGTTGGGGGCGGCTTAACACACTCGGAGGACCGCGATATTCGACCCTTCCGCTTGCGTGAACTCACAGATGCCCCTGATTGGATGTAGAGCCGTGATTTATGTGGGATGTGCTTTTCACATTTCTGCTAGTATAGTTTAAGTAAATTATTTGAGTTATATACAGTAATACCATTATAACAGGAACAGCATTGCCAAATGCCTAAAGCAGTGTTGCTCAGACCAGTGTGGTCTTTTCTGTTCAAGCACACATGATTCAACTTAACAAGTCATCCTGAGCAATTCTTTGGTCAAATTTTCGAAGATGATCAGCCAGTCCAGATTTTTTACTACCCACACCTGATTACCCAGGTGACGTGTCATGAGAGCTGCAACAGATTGAGCTATTCAACGATCATTCATACTGGGTAATCAGAAAATAAGACACGACAAGGAGCGTGTGTGTGCGTGTGTGTGAGAATAATGGTGTCTGTTGTATAGAGAACAGATTGCACATTTTTACATGATCCTGATGTGTAGGCTGTAAGAGTCCTCTAAACAAACACAATCCCAGATGTGAATATAAATTCTGGCCAGTCTTGGGTCGTGTATTAAGCTTAAGTCCAAGTGTGTGGTAAAGTGATAAAAGTATGCAGTGTTTAATGAGCACAGTCTCTTTATATCAATGTTTTGAGCAAGAAGATCAAGTGAAACTGCAAAATAGTGTATGTTCATCAGAGTAGGAGGTAATTATGATGGTTAATAAATGAGTTTCTGGTTGTCTTTGGGCTGTTCTCAGATCAGCCTCTGTACATCTGACTGTACGATTCAGCTCGCAGATTCAGCACGCGCTACTCTAATTGCTAATTCTAACCTTAAATAGTTCTGGAATGCGTATAATATTTTTTTTCCTATCCAATTTTGATGAGCCAGTTCAGTCTGTTTTTTATTCAGAGTCCTTTCTCATACAGTTTTGTAAATATCAACGTGATACCTGTTCCAGGAACGTAACATAATACATCCCCTGTTTCCCCAGGTGGCGTAAGAGAACCACTTAGTGAAAGGTGACAGAGGTTAAATAGTGATATATTATAGTTATAGTTTTTGCAGAAACCTGATGACATCTTCCTGTTCTTGCACTATTCTATCGGAGTTGGTTTTGTGAAGCTTCATCTTGTCAAATTTATGATCATTTTCAAGAAATTGTGTGTATGTTTCTCTGCAGGTGGTGATTGGAGACAAAGTGGTATTAAACCCTGTAAATGCTGGACAGCCTCTACACGCCAGCAGCCATCAGCTGGTGGACAATCTAGGGTGCAACGAGGTCTGACCCTCTTCCAATGTCTGGCTAAAAATGTCTCAGTAATATTTTGTTTGATCCCCTTTAATTATGGCACACATTTGGCGTGGTATTGTTTTCACAACCTCATGCGATGTCAATATTTATTTCTTTTTCGAGTTTATGGCCAAGGTCTTGTACTATTGATGGAAGAGTCGAACCACTCCAAGTCTTTTTTTTTTTTTTTTTTTTCTTCCCTTAAATGGAGTTATGGTCATGATTCAAGAATCAAAGAACTTTATTAATACCAGAGGGAAATTGCTTCTCTGCAAATGACTCTGGTGTCCACTTCATGTGTGAAAATTATTCCTCGTGCTCCCAGAACCACTCTTTCCTGGAATATGCCCATACCATCAGGGAACAAAATGTCCATAGATGTGATAACCTGGTGATTCAGTACATTCAGGTCGCCAGCTGGCTTCATTTTATTGCCGCATAACGTTGCTGAGTCTAGACCTGAGCAACTGAAGCAACCCCAGATCATAACACTGTCTCCAGAGTCTTGTACAGTGGACACTATGCATGATCGCTTCATATGCTTCCCTTCTTACCCTGACACGCCCATCACTCTGGAATAGACTCAATATGGACTCATCAGACCACATGACCTTTTAAAAAAGTTAAATCTTTATGCTCCCTAGTAAACTGAAGCCCTTTTTTCTGATGAGTCTCACTGCTGTTTATTCCCAATCCTGTGAGTTCTCATAACATCGTGTGTGTGTGTGTGTGTATCCATTTATTACCATAAAAGCGCTAAAAGTGATCTCTGATCACACTTGATCATGATGTTTTTCTGAACACATTTCTTCTGTGAAGTTGAGGGTTCAGCACTATCCTCCCAGAGTCTTAACCCAATCCCATTTTAGCAGTGTCCTTAGTCGTTTTCTTTGCTTGATACAGAACAATAATTTTATCCATCTGAAACACAGTAACATATTTTTTCTGACAACAAGATAAGTCACAATCAAATCGACACAATCAGTGGTTCTTAAAAATTTACTCATTTAAATTCAAATGGTGATTAGCTTTTGTTTTTTGGTCAGGCAGTGTAGGTTATTGCACAGAAATGTAATTAGAAGACATTTACCATGACAATCTCCACTATACTAGTCGTGCTTACAGCCTTCAGGAGGTCGCAGCATATCTATCCTCATGCTAATGTGTCATGCTAATGTGACCCTTCAATTCCTTTTTATTCACTTCATCAAATTATTGTATTTTAAAACCAAAGATTTGTCCTTCGGAGAGATATTGCTTTTCTTTGTGTGTATTCCTAGTAATAAGTGTGATTGTCACTGTCGGTATAAAATACCTCTCATGCGTCCCTGTCTCACGCTGTTCAGGTGAATTCAGTAAACTGCAACACTAGCTGGAAAATAGTCCTGTTTATGAAATGGAGTGACAACAAGGAGGCCATCCTGAAAGGGGTATGTAATTCAAAGCACAGTAAAATCTAAATGAAAACTTAAAATATGCTTAAAGATAATAAATAGAAAATTATTTACTTTTTACACCATAGATAGGAGCTGAAAAATGTGGTCTCGTTCCGCTGGAGTTGCTTCTTTCATAGGGCGTTCTTTCTTCCTTTGAACAGGGTGATGTGGTGCGACTGTTTCATGCTGAACAGGAGAAGTTCCTAACGTGTGACGACTACAGGAAGAAGCACTACGTCTTTCTCAGAACCACCGGGCGCCAGTCTGCCACTTCCGCCACCAGCAGCAAGGCGTTGTGGGAAGTAGAGGTGTGTAATGGACATTTGGATGTCTTTATTTACAGAAGAGCATTTCATTTTTACATTTAAATATTTTTTAATTTAGTCTCCATGCAGCTGTTTGATTTTCAGTTTCTCGTTGGTCTCACATGTTCAGGTGGTTCAGCATGACCCATGCCGAGGTGGCGCTGGTTACTGGAACAGCCTGTTCAGGTTCAAGCACTTGGCCACAGGACACTACCTGGCTGCAGAGGCGAGCAGTGAGGTGTGTTATGTTTCCGGATGCTCTCGCTTGTGGTCTGTCTTACTCTCTCTCTCACCACAGTTAAACACAGTGTCAAACTCTCCAAGAAGTGTGTCAAGCTCTTCATAGCACGTCATAGGTGATTTAGCCATGACTATTTAAACTTTTTAACTCCACCCATCACAACCTTTATCCAAAAAATAAAAAGCCTTGTGGGGAACCAGACTCAAAAGGGAGCCCATTCTTATTTGGGTGATACCAAATAGTGCAGCCATACATACGCCCTTCTATAACTCTGCTATGAGTGTTATAAATGTGTTTTAGTAAATATAAAGTCAGGTTTGTTGAGGCCACCAACTGTTTCCTTGATGTAGACTAGGGTACAAAACTGTTTGTGGCAATTCAAGACCAAAGCCATCTTCATGAATATTGAGTGGAACTGTCTTCACTTACAATGAGTATTTTTAAGCAGACCATATGGGAACATCCACATCAGTGGTGAACATTCTCCATGTGCATCAGAATGGATTAGCCAGAACCAGAGGTCAGAAGTCCCATGTGTATCTCGACAGTGAGAAAAAGAGACAGGGAGAGAGACTCATTAGAGTGGGGGAAGACAGCATCCAATCCCACCAGTTCACCATAACACTATATGCCCATGCACTCCTCTAGATTTGCTCCTTTACCAAAGTAAAAACTATCCACAAAAGGCTTGAGTAAACTAATAGATTATCACCCTAAACATAAACACTAACACTGTGTCTGAGTCCCGAACATTAGTTGGAAACGATTTCATAACTGGTGGGCTGTAATTAGAAAAAAGCCCTTTCATGTCGTACAAGATACCAACAAATAGCCTTCACCTTTAATGAATGTAGGCGTAGTGGATTATAGAATACCAGCAGTTCCCTCAGTGGTGACGGAAACCACTCTTTATAGGTCAATTGTAGTATTTTTAAATCAGTTTTTTTCAGAAATTTCACTGGAAGCCAAAGGGATGATGTGGTCATAATGGCTAGTTTTGGTTAAGAGAGTATTGTCGGTTTGAGCCCCAGCTCCAACAGGTTGCCTTTGTTGGGCCCTTGAGCCAGGCCCTTAACCCTTCTGTTTCATGGGTGACCCTGCGCTCTGACCCCAGTTACACTGGGATATGCGAATCAAGAATTTCACTGTGCATTAATGTATATGTGACAAATACAAGCTTAACTTAACTAAAGCTGGTTTATACATTTACTGTGAAACATCCAGACAGTAGGGCATTACAGTAGTCCAACCTAGAGGTAGCAGAAGCATGAACTGTTTTTTCCTGCATTGTGTTATATTTATATATTTAATAAATAAATAAATATTTATATTTATTTATAGCAATATTTATGAAATGAAATGCATTATTCTAGTAATATCCAAATGAGCTTCAAGTGAAAGACTGGAATCATTAATGACACACTGGTCTTATACTACTGCACATGATGAAACAGAAACACAACTCCGAGTTACTGTGTGAATAGAAAGCTCACTTTAGTACCAGTACTGCTGTCGTGTCAGAATTACTTTAAAGGGTAATAACATGCATAATAACATCCAGTGTCTAATGTCCTTCACACATTCCTCAGCTTTGTTAAGCTGGTGTCTCTCATCTGGTTTTAATGAAATATACAACTGTGTGTCATCAGCATAACAGTGGAAACTAATACCATGCTAATGAATTATGTTACTTAAAGGATGCATAGAGGGGAAAAAAAACTAAACTGAACCTTGTGGAACATCAAACGTTAGAATGTGTAGAAAGGTCACCTTTACATCTACATCTTGAGCCAGGAGAGGGCCATTCTTTGCATATTTTCCATTTGATTCTTCAAGGGAAAAAAAAAGCATAAATATCTAACTATCTAATATGTTTATTTCTTGATTTTTACTCTTAATCTTATGAATTAATTGACATTTTCTTAATTATTTATCTCATTTTATGAAGTGAGGCATGTGACAAGAGAAAAACAATTTTTTTGCGTTATATTCACACAGACACGTGAGAGATGTGCCTATTTTTGCCATAGTGTCCATCGTGAGCCCCTGTGGTTAGTGGTTACTTTTCACTCGTGCCTGTGAAAGTGTTTGCATTCTCATTGTGCACGTGTGGTTTCAGGTGAATCCGGACTACGAGGAAGAGTCTCAAGAGTCTCGTTCCTCGGTAAGTACTGTACCTGCACACCATCAATTCATAATCCTCTTTTATCTCTAAACTTTATGCCCTGTTCCCTTTGAATCCTTAACTGAACGATGTGCTGGATCTTGTTTTCTGCTCCAGGCGGGTGATTTTATCCCCTTTAACTTTCAGGTACTTTCTGTTGGTCAGTTAGAATCCGTTTGCGCCCAGATTCCCCATTTTATATTGTTCTCTGTCACGCTCGTTCAGCTAGCTCTGTGCACAGTAATGAAGCGCAGCATTCTTTGCACATAGCTAAATGCTAATATGTATTTCTTGTGTCTGTGCACTAGATCATATTGTAGTTCTGTTTATTGTCTGTATGTGGCATTTATTTTTTTTTACTTTTGTACATTTTAGGCGTAAGTTTGTGCAACATCATGTCGTCTGTTGACTGTGTGTGATGTGCTTGTGTGAAATTGTGAGTTATAAATATTTGGCTAAAGAGATTTAAGTAAAAAATATCCCCTATGTATTTATTTATTTATTTATTTATTTATTTATTTATTCATTTATTCTCTATGTCTCCTTTCCTCTCTTTGTTTCCTAAGTTATTTGCTTGTGTGCCCAGGTTGGTTCTCGTGTTATCCATGTTGTAAATGTATGGATTGTAATGTAATGTATGGATTGCATTATGTCCGGTGCCTACTAGAAAACTAAATAAACGCACTTTACTCACACAAAGAACAACTAAATACTTACATAGCACAGTAAAAAAATGCCTTTCAGAGTGTTCACATCAATTTTGTTAGACTCGCCTATTAATCAAACAAGTGATGAATCGATTTATTATTATTTATAATATGTTTTTATTATATTTAATAATAATATTTATTATTATTATTATTAGCCAGTTGCTCAGTAGACACTTGTTGGATGTATGTTACTATACTACAAACACTAGATGGTGTTATGCAGAAAAAATATAGCCTGCAGTACCGAGGCCAGCCTGGAGATGACAGTATGACACCACTCCTCAAACAAACATCTTCCTGAAGCCACTGGAGTCAGAGTTAAAGCAAAGGGCGTTTTTGCTCATCAAGGCCACCTAAGATATAGTTATCAGTTTTGTTTTAGCTACTAAGTATTATTTTTTTTGGCCGGAGAAATATTGTGTTTTGCATTTTACAGAATTATGTCTCATGTCAAAGACAAGTTCAGGAAGTTACACAGTCTCATACATACAGGTTAATGTCATTGTAATTATATATTGAGGTGAATAGGATCATTAATGTGATCTTGATGTATGAATGACTTTGTGTGTGTGTGTGTTACGTCATTGCTGCTTGCTGACCTCTTGGTTGCGTAGTTTCCATGGTAATTGTGTCTTGTGTCTCAGCTGGACTTGGAGCACGAGGCTTTACGAGCTCGTCTGCGCACGCCCAACGAGAAGGTCATGTACACCCTAATTTCTGTCCCTGACGGCAATGACATCTCCTCCATCTTTGAGCTGGACCCTACCACTCTTAGAGGAGGGGACTCTCTGGTACCCAGGTACAAACCTCACCATACTCTTTCACTAAAACTTGGGAGAAAACCCACAATTTCTTTATAATTTACAAAATGGTTCACAGTCATTCTCACAGTCACTCATTCATCCTGGTTCTCTTTAATGCATAGAAATATTGTTTGTTTTTTAAAATAAAATTATAGTTTTTTTTTTTTTAGTTTTTTTTTTTTTAGTTTTTTTTTAATGTTGCGTTGGTTGTCTGGAGTCCCTGGTAGCTGCTGAAATGTCGGGTGGGGGGGGGGGGGTAAAAAGGGATAAAA
>JAQQZT010000016.1:21045900-21073011 GCA_030068275.1 Clarias platycephalus
CCCCCCCCCCCCCCCCCCCCCCCCCCCCCCCCCCCCCCAAGCAGGGATACAATGTGTCCGACGGAACCTGAGAGAGGGCTCAGAAACACGAGAACATATTCGGCACAGCAGGTCCTGTGCCAAGGGTTTTTCTCTCCTGCTCCCTGGGGCCTCCAAAAAAGACCTACAACCATAACCATTTCTACACAGATATTTATAATTGACTTTAATGACCCTCTTCGAGCCGAGTGAGAATTTATAATTTTTTTAGATTCTCATCAGATTTTAATTGACACAACCTTGGAGTTCAGTGTCTGTGTTAGCTAAAGTGACACACTAAGGGAGAGGGTGAGAGAGAGAGAGAGAGAGAGGCAGATGTGTGGATGAAGGGAAGGAAGGAAGGATGGTTGACTAGTACAGCATTACCGTTTTTTTGGCTCAAGTAAAGAAACCGCATTAGCTGTGGATATTTGCACGGTTTCCAAAATACACCATGAAATACAGGGTAGTTATTATTATTAATAATAATATTATTATTAATAATAATAGTATTGCTTTTGAACTGTTAATTGATGGTTGTTGTCTGTCTCAACTTTGACTCAAGTCGTGTCATCAATGTGTCACTTTTATTGCACTAACAGTGCTGTAATGTAAAAATACTGAGATACTGGCGTGTTATTATCGCGATTCATGCGTTTATAATTTAGGACATTTTGAGCCAGTATTTGGTTGTTTGTGTGTGTGTGTGTGTGTGTGTGTGTTGCAATATTAACGTGGTTGCACAAGTCTGTAGGAACGGCTCTGATCTTGTGACTTCCATTACCTCGTGCCATGGGTTTATTTGTCTCCCGAACACCAGTGACTCATATTTTACTTAACGTGAGGAAGCTACACACAAAACACACTTGTTTACACACACACACACACGCACGCACGCACACACACACACACACACACACACACACACACAGAGTAAACGCACACACATTTACCGATACATGCTTCCAGCTTATCAGCATGGCGGGTTACACGCATCATTGTGCTTGTTGCTGGAATACAACACGTGTGTGTGTGGGAGAGAGAGTGAGAGAGAGATACGGCATGTGTATTTACTAGCACACACCCCAATTAAGGCTTCCACTGAATTCTGACCTCATCGTGTGAAAAAGCAGACAGGAAAGTCCCACCTTCAGAGTGGGCCGGAAGCCGTGGTCAGCATCCAAGCTCGGTTTCATCCTGTTTAATTTCGTCTCGTCTCCCGATGCCAAGGCGCAGGCCAGATGTTACGCAACACACTGTATTTATACGCCGGATCATCTGGAAAGCATGTATGCTGTGTGTGTGTGTGTGTGTGTGTGACGCAGTCGGCCCCTGTGTTGCAGCACCATTGTCGAATTTAAACCAGATTGCCGGCTCCGAGTGCAGCTGATCAGGATCCGGGGGCCGCGTCCCAGTCCTGAACATCACAGTTTAACCTGCCTCGGTCTCACGTTCAAATCTTTTTGATCAATTTAAGCTCAAGAATAAACTGATAAAAAAAAAAGTAAAATGATTGTCATCTTTTAATTCTTTTTAAGCAGGGCATGCGATGGCAAGAATATTACGTGCAGAAGTGTTTTTTTTTTCTTCTTTTTTTTTTTGCCTTCCTAATATGTGAGGCTTTGCGTGTGTGTGTATAGCATGAAAACGAAGTTGAAGTCTGTACAAGGCTTAAGGGCTGTCAGCATACTGGGTTATTAATACTGCTGTAGTTCCTTTCGTCCTTCCGTTTATGCTCTGAGCACTAGATTTTACGATCTACTGTGGCTAGTAGATGCTTTGATAAGCTTAGTCATGATTCTGTGTGTGTGTGTGTGTGTGTGTGTGTGTGTGTGTGTGTGAGTGTGTGTGTGTGTGTGTGAGTGTGTGTGTGTGTGTGTGAGTGTGTGTGGGAGAGAGATCAGTGTGGTCTGAGTTCATAAGATAAGAAAAATGGTGTGTGCGTCTGTGTCACGTTGTAATCTGAACACTGTCTATCATGCAAAATGCCGCCTCACGCTCACAAACACCTCTTGGCACAAAGTAGAGATTTAGGCGTGACTAATTAATGCAAGTGGCCACAGAGTATGCGCACACACACTCACACTCACAGGCACACAAAGGTAAGTCTGTTGATGAGATGGCTCATTACGCAACCTGGCCTAAATACAGCCAGTGTCTGATGTCCGTGCTGGTGGCCCGGTGCACAGTTTCTTTTTTTTGTGTGTGTGTGTGTGTGTGTGTGTGTGTGTGTGTGTGTGTGTCTTTACATATTTTTGGGGGGCCTTTCAGTTCCATGACTGACTAAAGATGAGGCAGAGGGTTAGTTAGGGTCACTCTGTGTATGTGTGACTGTTTAACTGCCAACTTAGTGAAGAAGAAAAAAAAAAAGAAAAAAAAATTCATAGGGAGGTTGGTCAGTGCTGGGAGGCGCTGTAGTTCCTCCAGAGGATGTGTTTGCACGCCGACGCAGAGGTGCAGGATCAGAACAATACAGGCTTTGATAACTGGCAGGTGTGAGTGTGTGTGTGTGTTTGTGTGTGTGTTTGAGCAAGTGCCATAAATTCTCAGAGTTTACATAAGGATTGTGCAACTAACATTTGCCTAAATACACACACATTAGCTGATCTCGGGGCCTGTCAGAACTCATTTTGCCGGTAATTTCAGCTTCTAAAGAATTTCACAGAAAAAAAAAACCCTTTTAGAGAGAAATGTGTTTAAAAAGCATGTGGATGGTCCCGTGATGTATTCTGAAAGCACAGGAAAGTTCAAGAGCAAAGTCAGGGATAGGTCAAAATAGTTGATTAATTATCTACCCTAGCTGACCCCGATGCTCTGATGCTCGTAAGCCCTGTTTGCTCAGTGAGCGTGAGCGGCCTGTCGGTCACACAGCGGCGCTTATCTCTTGTGTCTATAAGAAATGTGCCTGAATTTTCTGCCTTAATTGTCTCGTCTTCGCGACAGAAATTTTAATCCGAGTCACATGCGTCCCACCGCGAGTGCAGGCATCTGATGGGGCTTTCTGCTTCCTCACCCCATGTGTTCTTTCCTTAATGATGCTGGGAGACTCTCACATGACTGCCGCCTCCACACTGGGTGGCTTTCCCTCAGACAACCGTGAAATACGCCAAAAGCTTGATGAATCTAAATGCCTCTGAAATACCTTTTTATTCCTCAGCTGTCTCTTCCTGTAAGGATTTTGGCACGTGCACAATGAACTTCTCAGAAGATAAAAAAAAATAATAAAATAATAAAAATGCCGTTTCAGTTCATCGCCTCAAGCTAACGTGTTTATGAATAACCCTATATGTAAAGCACCGTGTAACCTAATTAAGTGCACGAAGGGAACATTTTAGACACGTTGGTTACCAGTGTTGTGTGTTAGGTCACGACCTCCTGCCTTGAGGACAGAAGCATGGAGCGGATCTGTGCTTTGCTTGTTCAAGCAGTAACTCGCTGTGCTGCTGCTGCTCACTTGATAGGATCTTTTTTTTTTTTATATGTATATAGGTATTGTGTTTTTTTTTAATGCAGTAGTTTTCTTATCAGCCATAACACACATTGTTCAGATATTTGTCAGGCAGTATAAGTTGGGTCTTTTGTAATTAAGTAGTAATGACCTGTGTTTAAAATACACTATCGGTTAATTGTGATTATATCAATATTTTTGATATTCTATATATATATTTTTATGAGTCAGTAATTCTGCTGCTTCCTTTAGGAACTCGTACGTGCGATTGCGTCACCTGTGCACAAACACATGGGTCCACAGCACCAACAACCCCATCGACAAAGAGGAAGAAAAACCCGTCATGCTTCGGGTGCGTTAGCTTGTTATTGCTCGGATGACTAAGATTAGATTAAAAAAACAGATTGACCTTAAACCAGCTTTTCTGAATGAAATCTGTTGTCCCTGCTCCATCTAGATTGGCACATCTGCCATCAAGGAAGACAAGGAGGCCTTTGCTATCGTGCCCGTCCCCCCCGCTGAGGTCAGGGACTTGGACTTTGCCAACGATGCCAGTAAAGTGTTGGCGTCTATCGCTGGCAAACTGGAGAAGGGCACCATTACACAGAACGAAAGGAGGTAAGAGCCTGAGGCATGTCAGGCTAGAGTTAGGAAAGATAAAAAATCTGCCATGATGCAATCGGTCACATGTTTATACCAGTAATCAAGAGTTCTATACTCAGAGCGCCCTGATTTTTTTGGGGGGGTTTATTTTACAGGTTTAAACATCAGGCTCAGCTGCTCCAAGAATTTAAATAGCTGATTTATCATTACAAGATCAGACTAAATAAGATTGATGATTATATCATTAAAACAAGAATTAAATAAGTTGAACGTGTTATTGTAATTAATCACTTTCAGACAGGTTTGTAGCATAATTTTATTCTCTTTATATTTGTTGTACCTGACCAGTCTAGTGGTTTATGTCCTGTTTATAAAAGGTGAGCAAAGGTGTGTGTATCATCGATAAATTTACTCAAATGTGTAATTCCTCTTTAATACCCACCTGTCCATCTCAGTCACTACAGCAATGAGTCTGCTCTGAGCAATAAAAAAAAAAAATCACTGTATTGCCAAATAACCATTGGGCTAGGATGTTCCTAACAACAGGTGTGTGTGTGTGTGTGTGTGTGTAACCTGAGTAATAAATTTTTTGTCCCGGTATGAATCGGTCATGAGCCATTTTCAGGTCTTGACGGCCGGCCATGTTGGAATTATTCCAAATTGAAACCAGCATTTCAAAAAAGATCATCAGGGAGCAATCACATGAGTATCATATCAGAGTATATAAACAAAACAGGCATTTTTAAATATGCTTTATTTTTAATTCATATAAGCCCATTCACACATGAAAATCTCTTGTTGGAGTTTAGGATATGATGTTGGCATGGTTTTGTAATTGGTTTATAAAGTGTTTGAATGAAACTCAACTCAATTACTGTATATTGAAGGCTTCTCATGATGATTATAAGTTAAGTAGCACTAAGATAACTAAACATAATTAAAAATGCTTGTTACTCTTACACAGATTAGGTTAGATAAAAAGTGAATTATATGAAGTTTGATCATAGGAAGATAAGTTGACAGTCTTGTGTCTCTTTTTTTGTTTATGTTTCCTGGGTGTTTCTGCAGGTTTGTGACCAAGCTGCTAGAGGACTTGGTGTTCTTCGTGGTGGACATTCCTAACAGCGGTCAAGACGTGCTGGAGATAATGGTCAACAAGCCAAACCGCGAACGGCAGAAACTTATGCGGGAACAGAACATCCTCAAACAGGTAGAGCTGTTGTGTATCACACTTTCTTTTAATGTACAAGTAATGCCCTACTTATGAACGAGTTCTGTTCTGGGAGCATGTTTGCAAGATGGATTTGTTCTCAAGTCCGACAAAGTGTGTCTTATACACCTTTGACACGAATATACAGTGCAAAGAATACCAATCCACTTGACTAAATCACTGTCCCCATTACCCACACTTTCCGGTTTCATGTGGCCAAAAAATTGTAACTGCGCCTAAAGAAATAAATCTCACAGTGTTGTCGCCTTTAAATCACGAGGGGAATCGCAGAGATGTTTTCCACTGTATTGGATTATGAACTGAGATTTTCCGAAATTAGCATTATTCTCCATCGGGACTGCTTTACAGGACAGACATTTTCTATCATCGCGCTACCGGACTGATTCATAGAAACCGGTGGGGCCGACTCATTTCTCCCGCATACACACGCATACAATATACCGCACTTTTAAGCATTCACTTACACACTGAAAATACAGTGGAACCTTGGATTACAAGAATAATTCGTTCCGGAAGCGGGCTCATATTCCAAAACACTCGTAAATCAAAGCTAATTTTCCCATAGGAAATAATAGAACTTATTATAATAGAATAATTTCACAGCCCAAAAAAATTAATACATAAAAATTATTAGCACAAAATGTAAAGTAAAAATAAAACAAATGAGCCTGCACTTTACCTTAAAAAGAAGTAAAAATAAATCCCGACAGATAAGTGTTTCCGTTTATGCGCGCAAGCGCTGTGTGTGTGTGTTTGTGTGTTTTTCTCTCTCTTGCCCTGCGGAGTGTGTGTGTTACGTGTGTGCGCGCGCGTAATTTGACATCGTGCCGCTTCCACTGTATATACAATACAGTAAAGGGGGTGCTTCACACACACACAAATACACAAACTGCGTTACTCGCAATACGAGGTTTTACTGTATTGTATATACAGTAGAACCTTGGATTATGAGCATAATTCGTATGGAAGCGGGCTCATATTCCAAAACCAAATTTAATTTCCATAAGAAATGATGGAAACTCAAATTATTCGTTTCACAGCCCAAAAAAATAAATGCATAAAAATAATTAACACAAAATATAAAAAAATAAAACAAATTAACCTGCACTTTAAAAATAAAAATAAATCATGACAGATAAGTGTTTCCGTTTGTGCGCGCAGGCGCTGTGTACGTGTGTGTGTGAATCTAAAGTAAGCTCCCCTCTCCCCCTCCTCATCTTACACAATTACCCTTCCTGTTTTCAGACACACAACGGAAACACTGTTTTATCTGAAAAATAAACAAGAAATCTCTCTAATGACAATCGATTGAGCAACACACTTAAAAACCTTTGCTCGTCTTGTGAAACGCTCGCAAACCGCGTTACTCGCAATCCGAGGTTTCACTGTATTGTACATATTGGTATCTGGTGCACTGCAGTGTCTACACTTGAGCTACTTCCGCGATTTGTTCACAGTTACGAATGTTCGTAGAACCGCGGTGCGTTCGTATCTGAGGAAATCCGTAAATCAAATGTATATAAGTTGGGGACACGTTATTTACACATTATTTAGCAAAATGTGTGCAGATACTGTATGAGACCAAGTCAATTTGACCCTTATGGTGGTGTGCTGCTTGTTTTTTATCTTCTCTTCTGCCCTGCAGATCTTTAAGCTCCTGCAGGCTCCGTTCACTGACAGCGGCGACGGGCCCATGCTCCGATTGGAGGAGCTTGGCGATCAGAGACACGCACCTTTTAGGCACATCTGTCGGCTGTGCTACCGAGTGCTCCGCCATTCACAGCAGGACTACAGGAAGAACCAGGTGGACGTCTTTACTTAATGCCTTATATTTCGTTAAGTTATTAACGTGTGGTTTTGTGCAGCTGATCCCAAGCATGCGCACGTCTTCTTTTCGAACACATCGAGCAGCGTTTCATCTCGTACACGACTCCACGGTACACGCGTTCAAGATAATGGTGCCTTGATTAGGTTCTGTATGTGGAGGTTAAATCTTTTTTGTTTCCTTTTTAAAATCTACTGAAGGTGTGAGATTGTCAGTTTACACGGAAATGTGATAAGAGTGATTAATTTATAGATAATAGATCGTAGAAGATTACACAAAAAGACACAAAAGGTTTTAGAGCTAACATGTCTGAGTCTGATGGCGTTACAGTCCTTTAAAATGATATATTTTTGGGGTCTTACTTTGTTTTTAGTTTTGCTCTAAGCAAAACATGTTGTGATGAGGTTTTTCCCTTTCATGGTCATGTTGGTACAGCCTGTTACATTAGCGTGTAGTCCAGATACTCATATTGGAAAAATGCATCCAAAAATAAACAAAAATAGACTCTAAGGATGTAAATACTTTTGAGCCAGTTTGTCACTCACAGAGTATGCTGTTGTCTGGCAGCATGAATTTGTTCACACAGTCTAGCGCTGTTTTGTGAACTTTTCATACACCAGAATTGATGCCCTGTCTAACAGATGCGGCTTTGAGGGAGTCGTATGAGCCAGGATTGTTAGGTTCTGACATGGTAGATTTTCCTGAACTGTGCAGAGGTTATTGTGTTAAAGACTTTCTTTATTGTCCAGATCAGGCTGTTTACATCTTGTCTCTGCCTCAAGGAGTTCCCGAGTCTGACTGCATCCGGTTATGTGTAGATAACCTCGTGTCTGGTGCTGTAGAATATTACAGAGAATAGTTTTATCATCTGCACAGTACGGTGCAAAAGTCTTAAAAATAAATAATGTATGTTAAAATAAAGAAATAGGAACAAAGATTTTTGTTGTGACAGGTTGCAAACGATGTACTAAAAAATCGGTTGTTTATGTAATAACTTCAGCGCAAACCACTGAGCATTCAGCAACAGCAGTATACTAATCACCGGCCTGATCATTTGTCATCATCTGCACCTGTTTCTCACTGGTTAATGCGTTAAGTTAGATGGGTTTTCATGCTTGGAATGATTCATAGGTCACTGTGTGGCTTAACAAACAAACAAAAAAAACATTTCTTTGAAACTACTCAGGTACAGCGACTGGACTGGAAATGAGAGACAAAAACTTTCCAAAAATGAGAGTGAGGAAAAAAAATAATAATAAAAAACTTTTGAAAAATTTGTATACAAATATAAATTATAATAATATATATTTAGATTATACTATAAAATAAAAAATAAGTACTTTTTTTTTTTTTTTCCCCTTCAAAGCCAGACTGGTCAAAGAGGCAGAGGGGTTTTAGTGGTCAGTTTCCCTTGTAAAGTTTTATACAGTATATATAAAGCTCAATGTTTGACTGCCCTCATCATTTATCTGTTCCTTTTTATTTTTTTGTTATTAAAAAAACAACAACAACAATAACTCAAACGGCCAGAACTCCACATGCTTACCCTCAAATAGAAATTTCAACCCCAGACATAAGGGGGAGCCCCCAACACTAATAATGTGTAGTGATTATTATTTAAATAGAGTTGTAGTCACGCTAATGGTTTAGAAAACACTCTGTAAAACCACAACAGCAAAAACAAAAAAAAATATTGGTTGGAATGTACAAAATCGAGTCAGTAATGTCTAGGTAGTCCATGTCCCAGTCATAATGACACCTCATGCATTGCCACCGCACCGCACAGAATCACGGCACCACACAGTGCAAATAAAATGAATAAATGCCCTTGTCCTGTTTGAGAGCAACATAGAAAGAGAAAGCAAGCCTGCAGATATACATGTTTCAAGGAAATTGCAACTCAATCTACAGTAAGCCTTCGCTTACGCCGCACAGTCCCGAAAGAACCAAATCGCAAATGTCAAATAGTAAAAAAAAACACAATCAGTCTCTCCATGAGTTGTATCGGGACATAAAACAATCTCTATAGCTAATGCTGTATCTTGCTTAAGTTCATCAGAAAGACCTGAGGGGAGATGCTGACCAATTAGGATTAGTTTTGCAGTGTGTGCTTGCTTCGCTGTTGTAACTGTTTTGCCCTGTCGTACTGCTTGACTCCCATGACTCCTTGCTGCAGGAATACATTGCCAAGCAGTTTCGGTTCATGCAGAAGCAGATCGGCTACGACGTGCTGGCCGAGGACACCATCACGGCGCTTCTCCATAACAATCGCAAGCTGCTGGAGAAGCACATCACCGCAGCAGAGATTGACACCTTCGTCAGCCTTGTGAGAAAGAACCGTGAGCCGAGGTGAGAGTCGAAGGTGCAGACGGGTTTGTGCTTAAAGTTTTTATAATTAAACACAATGATGATCATCTGTTCTGTGATTTATAGTTCAAATAAATCCGTTTTTGAAAAGAAAAATACCACCTTTAATGAGTAGGGCCGGTTATGGAGTATGATCCTGAGCAGAAGAACGTTCTCCAGCAGGGCTTTGTATAGGACCCATGTTGATAGATTTTAATAAAATAAGAGGTCAGATGACTATATACATCATTTTCTTGTGTGTGTTTCTTGTTTGTGTGTTTGTGTGTTGCATGCACACAGGTTTCTGGATTACCTCTCTGATCTGTGTGTGTCAATGAATAAGTCCATCCCTGTCACACAGGAGCTGATATGTAATGCGGTGCTGGACCCAGCTAATGCCGACATTCTCATAGAAACCAAGTGAGTTCTTACTTGTGAGAAAATACCTGTACCTGAATGTGTAAATGTTACATACATGCTGTATATTAAAGTCATGTCATGCAAGCTCAGCAGACACCACTACCTCCAAACCCACAGATAATGAGAAAGATACAGCTGCAGTCAGAAGAAACAAATAGGTCGTTAGCGGACATCTAGAGAAAGTTAATTCCACCACCTACTGTACAGTAGGTGCCAGAACAGAAAACAATCTAGATGTATGTCTTCCTCGATCTCTAAGAGAGTGCTGGAGGATCGGAGGGAACGTGGTGCGGGGTGTGATTAGAGCCGAGATTTAAGCAGCTGCTCGGTTGTTTTTAGCTTTGTAGGCGAGCATCAGGGTTTTGAATTTGATGCGTGCAGTTACAGGAAGCCAGTGCAGGCAAGGGAGAAGTGGGGGTGGTCTCCAAACGTTTAGTCGAGCTTAAAGGTATGGATTTTGGAGCAGGTTCTTCTTCCTTGGACAGCAGCCTTTTAGTTCATGGTGATGTAATAACTGTCTCGACTGTAGACTCTGAAACTGGTGTTTCAGCGACTTTTAGTTCATGGAAGACCTGAGATTTGGTGGTTCCTGGGTTGTTCCTTACCATGTGATCCAGTTTGCTGAAGTCAATCAGCTGAGAGTGACAGTTTAGGTCTTCTTCTAGACCTTGGAAAAGTGGCTCCACCTCTCAAAAACTGATCTTGGGCTCTGAGAGACTTTCCTGGCTTGGGTAAACCGTCCTCTTTTTCAGATATTCGCTCAAGCTACCAGCAGAAGTCCATCATCATCATCGGCACTGGATGATTGAAGTTGAGGGACCTCGTGTTTACGTAGCAAAAACACAATTTGGGACTTTCAACACCACTTGAATATTTAAAAACAAAAACACATTCTAACATAAATTCAAATCATTCCAGGCCCATTATTGCCATGACATTTATAGTCATGATCAGTGTATATAAACTTGAATACATCTATTTAGCCGTTTCATCTGTATACCTCTTTATACACTTATTCAATTTAATGTACATTAAAACATGAAAAATGTTCTCTATTGGAATGTTTCCATCTTCTCTGTACATGCTGGCTTAGGCATTGTTTCAATTAAATACCAACAGTGTGAAATGTCTTCTTACTTTCTCCCAGACTCGTCTTGTCTCGGTTCGAGATTGATTCTATAAACGTGGGAGAGCCTCCGCTGGAGTCAGAGGAAGATGTGGAAGAGGTGTGGTTGTTTTGGAAAGACAGCGGGAAGGAAATCCGCAGCAAGAGCATCAGGGAGTTGGCGCAGGATGCCAAGGAGGGCCAGAAGGAAGACCAGGAGGTTGTCGGCTATTACAGGTAATATCTGCCTGAATGGTGCACAGGACGAGTAAACAAACATAAGTAAAGAAGTATACTACTACTCAAAAACAGGAAAAAGAAATTAAGGTAACAATTAGTCCTGGTTTGACTTGAACACCTCTTGTATGTGTAAATATTAGTTCAAGTCAAATTGGGTGTTCTCTGTTTTTTTTTTTTTTTGGAGCAGTGTGTTATCAGAATCACATAGAGATGCAATAAATCAAGAAAGAACTGAGCAACAGTAATGGAGTAACATAAATATGATGTATTAAAAAAATGGAAATGACAGATTTTAATGAAGTTCAAAGATAAGGATCTGGTTCTTATGTCCATTGTACTACTTTCTCCCGTAATCAGGTACCAGCTGAACCTGTTTGCCCGCATGTGCCTCGACCGACAGTACCTGGCCATCAACAAAATCTCAGGTCAGCTGGACGTTGACTTGATCCTGCGCTGCATGTCAGACGAGGACCTGCCCTACGACCTCCGTGCTTCTTTCTGCCGCCTCATGCTGCACATGCATGTGGATCGTGACCCCCAGGAACCGGTGACACCAGTGAAATACGCCCGCCTATGGTCCGAGATCCCCTCCAAGATCGCCATTGATGAGTAATTTATTAATTAATATAAGTTTTATAATTATTATATGAGTAATATAATTATTACCCCCCCCCCCACTTTCATAGCAAATTATAATTATTATATCTATTGTTATATTGACATCTTTACTTTTAGACATGTTGTTTTTCATGCAGTGTTTTCTTAAAAAATAGGGATTGATTGATCTTTTTTGTTGTAGTTATGATAATGACGGCACCACCAGAGATGAGATTAAGGAGCGTTTTGCTCTGACTATGGAGTTTGTGGAGAACTATCTAAGAATTGTGGTCTGCCAAAACGTTCCCTTCTCAGACAAGGAGAAAAACAAACTCACATTCGAGGTGACTTTCCACAGGCTCACTCTTTCACCACACTCTTTCAACTTTTTTGTTTTTCTTTTACATTTTTTAATTTATTTAATATATTTTTTGATGGGAACAAAGTATTTGCTAAACTTGATTAGAATTGTGATAATCCGAGAAAAAATTTATATCAAATCAGGTTTAGAATCGTGATATAAATCGAATTGACACCTACAGTAGGTATCGTGATAATCATTTATCTAATAATATTGTATATTTTTGTTTGTTTGTTTTTGTAATTTACAATTGTCCTGTCGAGGTTGTAAACTTGGCGCGGAACCTCATCTACTTCGGCTTCTACAGCTTCAGCGACTTGCTGCGGCTGACCAAGATCCTGCTGGCCATACTGGACTGCGTGCACGTCAGCACGATATATCCCATCAACAAGATGGAAAAAGGCGACGAGAACAAAGGTGTGGTTTAACTGGTAGCCTCAGTAAATGTTATGAGTCTATGATATACTGTATATACTTTTTAAAATGATCCTAACGCCTTAATAAAAAAGGGGGCATTACCTGATCTGTGACATGTCTCTTTGTCTTTACAGGTAGTAACGTTATGCGGTCTATCCATGGTGTAGGGGAACTGATGACCCAGGTTGTACTCAGGGGAGGTGGCTTTCTGCCCACCACCCCTACAGCACCCCCAGACGGAGAGGTGGGCAAGACCCAGACAGAGCCTGAGAAGGAGGACATCCTGGTCATGGACACCAAGCTGAAGATCATCGAGATCCTCCAGGTAATGTACAGTACTGTATACTCACTGAGTAGGTGGGTAAGTGTTATGTACGTAGATATGTACGATATGTAAATGATAAGTTTTGTATGTGAAGAGTTTGTTGTACGAATGTGAGTTGTTAACAGGGGGAAAAAGCTTTTGAATAAATATAAATATTAAATGGTATATCATCTTGTTTTTCTCTTTCACTCTGTAGTTTATTCTGAACGTGCGTCTGGACTACAGGATATCCTGCCTGCTGTGCATTTTTAAAAAAGAGTTTGATGGAAGCAACACTCAGACCGACACCCTACCTAACCCTAACGCTAATGGTAACGCAAGTGCTGCTAATGCTACTGCTACTACAGCTACCGCTAATGGCGATGGTCCAAACAGTATACCAGGTGAAAGCTTCAACCGCGTGATTAACTCTCAAGAGCTTTTTTGTTTAGTTTCTTCCAACTTTATTTATATGCTTGTCTCTTTTGTTTTATCCAGCACTAGATTTTGAAAAGATCGAAGAGCAGGCCGAGGGGATCTTCGGGGCAAGGTATGAAGATGCTGTAATCCATAAAAAATTCTCTTTTTCTTTTTACACACATATTTATTTCTCTCTCTCTCTCTCCATATATATATATATATATATATGTATGTATATATATACGAAGCACATTCAATTCTTGAGTTCTTTTATTCACTCAGCGAGGAGAACACACCACTAGACCTCGATGACCACGGAGGCAGAACGTTCCTGAGGGTTCTTCTGCACCTCACCATGCATGACTATCCTCCGCTGGTGTCTGGAGCTTTACACCTACTCTTCAGACACTTCAGCCAGAGACAGGAAGTGCTTATGGCTTTCAAGCAGGTATACACACACATCGCACAGACACACACGCACACAGCTTTCAGAGAGGTTTTGTACTATTGTTAGCTCAGTAAGTGTCTAAATGAAACACTTGCACAAAAAACACTTTCCCTTTTTCTTTCCTGTTTCTGAAATGGAAATTTCCTTTTTTGAACCTCCTTGTGTAACCCCCCCCCGTCTTTCAGGTCCAGCTCTTGGTGACTAGTCAGGACGTCGATAACTACAAGCAGATAAAGTCTGACCTAGACCAGCTGCGCTCCATTGTCGAGAAGTCTGAGCTGTGGGTGTACAAGCGCCAGGGGGAAGACGCGCTGGATGGAGGCGATGGTCCGGCTGAATCTGACCACAAAAAGAAGGTTTAAGCATTATGCACAAAAATGTCTATAAGCCTATTGGTTCATCCCTGACACCACCCAAATATATTAACATCCAGTTTAACGTGAATCGTGCTCAGGAGTGTAAATCATCCGCAGATCATCTTGAATCCTTTTCCCGTTATAAATTTGTTAACTGTGAAGAGATGCAAGCAGTTTAATATTTATCTAGGAGGTTAGAATTTGAAAGCAGTAAATTCATTTACTTAATTAATTAATAGAGATGGGGGAGAAATTGATTCAATTACATATCACGATTGTCCCTGTATCACCACACTGACTCCAAAATCGCCTTTTTTGCAGTTCCTTCGAAATTCTACAGGTGGCGCACTTTAAAGTATGCACACATTGGCAGACTGCACAACATCCTGTGTGACAGGAACAAATAATTTGCTAAACTTGTTTAGAATTGTAACAAATGGTGAAGAAATTTATATCAAATCGGGTTATAGAATCGTAATATAAATCGAATCGGCACCTAGGTATCATGATATCGTACCAGGTGGTCCCTGGTGATTCCAATCTCTTCAATTCCAATCTATTGCCATATCTAGTCCAGAACTCCAGACGTTTGTTGTTGTTTTTTATTATAATTTTTTTTACTTAACACAGAGCCGGTGATTTTGGAACTGCTAAACCCCTGTTTGGATTGCTGTTAAATAATTACTGTGTTTGAAAGTGGACTGTTTTTGTTTTCACTCTTTATGCAGGGTGACTCGAGTGGCATGGAGAAAAATAAAACGGAGAGCACTAGCGGCTATAATTACCGGGTTGTCAAGGAGGTAAATGTGCCTCATTTCTATAGTCAACACTCTCTCTCTCTCTCTCACACACACACACACACACACACACACACACACACACACACACACACACACACACACACACACACACACACACCTGCAAACCCTGCAAGACAATTGCCATTGCGTAGCGATGAAGTAGTTGTGCTACATGCTATTACAGCCCTATGACCACCACTTAAACTCCTTCATTCAAAATCAAAAATAAGAAGTTGGTACGGACACGTGTTTTTAGAACAATTCACTTGTGCATTGTTCATGCGTTTCATGCGCTTGTCGATTCCTACTCATTCTTTCTTACTCATAGTTTTGTTCGCCTTCTGTTGATATTTTGTTGAAATGTCATTGATCTCTGATGACTAATTGTAACTTATTATTCTTTTAAGTAAAAGAAAACCTCTCTCTGTCTCTCTTTGTTCTCACTCCTGCTTTGTGAAGATCCTGTTAAGGCTGAGCAAGTTGTGTGTTCAGGAGGGAGCATCCGGGAAGAAAAGTAAGAAACAGCAGCAGAGGCTGCTGAGGAACATGGGAGCTCACGCGGTGGTGCTTGAGCTACTTCAGATCCCCTATGAGAAGGTGAGAAAGTTCTGCTATCAGAAAATATTTCATCTGAGTCTTGTGTGTCAGGATGTGGTAAGGCCTGCTGCTGAACAGATGAAATAAGATCAAACTTGAGTACGGTTTGCTCGTGAAAACGAACGCGACAGCTTAATTGCAGTCATAATGAGGTCTGTTTGGTCCGGCAGGGCGAGGACGTCAGAATGCAGGAGATCATGAAGCTTGCTCACGAGTTCCTCCAGAACTTCTGCGCTGGGAACCAGCAGAACCAAGCCCTGCTCCACAAGCACATTAACCTTTTCCTCAACCCTGGGGTGAGTCCATGTTAATGAACATCTGTACTGGATGGGAAAGTCCTGGTTGGCTTTCATGGGGAACTCATATGGGTTATCCAGCATCTGAGACATGTCCTGATAAGCCCGATAGGGTTGATAAGACCTTCTGGTAATCTGTGCTGGAATACTTTTCCATGCTATACTAATGTACTAAAAACCAGTCATGATAATGAATCTAGAAATGTAGTAGCATGTCCTCTTAGAAAATTTACTTAGGGTAATTTGTAGTCTATAAGATCTAGTTTGTAGGTAATTTATTGACTGTATGCCACTTATATTTAACTGCATAGGTTACTACAGCACCAGTGTTGCTTAGATGTGACCCTGCTCTCCCTGTGTAGATCCTAGAGGCCGTCACCATGCAGCACATCTTCATGAATAACTTCCAGCTGTGCAGCGAGATCAACGACCGCGTGGTGCAGCACTTCGTGCACTGCATCGAGACGCACGGCCGGCACGTCCAGTACCTCAAGTTCCTGCAGACCATCGTCAAGGCTGAGAACAAGTTCATCAAGAAGTGCCAGGATATCGTGATGGCAGAGGTGGGTTATGGGTGCTTCATTTGAAGTCTTGTAAACCTTCATGCTTCAAGCTCATTCTCCCCCATCTCTAACCCCCCCCCCCCCCGCCCCCCCACGGTTCCCTTCCCCATCGTAGCTGGTGAATGCCGGAGAAGATGTGTTGGTGTTCTACAACGACAGAGCCTCGTTCCAGACGCTGGTGCAGATGATGCGTTCGGAACGAGACCGGATGGACGAAAACAGCCCGCTTATGTACCACATCCACCTGGTGGAGCTGCTAGCCGTGTGCACCGAGGGCAAGAACGTCTACACGGAGATCAAGTGCAACTCACTGCTGCCCCTGGACGACATCGTCCGTGTCGTCACCCATGAGGACTGCATCCCTGAGGTCAGACCGTCCACTTTTTAATTCTCTGTGTACTAGACAGGACTTAGACCTGTTTCAGACACTTGGCTAATCCTAAAGAGTGACAGATCGAACATATTGTAATTGACGTTTATAAGGTCCTTATAAGGTGATAGCTGGAAAATCCATTAAATAAACTTTCGAAAATATTTTGTCTCTCAAGAAGTGATAGTTGTGTCACTATGGTATTTTTGTCTTTTCGTAACATGTTTTGTTTATCTAAATCAGTTTTTGTACACACATTTTCTGCCTGTATTGCTCTAATTTTGGTTCGAGAACAACCACATCTTTGGGTTTTAGCCAATATTTCCAATTGTCTCGATTGCCTGCAGGTGAAGATTGCGTATATCGACTTCCTAAACCACTGCTACGTAGACACAGAAGTGGAGATGAAGGAGATCTACACAAGCAACCACATGTGGAAGCTCTTTGAGAACTTCCTGGTTGATATATGCAGGGTAATCACCTTTAAAACAGCTTCTGAGCCTTGATTTTCTTTTTTTTTTCTTCTTCTTTTCCTTTTTTTTCTTTTCTTTTTTTAAGTTAGAATATAAAACAAGAGATATGTGTGAAATATTTTTAAGGCAAATTAATTAACCAGGGAAGAGAAAAGAAGTGATGAATTTGCATCATTTTTCATCTGATAATGTGATTTCGATAGGTTATTTAAAGTTCAAAAGAGAAAAACAGGAAGGGCGGCCGCTAAAGGGTGCTGTGCTTAAATTTGTGTAGCAATAAGATAGATATGTCTTAAGATACATTTTCATCTCCAAAGTCAAGAATTTCAGAGAAAGAATGCCGTCCGAACCGATGTTTTAAAATTCCTGTTTGCAAGATGCAGTATGAGCATACTGTGAGGAACTATTGTGAAAAACTATTTTAATTTGAAACTATACATTAATCTGTACGTAACGGTTTACTCACCGATACTGCCTTAAAGCCATGACCTGGAGCTTATTCTAGCATAAAATCTTTCGTAAAAGTCACTGTTGTTTTGTGTGCCCTTTTCAACATTGTGCTGCGATTGGTGACACGGGAAGGGTGAATCAGAACTATGTTCTGAATTTACTCATCGTGGCCAATGCTTTGCGTTAATTTCCGCATCATTTTCTTTGTTGTTGTTATTTACGGCTTGCAGGTCTGCAACAACACGAGCGACCGCAAGCACGCCGACTCCACGTTGGAGCGCTATGTCACCGAGACGGTCATGAGCATCGTCACCACTTTCTTCAGCTCTCCCTTTTCCGATCAGAGCACCAGTTTACAGGTAATCACTTCCAGGCGCTTCTGAATCGACCCGAGGCTCAACTTTCTCTTCTGTGAGACATTTGAATAGCCTGATAGACTTACAAAGAACCAAGCTTATACCTCCCTTTGTTATATTTATCTCAAGCCTTCAAGTGCAGTTCCTGTTCGATGTGCAGTTTATTCATTTATCTCCCTAAAGACCTAACTTTGTTTAATTAAAAAAAGAACTATTTTGATTACTTTGACCCCGCCCCTCCATCTAGATGGCACGTCACATGTATGTAAGTACCAGTAACCCGTCCTCCTCCAAACACCCCCACAACCCATCCTGGTGTTTCTTTATATATCTCAGATCTACCACACATACACGTACACACACACACGTACACACACACACGTACACACACACACGTACACACACACACGTACACACGTACACACACAAACACACACACACACACATACACACACACACATACACACACACAAACACATCCGTACCAAGTTTCTTCACACACGAGCACCACACATTTCGTACATGCACACATTTCTATAGAAAAAGACTGACTACTTGGATTGAGTCACAGCTTTCCAAGAACTCAGACTGTGCATTACAGAGTTTTCCAAAAGCACTCAAGCCAGCCATTGGTTACACTTGGTTGTGCAGCTGGTGCACACACACACACACACACACACACACACACACACACACACACACACACACACGCGCACACACGCGCACGCACGCACGAACGCACATGCACACAAGTCAGTGTGTGAGCTATTTTACAGATCCAGACTTCCCACATTTCTGTTTCGCAACATCGCTGGTGTGGTTAGGTCTTGCATGGCAGCCAAATGGTTTTACTGTATGTGTACGTGAGTGTGAATTTGAGTGCGCATGCACAAGTACAAACGTCTCTTGACACAATGTGTATCCATGGCTGGGTGCATGCATGGACGACAGCCGGCTGATTATTCCTGTCGAGTTGTTGTTGTTGTCGTTGTCATCGTCGTCACTTCACTTAGGGGTTCAGTGGGGTACTCGTCCTCCGGGGAGGTCGACTTCAGTGAACACCGCCTACTGTCCCTCCTGAATTTGACTTAACATTCAAGAGCCTTATTTGACTGGGTACTCCCCCGGATTGAACTTCCATATGTGCTGACAGCTGTTTCCTGCTCATGAGGATTTCACTAAGAAGTTTTTTTTTGTTTGTTTGTTTCGCTGTTTGGCTTCTGATCAGGAGAGCTTCAGTCAGCTGAATACTTTTTTTTACCCCCATATGAAGATGAAAATCGCTTGAATAAAAAGCAGACACATTCTCAATGATAAATGATCAAACACAATTGAAATGTGTTTTTTCCCCATGGTTTATAGTTCTTCTTAATCAGATTCATAGTAACTTTACTTTATGCAAGCAAGGGCCAAAACATACTGTAAGGTGCCAAAATGACTCCCAGTTAAGACAAGCTTTTGATATAGATTAAATTAGATAAAATGTTTAGGGCACTGGTGGCTCAGTGGTAGGTGTTTCGCCTGTCATGCGGAAGGCCCGGGTTCGATTCCCAGCCAGTCCCCAAACCCCAGCCACTGGATGCAGTGTTGGTCCCAAGCCCAGATAAAATGGGAGGGTTGCGTCAGGAAGGGCATCCGGCGTAAAACCTGTGCCAAGTTGTAGTGCGGACTGGATATTACGCTGTGGCGACCCCTTTTCGGGAGAAGCTGAAAAACCAACAACAACAAATTAGATAAAATGTTTAATAATGTGTTTTTTTCTTAATCACTTTTATTTAAAATTTCACGCAAAGAAACACTACAGACTGACAGTCAAACCTAATTAATCTGATAATGAGATCAAACAAGTCTTAGTCGTCTTAGCTGTACCCGAAACTCAAGTCATCGGTTATTCAGTATGAATCAGAACAGTGCTTTGTCTTACATGGTTTGAGGTTGTTAATAAAAAAAGAAAGAAACGATGTCTGACGATTTAAAAGGACCCCAATAACTTTTCCAACCAAGAAATGACATCACTGCTTTCCCTGAAGTGAGAGGTGATGACATCGGCTGCTGTCTGTTGTTACAGTCCTCCCTTCTGAGCAAACTAACAGAGGTATTGCACAGTATGGCGTGGTGACATCGCTGTGTTGGTTAGTCATACTTCTAGTAAACCTGGCTGAAGTTAACTGATCTCACACGGGTCTCAAGCATCTTAAATTTCTTTCTTATTTTGTTAAAAATAAAATTAACGAAGTCCTCTTTTATTAGTTTATTGTTTTCAGTGATTTTCATATTTAGACATGCTGTGAGTTAAAAATTTTACATGAAGTTTATTTATGAAATTATATCTGTCTAAGAAGAGATTATATCTGTAAATCTATAGAATTTCTTGTTTTGTTATACAGACTATTTCACATAAACTACATGGCCAAAACGTGTGAGAACTCCTGACCATCACTACGCATACATGTTTCTTTCCCAAACAAAGTTAAAGGCACATTATTACATATAGAATGTCATCAAATGTTCTAACTTTAGTAATTTAATTGGAACTAAGTAGCCCAACGCTGGTTCATGCCCATGGTTCTGGAGTGGGATGTAGAACAAACACATCTGGTTGTGATGGTCAGTTTCCCGAAACCTTTTAGCCCTGTAGTGATTTTCTGTTTGTGTCTTGGTTTTGGTGGAACGTAAAGTTCAGCAGTTGTGTGGTTGTGAGGTGTCTTATGGTTCCTTAACCTTGTCGCTTGTGATCGAGGCAGTGTTCAAAGTGGTGTGTTTAATGATCTTGGTGATGCAAGTCCTTGTTTATTAGTTTTTTTCCTTCTTTTCTCCACAATTGAGTTTTCGTTTCAAACTGTTTTCTGTATCTTTTAAAAAAAATTATTATTATTTGTCCGTTTCTTCACGGCAGACCCGCCAACCCGTGTTCGTGCAGCTCTTGCAGGGTGTTTTCCGGGTGTACCATTGTACCTGGCTCACACCCACCCAGAAGGCCTCAGTGGAGAGCTGCATCAAAGTCCTCTCGGACGTGGGTAAGAACAGCCATCTCTGATCCGTTTGTTCGGCCAGGCACCGTTCACAAAAACCAAAAAAAAAAGTGCTCTCTGCCTGTTGTGAGTGCTGCTTTACAAACCTGTTTGTGTCGCATGCAGCCAAAAGTCGGGCAATCGCCATTCCGGTGGACCTGGACAGCCAGGTGAACAACCTGTTTGTAAAATCGAACAACGTCGTACAGAAGACCATCCTGAACTGGAGGATGTCGGCTCGCAACGCTTCGAGACGAGACTCCACCGTCAGCGCGTCTAAGGACTACAGGAACATCATCGAGAGGCTGCAGGTGAGCACCAACACTCGAATATACAGAAGATACGGGATTGGAGATCAAAGCAGTGTTTTTTTTATTTAATCAGCAGTGTGTGTAGTGTAATATACATATATATATATAATTTAAGTTTGGGTCATCACAGCTTGGGCAAAGACACAAACATTACACTGCACGTGACACGCTGAAACCTGCACCTAACAAACATACCAAACATGTCTAACAGTTACACACACACACACACACACACACACACACACACACACACACACACACACACACACACACTTCAATTATTAGCCTGAAAAGAAGCTAGTGCCAGTACCAGGCCAGTGGCAGGAGCGCTCCCTAGCTTAATTTCCACATCCGAATAAAGTTTAACACACACACACACACACACACACACACCTGCCATCCCCCCTACACCGTGTGTGTGTGTGTAAGCAGATGATTTCTGATCAGAGCACCTCCCTTCTCGTAAGCCTCTTTTTATTTTGCAGGAAGTCATAGCATATGCATTAGTGTGTGTGTGTGTGTGTGTGTGTGTGTGTGTGTGTGTTAAAGAGATGAAAATAGATTGTGTGTGTGTGTGTGTGTGTGTGTGTGTGTGTGTGTGTGTGTGTGTGTGTGTGTGTGTGTGCGTACCTGGACTTGTCCTTCGTACTTGAAGAGTGAGAAGTCAGATTTTGGGGTGTGTCCCTGTGTTTGTGTGAGCATATCCGTGTCACTGTCACCTGTGAATGAGTTTGCGGATGTCTTTCTCCTGTGTAAACGTGTACGGGGGTGTGTGTGGTTTTTTTTTCTTAAAACCGTCTACTCATAGAGGAAGTCGGGTGTCTTTTGTGGGTGTCAGTTTGCAGACACCTTAAAGTTGAGTTCATAACCTACAGTACGTGAGATCCTGTTCCCCCATGTCTCTGAGATCTTCATTCCTGTTTTAATGCTCAGTCACACACTGGAGTCAGTAATTATGTGACATTATGATGTGGAAATATCAGTAATATATTATGCTATGATGAGAGATTTTCACAGTATGTTTTTTTTAAGGATAACCGGGGTATAGTTAGTACTTACATCAATCTTCTATACATAAAGTATAATAAAGTTGTAAAGCGGGCGTGTCTGTACATTGAAGATATTTGCAAAAAGAATAATTTGCGCGGGACGTACAGTAAGATGAGTAATAGAACAAATCAAGATGTTTTTCTGAATTTTGTCTGTCTGTTTGTGCACACATCACATAAAAACTACTGAATGATTTTTAATAATTTAGAAGATATACTACTTTAAAATTTAATTGGAAAACTCCCTTATGTCATTTAAAAAAAATCATTAGTTCATCTCAAAATTCAACAGATTTTTTTTTTTATATATCACACTTATGAGTGTGGAATTTAAATTTACTTTATAAACGCCATCTCACATTAACTTCCGCGCACTTCATGGTAACACGTAAACATTTTACTTCATTACACAATTCAACAGATGCGCGTTGTACATTTTTTAAAAACACACTTGTGCAAGTCACTAGCACATCTAGTCAGTAATAACCACCGAGTCTTCTGAAGGTGTGCTGTGGCATCTGGTATCAAGACTTTAGCAGCAGAGTTGTTTTTTGTCTTGTAAGCTGCCAGAAGGTGCTTCCACAGATATCTCTAGACTTGTGACTCCACCACATCTTACAGATGACCCATCAGATTCAGATCTGGGGGATCAGAAGGCCAAGTCAACACCTATTCGCAGCTCGTCTGCCTCCCTTTACCCGTCATGTACTGTAGGGTTAGGGTTAGGGGGGCTGCATGTTTTCTTCACGGGGTCAGACAAGGCCAGAGCGTTTTTACTCTTATCTCACATCTGCCCTCATTTGGACTCAGTCACAGTCTTCAAAATAGAATAGCAGCACTTTTTAGGACTCGACAGCAGACGTTGGTCACTGCTCCTTTAACTAGGCCAGTGGGTGTCAAGTGCTAGCCTGGTGTGGGTGTGAGTGCCGCTGCAGGTTTTAGTGTTGTGTTTGCACCAAATAATTTAAGACATTTAGACGTTTTTGTGCCACCTTCACCACAACCTCGCTGGTCCGTGCGTTCATATCTCAAGAGCTTAAATGTGTTTATAGAGTCCAAATATTAAAATTTTTTTTATTTGTATAGCGCTTTTTAACAAAGGTTCATGTCACGAAGCAGCTTTAAAGAATCAAAAGAAAATGATGGAAATGTGTATGAAATGTAAGAAAATGTGACGAATCAGAATGATCAGATTGTCCCTGGAGCTGAGGGAAAAACTTCCTGACATGGCAATAGGAAGGCACCTTGAGAGGAACCAGACTCAGCAGGGAACCCATCCTCATCTGGGTGATAACGGAGAGCAGGGATTGATCTGCAGTCATACTGTGTGTCAGGAGGCTGGATGTTCAGTATAACAGATGATGTCTTTTAGTTAATATGGAGTGGTGCTTTCTGTTATTTAATATGTTTCTTCATGTCTAAAACCCGTAGGACAATATATTTGAAACATCTGCAATTTACTTCTATAATGAACTTGTCCTGAAAAACAAAAAACAAAAAAAAAAACAGCTTGAACTCACCCTGTATGTAGTGTAGTGTTTGAAATTTAAGAATATTTTGTCCTATTATACCGTATTCTATAAGCAACACCTCCCCTTTACACCGTTGTGTGTGTGTGTCTGTGTGTGTTCATTAGGACATTGTCTCTGCACTGGAGGACCGCTTAAGACCCCTGGTGCAGGCCGAGCTCTCCGTCCTCGTGGACGTCCTTCACAGACCCGAGCTGCTCTTCCCCGAGAACACGGAGGCTCGGAAGAAGTGTGAGAGCGGAGGTTTCATCTCCAAGTAAGACGACGATGATGATGATTTCATATAGTAATAATAATAATAATTCTCACCCTGTCCAAATACTTATGGCTAATTACACAGTAGCTATAAGGGAGGTGTGTGAGCAGGTGTAACATTGTAATCAGCATGTTGAGTGTGTGTGTGTGTGTGTGTGTGTGTGTGTGAGAGAGAGAGAGAGAGAGAGACAAAGTGCGTGAACAAGTGTGTGCGTCATGGCTGAGGTTTTCTTGTAGACAGTTTTTTTGCTGGGATTAGACGTGTGCGCGTGCATGTGTGTGTGTGTGTGTGTGTGTGTTTGTATGATGATTGGATTAAATGCTTGAGAGGTGTGTAGGATGAACACGAAGATTGGAACGTGTTTACAGCGTGGACTGACACATGCTTGTGTGTGCGTGTGTGTGTTGGCCATGTTCAGACAGACACACCTATCTGCACGTGCTCGTAAGCCATGACACCGTTTCAGAGCCGTGTGATTGTCAGCTTGTTTAGATTTATTTAAACATAAAGCTCAGAGATATAATAAAATAAAAAGAAATCTATAATAAATATAAAAATATATACACATTCCTAAATTGTTAATTTGATATTGAGCACAACAGTGTTTGATAAACTAGCTGCTCTTTCTGGATTTTTTTGTTTTACACATCAGCAGAATCTGGATATGTCTAGGTTGTATTTCACAGTTAATCTCTCTCTCTCTCCCCGTCTGTCTGTCTGTCTGTCTGTGTTCCTTCATCTCGCAGGCTAATAAAACACACTAAGCAGCTGTTGGAGGAAAACGAGGAGCGTTTGTGCATTAAGGTTCTTCAGACTCTCAGGGAAATGATGACCAAAGACCGGGGTTACGGCGAGAAGGTATAAGCACAGAAGACACCACCGTAAAGGACACCGCAGGGGTCCGGTTCTCATTAATCGAAACTCCATCAGGGTTTTATCACCGTGAAACCGTAAAAGTTTCACTGTAAAAGCGCAAACACTCACAGCGCATACGAAACAAAACAACAACAACAACTGGATTCTGCTCTTTCTCTTATCTTCCTGACAGCTTTTTCAATTGCAGCGTCAGGTTTATTCTTTGATGTGGGTTTGCGGGTTACCATTCCTTACAACGCACAAAATAAAAATAAAAAAAAAACCTACTACACTAGCAGTTCACTTTTCAAGGTCAGCTCATTTTTTTTTTAAAGACTCTTAACACTCGGCGAGTGCCGGCAGCATGTCGTAATCACTAATAATCCGTCCTATTTGGCTGAATGAACCTTCTGAGACTAATATAAACTCAAATCACACAGCCTTGGTCTAGATAAAGTGTGTCAAAGCTCTGCTCGTGAAGGGCCACGGTTTCCAACTGCCTGAGTCAACTCAGGAGTTAATCGTCATTCTCGTACCGAGACGACCCACTAAACACTCATCTCTCTAAATCACTAACACCTACAAGAGCTGCGGCCGTCCGGTCCACGAGTTTCAGGCACCCGAGGGCTATATCACCAAGCAAGTGTCTGTGGTTTAGCTAACTAAATTCAGGGTAATGACGGTGGCTCAATATTCGGCCAGCTCTGCCACTGTCGCAACTTCCTCTCTTTTAGAGAAGAATAACTGATATTAGCTGAAGTAAGCAAGGTTTTTAAACAATTGTGCTTTGTTTTTAAAGAAAAGTCTAATTGTTTAAAAAAAAAAAAAAAAAAAAGTATCTCTTTTAGTCACTGCAACGCTCTACAAACCATCCAGAGACGATCAGGAGCCGGGCACTCAACAATTTTTCCACAACATGTGATAAAACCAGTCGACTCTGCACGAACTGAACGCGTTTTAATAATCATCTTTAGCTTTAATAATTTTAGTTTTTCAATCAAGGAATACAAAATATGCTGTTTATATATTACCATCTTAAAAAAAAATCACTGCTAAAACTAATCACGCCACAAAAAATATTTACCCACTGAAACGTTTTCTTTTACTTTCATTACAGTTTATTTTTTTCTTTTGTCGTGAGTGCCTGCTCGGCTGTGCGTGTGTAAGTCTATCCTGTTTGCCTGTGGTAGAAATATGAGGTTACACACATAAAAAGGAGAAAAAACTATCAGTAAATACCCCTCAGTAAATACCCCTTCATCTGAGACCATGAAAGCCATCACAGAACGTTTCAGCAGTGGCCTGGCGCGTGTTCATAGCAGAGAGGGTTTACTGAAAATAAATAAATACATAGGGGGAAAAAAAAGCTCAAAATAGGAAAAAAAACATATACACGCTTTTTTATACATTATATAAAGCTTTTTTTTTTTTTTTTCCCCCGAAAAGTGGCAGTTATTCTGAAAGGAGCTAATAAACAAATTTTTTAGGACTACAGAGCAGTGAGGTAACGTGAAGGAGACAAGAGATGATGTGTAGATTGTCTGATAAACAGTAACCGATGACCTGACAGTCTGTAGACAGTTTGTCGTCTGTAGATCGTCTCCACGGGAGTGTTGTCCATCATCCTAGCCGATTTTCTCGATAGTTTACACTGAGCTCATTTCCCCCCCCTTGTTTTAATTTAAATTTTTAATGTGTTATTTTCTAACAATTAACATTTTGTTATTCTGCTTTTTTTAATAAAAAATTTTTTTTTCTTTTTATTTTATTTTAATATATATATATATCTCTAGGTGAAAGTGTGCATGAGTGTGTGAAAGCTGTAAGTGTGTGTGTGTGTGTGTGTGTGTGTGTGTGTGTGTGTGTATCAAAGGCTAACGCTGATGACACTAAAATAAGAATTGCACTATGTCATTATCTCCGGCTTGGCGATATCGCATTCTCTTTGCTTAGTGATATAAACTCTCCTTCTCTAGACCAAGTACACTCACACTTGGATTTGTGCTTCTTAAATTGCCTAACTAATGTCCTGAGGTTCCCCCCCGGGGGGGCCTGG
>JAQQZT010000016.1:21104127-21121442 GCA_030068275.1 Clarias platycephalus
AATTTGAATTATTCCTTTAACCAGGTTGTGGAATGCTGCCGGCCCGGTTGACTTCTTATTTAAAAAAAAAAAAAAAAAAAAAGACACGTTTCTGCAAGTGTGCCCGTATTTTCCCCCGCACTGTACTGAAAGCATGCACTCTAATTGCTGACACACAAACGTGCACACCCTAAACAAAGCACGTGCACACACACAGGATCAGTTTCCTCACATGAATACAGGCGCGGGCACACACACACACACACACACACACACACACAAACACACGTGGTGTATGTGGTTGATGCACGCAGGTGGAGGTGATCAAGAAGGCGTACATGCAAGGAGAGGTGGAAGTGGAGCACACAGAGGAGGACGGGGAGGGCGAGGAAGAGCACGCCGCCTCCCCGCGCAACGTCGGCCACAACATTTACATCCTGGCCCATCAGGTACACGCTCACACACTGTTTCAGTCTCATGCAAATACACTCGAGCCGCATGAGCATATAGACACACGCAGTCCTATAAAAACAAACATTTACATGCAGTGTTATTATGAGAGCCACTAAGCAGTTAAGAAACAGTTGAAGGAATTAATGCACTTAAGTAACAATTTATTAATTGCAGATAACATGTACATGAAAAGCTGCTGCGTTAAAGGTTTTTCAGTCTTCCATAGCAGAACTCTCCATGTGGTTTTACCTAATCTGTGTTACGTAATCAGGGGGCAGGCAGACACCTCTCATGACTCACTCTGGCCCCGCGTTCAAAAAATACACAATCACAGAAAATCTCCCAACAGCTGCGCATCACGCCTACTCTAGCTCAGCCGAACTGTGTTATAATCGTATAACTATTGTTTAACGAGGTGTACCGACTGCACGTCTGCTCGTCTCATCTAGTCACTTACCATCCGAGTGTCATTCATCACTATTCAGCAGATAAGACAGCAGACATCTCAATTAAGCCTCAAAAAAGCCAAACCAGGCCTGAAAACTTAAATTTGTTCCCCATCCCCCTTTATATTATATTAGTAATAGCTCACTCTGGTCGTCTCCCTCGTCCCGATCGGCTGCTGCCTCTTAACTGTCACTTTGTAGTCAGACTTCTTTCACGCCTGAAGCCAGAGCCTGATGATGGTGTTCGACGTATCCGAGCTTGCGTTTGACGCTCGTACATGTGTTGCAGCTGTTTTCTGACCTTCCACCCCTGACCCGGCGTCAACTGTGATTTAGTGCGACATGCTCGCTGCGGCTCGGCAACATCTACATTCCACAGGAATTTTCTTGTTTCTTGTTAAATACACCTTTTTTTTTTTTTTAAGTTGTAAGAAATGTATCTGTATGTACCTCACTTTAACGCTTTAACCGGCAAAAGTCTCTGGAGAGAAAACTTTGTAGCCCTTTAGGAACAAATCCAAAAAGAAAACTCACACGATATACTTTACAGTCTGTTTAATCTGTAACTATATTCTACACAATTTATGATATATTGTTGTTGTTTGTTTTTTTTTGGATGCACAGACTCTGCTTTGTTAGTTTTTTAAGTTTTGTAATGTTGTCCTTCTAAGAGGAAATGCAGAGTCTTTTCCTCTCTTTCTCTCCAGTAACGTATGTATAATTAATATTTTAAATAAATGCTACATTCAACGGTACAATGCGTATTTGACGCAGCATGGCAATTATCAGAACAGGTTTTTTTTTTTTTAAATATGTTGTATCGTGGCTTTAATCCGATCTCAGAGTATGCTGTTTATATGGACACCTGAATAATCTGATAACTGACTCAACCATCTTTCTCTCTGTCTGTGCAGCGTATATGTAATCACTGAATCGCTTTTCTTTCTTTCGTACCTACAGCTGGCCAGACATAACAAAGAGCTGCAGGCCATGCTGAAGTCGGGAGGGACGTACGGTGAGGGTGACGAGGCTCTGGAGTTCTACGCCAAACACACAGCTCAAATAGAGGTCTGTACTTCTGTACTGTTTCAGGCAGCCATTTTGGATCTGCCTTCGTCCGATTCTTCTGCACCGGAAAGACACCACGGCAGTAGTGTAATCTGATGGGATGCCTGCGTATTAAAGTAAAAACACTCTAATCCCACTTAGTTTGTCTTATCCCAGCGTTTAAGCGGGCGCTAGGACTTCTGCTTAGCTCTGTGAACGTTTCAGTTCTTTAGAGAGCCGTCCAGAAGCGATAATGCACGTTAATTTCTTTTCACGTACACTTGTACTATATGGTGATTTTTCACGAGGTTGTTGCGGATGAGCGTAACCTGTGGTTGTCGCTCAGATCGTGCGGCTGGATCGCACCATGGAGCAGATCGTCTTCCCCGTGCCCAACATCTGCGAGTTCCTCACGCAGGAGTCCAAGCTGCGAGTGTACTACACCACGGAGCGAGACGAGCAGGGCAGCAAAATCAACGACTTCTTCCTGCGCTCCGAGGACCTCTTCAATGAGATGAACTGGCAGAAGAAACTGCGAGGTACTCAAGAGACCTCTGGTAGCGCAGACTCCGTGCCCTGTGCGTGGCCCCATCTCTCACTTCCTCTCAGGTCCTAAATAAGGTGATTTACACACTCTCTCACTCTCCGGGTGCAGCTCAGGGCGCACCTTCCTCAGGCGAAACCCTGATCGCATTCCACCAGGCGGGTGAGCAGGGTGGGTAAAGCAGTCAAAGTAGGCAATATAATAAGTTATTTCTGTTAAGGCATGAAATATTCTGTACAGCCATTTAAGTGCAACAGTCTACGCAGAGTAAAAATAAACGCGCAGCTTCTCGGCTAGATCGAGCGGATTCGTCAGGGTCCCGTTTGGAAAAGGGAAGGAGAGAAAGGGAGTGCAAGGACCAGAGCACAAGTAGGAGGAAGAGGTCGATAAAAGTTCAGGTGCGCGTCGAGGATGACGAAACACGTGGGAAGAAAAGAAAAGCGCTCTGAATCCGAACGGAAGCATGAGAGGTGTCTCAGCGGAAACGAAGGCAAAACGATCGAGCCTCGGTTCCGTTAATAAAATTTGGAGGGAGAGCCGGAGGAAGCGAGCGAGAGCTGAGGATAATGCCAAGTGTTCTGTGAAAAAAAAAAAGGAATAAAATAAAGAAAACAAAAGAAAAGGAGGCAATAATATTAGCAGTTCAGTGGGGGAGGAAGAGCACAAACGTGTTTCTGTTCATTCAGTGCAGTATTAAGAGTCTTATTCTCTAATTACATGGTGGCAATGAGCTCCTGGTAACCAGGATAAGGGCAGAGTAACCTTCAAGTGCTGCTAGGCTCAATTTACTTCACTTGTCGTGAGGTCTTGTGGGGTCGTGGTGAAATAGAAAAAAAGTAATAGAAAATATATACCCCCTCCCCCTTCACTCATTTATAATGGAGTGCTATAAGTGTAAACGTTCACAGTTTTAGTTTTTTTTTTCACCTCAGTGGGAGTGTGTAAATGATCTTTCACACACAACAGCAGTTTCTTATCAGTTCGAAAAACCTCAGAGCCAGAAGCTGGTCATTGGCATCAGGGGTGTGAAGGTATAGCGTGAGTGACATGATGACGTACCGTTATACTGGAACTGATCATCTCACTTAAAAAAAACAAAAAAAACCAATAATAAATAAAATCTATTTGTCCATCTTAAGAAACTCATCTCACGTCAGTGCAGAGTGTATCCTACCGTTTTTGTGTTATGAAGCAGCTAATTATAAAGAAATCAGTGTCACATAAATCTGTGTAGGAGGGATACATCAATACATCCCATGAATGAGTCTGTAGAAACCAAATCAGAATTAACATCAAGATAATGAAATAAAACAATAAAACAAAATGGTACAGAAGTTTTCAAATAAATACAGAGCAAAGGATGAGCTTTACGAATGTCTGGAGTCTCCAGTTTTGTTTTTTTTTTGTACAAATTGTTCCATGGTGTTTATGAGTAATAAATAGATATAAATCTCAGAAGATTCAAAATTTGTAAGTTTAAATGGGCCGTACACGAAGGTCAACAGTCCGCGAGTTCGTTTGCGCAACCCTGAATAGATGCCATGGACGTCTCCATGGAAACCAGCCCCTCTATGAGCCCTTTCACGGTTAATGTTCTGCAGGGCGCGCAATTCTTAATCACCAGCCTCAGTTCAGTTCACGTGTTTTATTCCTGGTCCAAACAGGACATTAAGATCATGCAGGTTGTGTTAAATTAGCCGTAGATGTGCTAATGGGACTCCGCGGTCTCCAAAACAAAATTAATACAGACCGAAGGAATAAATGAATGAATGAGACAAAGAGAGTAAGAAGAGGTGCTGTGAAGACGAGAGAAACATTCCAGCCTTACTACGGTACATTCAGCCACCTTTAACCCAATGAGACGCCCACCTGAGGTCGATTCAGGACGCGTAGACGCCCGCGTACGAGTCTGTTCAATCTGTAAAATGGATTCTAGAAAAGAATAAAAGACAATTTGCGAACTGAAAAGCGAAAAACCTTAGTCTGAGTTCTACACGAGCTGCGCAGGATTTAATAATCATGACGCTATCTTTATGATTGATAACCTTTTAATGCAAAAGATCTGTGAATGTGATTGTGAGTGTGTGGGGGGAAATCAGATCTTAAGACATGTGCGTGTTTGTTAACAGGGTGTGGTAGGTGAATGCAGATGCATGGCCTGTGTTGCAGTTGTTTGCATGTGCATGCTACGCTTTGTATTACCTTCTTAAGTTTAGTTAGTGTGTACATTTAAGATGTTTGTGTGTAGATAAGTTTTGAGTGAGCGTGTTTGCGCCGTCTCTCTCTCTCTCTCTCTCTCTGTCCTCTTTAGCTCAGCCCATTCTGTACTGGTGTTCAAGAAACATGTCCTTCTGGAGCAGCATCTCGTTCAACCTGGCTGTCCTCATGAACCTGCTCGTGGCCTTCTTCTACCCCCTGGAGGGAGTGCGCAGAGGTGAGACGCACTCACAGAGCCAGAGACGTCATTGTGTGTGTGTGTGTGTGTGTGTGTGTGTGTGTGTGTGTGTGTGTGTGTGTGTGTGTGTGTGTGTGTGTGTGTGCGGTGTATAAACAGGAATATGATTCTAATATCAAAATTCTTATTAATGATGTGATGTAGAAAATCTGAAACTAGATGATTTCCCGTGAAGTTTAAAGCTGATTTGATGTGGTGTAATCACCCACACACACACACACACACACACGCACGCACACACACGCGCACACACTCACATAGACACTCATGAGGCCGTATGATTGATAATCACCCCCACTCCCGGGTGTCTCGGCCGGCTGAGACGCACAGTGGACCCGAGATGTCCGAAAGCACCATGTAAGAGGTGAAAGGTCTGTTTCTCACGGAGACGTAAGTTAAGAAAGCAGCCTCAGCATCAGGCACCCAAATAGGCATCACTGCTTGAATATGAAAAACAGAAATAGAAAATATTTTTCTCAAGTTGTGGCCAAACTTTCACGCCTCTGTGCTCTGGGTTCAAGTTACACACACACAGACGAAGGTGTTAGAGGCTAAAGAGGTAATTTGGTGCAACACTCTCTCCATGCAAGAGGTGAAATGCAGACGGGAAGAACCCGAGCGGAGCGGAGCTGTGTGTGTGTGTGTGTGTGTGTGTGTGTTTGATCTGAGTCTGCCTCCAGACCCGGCTCTGGCTCTAACGCCACGTATCCTTCATCTTTATCAGGCTGCGCACTGATGTAAATACACCCCCAGGCCCACACACGTGCAGCCGTGCACTTCTCAGCAGCGCTTAATTTATGTGTTTTGTAAGACTTTCCATAAGACTTCTGCTTTACATTTCTGTCGAAATATATTTTTTTTTACTGCAACATGTTCTGCAAGAGTTTTTCTTAGAAGCTTCGCACTCGGCCCCGTGTTAAACAAACATTTAGCTTGTATTTGTTTTTTTTCTTTTCGTTCTAAGTTGCCTTAGAGAGCTGATCTCTACCTCTTCATCATCAGATACAGACAGAGTCATTGCTTCTGTACCGTGTTTTTTCTTTCTTTCTTTCTTTCTTTCTTTCTTTCTTTCTTTGTCTTTCCTTTGGCATCTTTTGGAAATTCATGATACATTTACATCCACATTTAGGCATTTGGCAGACGCTCTTATCCAGAGCGACTTACAAGTAGTGCTTTTTTTTTGTAAGCTCTCGCACCGAGAGCGCCCTTTTTCACCTTCTTTTCTCCCTCTGAAACAAAACCATTTGTTTGTTGAATCCTGTTTTACATCCCACATCGAGGTAACTGAGGAACGGCAAGGTTACCTGGAGGAACGGTTTTGGGGGACGGACGGACTGTGTTTTATCCATCTCGCAGGATCTCATGAGCTTGAGGAAATGCAGGACATTTTTGCCATTTAATGTAATGTTTTAGCAAATAAAATGATATGATAAATAACCATTGTCTGGCAAACTGATCTGTCTGTCTCTGTCTCTCTCTGTAGAATTTTCACCTCATCTTTTTCCAATCCTTAGCAAATTTAACAAGTATTTAGAGAAATACACTGTCTGGGCAAAAAATAAATAAAAAAGATTTAATTCAATCAACTTTCAGCTATGATTTCAACATACACACCGTGGTGTCCAGTGAACATGATTCGTCCTGCTCCCAGAACTTCTCTCTCTCTCTCTTTCACAATTTAAATTCTGGATTATGCACATGCCATCAGATGATGTGATAACCTGGTGTTTCAGTATTCAGGTCGTCAGCTGACTTCATTTATTGCTTTTTTTTATTTATGTTGCTGAGTCTAGACCTGAGCGACTGAAGCCAAACTCCAGATCATAACACTCTCTGCAGAGGCTTGTACAATGGACACCATGCATGATGGGTGCATCGCTTCATGCGCTTCCCTTCTTACCCTGACACGCCCATCACTCTGGAATAGGACCAATCAGGTCACATGACCTTTTTCCATCGTTCCAAAGTCCAGTCTTTATTCTCCCCAACAAACTGAAGCTTTTTTTCTGTTGAGTCTCAATAACAAGTGGTTTTCTTATGGACTGAGTTCTCATTACATAGTGTATGTGTGTGTGTGTGTGTGTGTGTGTGTGTGTGGAAATGCTCTTACTTTCACTATTAGCTCTGATTTATACTGTTGATGATACCATTCATGATCTTTTTTTTTTCCCACCACATTTCTTCCACAAAGTTGACAGTTCAGTTCTTCTCCTTCCAGTTTTTGATAAAGTGTTGAATCGTTCTTAACTCCGTCATTTCAAATCTCCTTAGTTGTTTTCTTTGCAGCCCAATAATTTGTATAAAACAACAATAATAAACAGATTACAAAAATGTTGTTGCGACATTGGTATACGACTCACTTCTGCTTATCAGGTAAATGACACACACACACACACACACAGACACAAATAGATTTCCTCCTGATAGTCCCGTGTCTGATCCATGATGGTGTAATCACACTGTGTGTTGTCTGTTCTACTGATAGTTTCATCATCCTGCAATCTGATTACTCCTTTTTTAAGTTTAACTAAAGTGTGTGTGTGTGTGTGTGAGAGAGAGAGAGAGAGAGAGATTGCGTAATGTGACGGCTATCTTCTGAATCTGAGCTTTTGGCCTTGAAATCCCGGCAGCTAGTTAGCTTTAAGTCTGATCAGTTTCGGAGCACAACAGAGAGCCTGAACATCTTCAGCTGAACACGTGCAGACACACGCGCACACACACGTTGCACATGCACACTCGCAGCATAGAACATTGTTCAGTAGGAGATTAATCCTGGAAAGCATTTGTTAATAGAGAGAGAGAGGGACACTCCGTGTCCTCGTTTGTCCCGGCAGCGCACATGTTCGGATGTGGCGGTGTTTATGATTAGACGTATGTAAATATCGCGCAGGAGCATGTGATTTTCGATCGCAACCACGCCATTTATTCAAAAACACCCGTTTCCATCGCCCCTTTTCACATCTAGTTTTAGTTCAATGTTTCCACCCCAGCCAAGCATAAAAATCTCCGGCCATATTTAGGTGATTTCTTTAAATATCTATTCTGTATTTTTTTTTTTTCTTCAAATGTTTGCATAAAAGAGCGAGCTTTTCCGGAAATGTCTCTGTACTCGCTCTTCCTTTTACTGCAGTGACCATCCTAATGTATTTTTCTTTTTCTTAATTATTATTTTTTTAAATCTCTGCTTTATCTTTGTTTGTTTTTCCTCTCACTCCCTCTTTTTCCCTGTGAGTGTGTGTGTGTGTGTGTGATGAGTCCTGCCATTGTTGCAGTCGCGGCGTTAAAAGTGAAAAGCTGTGCTTTGAGAGCTCTAAACTGTGTATTGTTCAGGCCTGGGTCAGGCAGCGCCCTCTCTTTTGTTAAAGCTTCCTTCATCCACTCGAGCCTTTCAGCCTCGTCGTTTTACACGGGGCGTCCGTAGCTCAGATCCCCTCACGCAGCCCGAGAGAGAGAGAGAGAGAGAGAGAGAGAGCGCGCGCCAGTCGCCCACACTCGAGAGCGGTTCAGGTCAGGTCACTGCGCGCGACGTGTGAGAGCGCGACAGCAGATCTGACCAGAAACGGCCGCCTGTGCAAATAATCTAGTAAATCTTTAACGTGTAGAGACGCAGGCCCGAAGTGTGACACGCGGCGCTGGCGTGTATCTCTAATCTTCTCATCGCTGGAGCTCGTTGTCTCTTCTTGATCTCAAACAAGCTGCCAGTGGCTTAAACAAACTTCTCAAGGAGGAATAAGGGAAGTGGGCCAGTTCGGGGCTTTTCTGCTCGGCCTCTCAGTAATTTGGTAGCACTTTCTTTTTTTTCTTTTTTTTTTCCTTTTCAACACCTGATTGTTGCATCTGAAGTGTGAAGGCCACAAAACTCTGCTCAGTTGATGCTCAATGACAAAAACGAAACTTGGGTGTTAACAACAATATTTTCAGCTTCACCTTTTTTCCTTCCATCGCTTTTCTCTGTCTTTTTACTCTTTATTTTTATTTCATTTATTTTTTTACTCCGAACACGACCCAGCCGCCATTTTTCAAGCACACGTTCATTTTCTGTTTTTATTCTGTACAATGTTCTGTGTGTGTGTGTGTGTGTGTGTGTAGCATCACAAAGGCTCTGTCTCACCCAGAGGTCCTTTAATGTACCAACTCCTCCAAGCCCTGGAGCGAATCATCTCCCTTTTCCTCCTCTTATTTATTCATCCTTGTTGTCTCTTGCTTTGCTCTCACCTTCTCCACTTCTGCCCTTTCCTTCTCCACACATTCTCGGTAGGATTAAGGTCAGTGTGTGCAGAGCCAGTACTGAAAAGTAGCCCTCAAACACACACATGCACACACACACACTTCTCCACCGTGTTTGTTTCCTGTGTTTAGGATAATCTCCCAGAGACTTTGTGACTCACTGCAGTATTTGGAATTGAGTTAGCGAGCGAGACCTGTCCTTTCCTCACCCACCATCAGGCACTGCTTTCTCTCTCTCTCTCTGTGTGTGTGTGTGTGTGTGGTCAGACAGATGAATGGATGTAGGCAGGGAGGAGCTGGTGACGTGCGGCCACGGCTGCGTCTCTGGCTGCGGGCCCTGTGGGCCGGAGCTCCTCTCCTTTCTCAGACCGAGGCTCATGCATCTTTCAGCAGACGATGGCTATTTTTAGCGTCCCGTGTTATGTAACCCGCACCTGTCATTTGATCTCCGCACGACGGAGGGAGAGAGAGAGATGGAGGGAGTCAGGGGCTTAAACGTGGCTTCTGTGTCGACCTCACACATCCAGCCAACGCTCTTCCTCCCACACGGTCTCTCACACACACACACACACACACATGGATACTTTCACACGTTCGGCCCTGATGGGTGTGCACGTGCATACGTGCATATGTGTGTGTGAGAGACAGTTCAGGGCAGGTCCCGGAGGCCAGGTAGACTGACAGATTCGCATTGAAGCCTCATTTGAATATTTCGCTCTTGATGATTTATGCGATCAGGCTTTCGCTCCCTTTTCTTTTTCATCAACTCGCCCTTTCCTCAGGGGGGTTAGAATGTGCCCGAGCACGTTCAGCAGGTGAATCCACTGCACACACACACACACACACACACTTCCGCAGCACAAATCATTTGTGTGTGTGTGTGTTTCTCTCTTTCTCTCTTTTTTTCTTTCTTTTTTTCGTCTGACTCTGTGAGCCACTTAGAGTTCCTAGGAATAGACTTTGCTCGAGTCACGTGAGATTCTTTTGTTTTATTTTCCGTAAATACAGTTCAGCCGAATGACTCACGGTTGCGTAAATGCAGATTAAGACGGCTGGGAACAGGAAAAGTAGAAAAAGTAGAAGAAAGAAAAAGCGAGTTGGGTCAGGAGCATTTTGAATAAAAAACATTTTTTTAATAGTTTTTCAGTGGAAACTTTTTATTGGTGTGGGGGGGGGTGTTTTCTAAATGCAAAATTCGCAAAATCCTTTATCCTTTAGAGCAAGTAGAGAGAGAGAGAAACAGACCTGGACAGCTGACACACTCACGTGTCGTTGTGTGTGTCTTGTTTTTTTTCCCCCTTCTTTAAACACACGCTCCAATTTCAGCCGCACGCATCACTGAAAAACCAGCGTGGCTAAATCCGTAAGCGCTCAGGTGACACATGACATTCAGTGGTGTGACAGTAACATGCAGGAGTGTATCTGATCGAGATTCCTTACGTCTACTGTAAAGTGACCGATCACACCGTCTACAGTAGCTCCGGAACGTTCTGACGTCACTTCAGACTTTTGAGTTTTTAGTCTTTATTTATAACACCGCTTGATGCAATAAAAAAAAAATTAAATAGGGGAAACATTGTAAGTTTTCCTGGTTTTACTACAATAATTATAAATAGAAAAAAATAAGCCACTTCACTCCCACAAGCAGTAACAGTAGTAACGTAAATATCCACGGACTTCTAGTTTGTGATTGTAACAAGCAGGGTTTCCCACACTACATGTGAGCATGATGACTCTAAAGTTATGTGTGTGTGTGTGTGTGTCATTCAGGAACTCTGGAGCCTCATCTGTCGGCGTTGTTGTGGGCGGCCATGTTGGTGTCTCTGGCCATCGTGATCGTCTTACCGCAGCCTCACGGGATCCGAGCTCTAATCGCGTCCACCATCCTGCGACTCATCTTCTCTGTGGGCCTCGAACCTACGCTCTTCCTGCTCGGGGCGTTCAACGTAAGTGTCTGTCTGATCAGGCGTGCTGGTGAACTGAAAGGTGTGTGTGTTGTGTGTAAGTAAAAGTAACCTCTGCATTCTCGGACTGCACCCTGTGTTGAGCTGAGGTGTGGAGTGCGTCACTCGTCTCTTCCTCCCCATCCTCACACCCTTCTGCTAAAACACAAGCCAGGCAGTGAAAAGGCCACCAGTGTTCTCCTGGAGAGTCTACACACACACACACACACACATACACTCGAGTGTACTCCAGCAGTGACACTTTGCCCTGGTCCTTTGCCATGTCACGCCTTCGAATACCTTACGATCACGTCTCCCGTAGTTCCAGAGCTTTCTGTTCCGCTGTCCATGTAACAGAAATACACCGCCTGGCCAGAAAGAGAGGAATCTGACCCCTGGACTCCTCAGCACAGAGCTGTTTTATTTATATATTTTAATGTTTTAATTAAATGGTAGATAACAAACTAAAAGCAGATTCGATGCTACAGTTGTGCATGAAATCTTTAAAACTGTAAACTGTTGCAGTTTTCTACAGATACATTTGTATCTCTTTCTCAGTTGATCTTTTTTAAATACAGTTATTCCCTGACTTACGAACATTCCGAGTTAAGAATTTCCGCAGCTACGAGCGGGCGGCGGTTTTACGAACATTTGCAAATGCGAACAAATCACTGAAGGAGCTCACGTGTATTGTACAAAAAATAGACACTGCAGTGCACCTGACACCAATATTTACAATGATATGCAATATTTTCAGTGTGTAAGTGAATGTGTAAAATGTCTGAATTCTGGTATATTGTACATGTGTGTGTGTTCGTTCCTAATTTCGGGAAAATCACAGTCCAGTACAGTGGAAAACTGTTCTGAGACGAAATGGCATCCATTCAATCGCGCGGTGTTTGTAAACACTATGTAGCATTGTCCTCCGCCCGACGTCTTCCTGGTTTCCTTTGAAAAGAGGTCAGCTGACCACCAGGATTCCCCTCACGATTTAGAGGCGTTGTCTCGTGTGGTTTTTGTTTTATTTATTTATTTTTTATGCTTTACATTGTATATTCTTGTCAAGGCGTATAAGGCACACTTTGTCAGACTTACGAACAAATCCGATTTACAAACATGTTCCCAGCACGGGACTTGTTCGTAAGGCAGGGAATTACTGTACTTTAAAGATGTTATGTTAAAGATGTGTGTGTGTGTTGTGTTTTATTTGTGTTGTGTTCGGTAACTTTTATTCCCGAACCAGTGTCAGGTTCTCTAAATTTTCACACTCATCTCTCGCTCCTCTTAGTGTAACTGATCCTTTGGGGAAAGTGGTTTAAGCCGTGCAGATAATGACCGTCTGCAATGAGGTGGAATATAAACAGTTTAGTCTAGAAAGTCTTTTTCTCTCTCTCTTCTTTTCTGAAGAGAGTGGTCTTGCTCTGTAGTACAAATTCTACAGAGAAAGAATATCTTCTTCTGTAGTACATATTCTGTGTGTGTGTGTGTGTGTGTGTGTGTGTGTGTGCACACGCACACGTTTGCTTGCACGTTCCTGGAGCTCAGTCTAATTTTCTCCCAGTGGTGCTTACGTAACACAGTAGTGTATATGTTATCTGAGAGACGTCATGCTGTAATGGAAAGTGCATGTTTCACACTAAACTTGTGTGGAACGCTGTCGGCTCCTCGTGACCTTCTTTCCCATCGTTTTAAATGCACTGCGTGCATTGTTTTTTAAAACACACAGGTTTGTATAGAGTCCGGGAAAAAAAATTGTCTGGATTTTGCTCAGCGAGCAAATCACAATAGTTTTGTGTTGTTTTGTTGTTTTCTCGTGGAAGGTGGGCAATAAGGTGATCTTCCTGATGAGTTTTGTGGGAAACCGGGGAACGTTCACGCGGGGTTATAAGGCCATGATCCTGGATGTGGAGTTCCTGTACCACCTCCTATACCTCATCATCTGCATCATGGGTGTCTTCGTACATGTCTTCTTCTACAGCCTGCTGGTAAAGTCAGAACACACACACACACACACACACACACACAAAAAAAATCTGTTCATTAACTTATCAGGATTCATTTGTGTGGGAATTCATGTATTAATAAAATTACTCACAAAAAAAAACATTAATGTATTAATATATACACAGCCAAAAAATGTGTACAGACTTACACACTTCAGGACAAGTAAAACTTTTAAATATATTTAATATTTAATATATATATTAATACTGAATGTATTGCTATGTTATATATTGATATATATGATAATATTATAATATAATATACATCATACTATTGTTCTTTCCTGAAGTACGTATACATTTATTTTTTTTTTTTGGCCAAGTCTGTGTCACAAAAGTAAGTACACCCCTCACATTTCAGCAACCACTTTATTAAATGACAATACTATAGAAATGAAACGTGGATCTATTTAGAGTCGTCATTGTATCAGTACAGATTTACTGTCCTCTAACTATAACTCAACATGCAGACTGTGTTGTCTAAATAACTGGCACAACGGAAACGAGTCGGCCCAAAGCGAACATGTCAAAACTGTGTCCAAAGTGTCAGTATTTAGTGTGAGCACCGTCGTTATCTACAGTAGCACGGCCTCAATCCTCCTGGGCCTGGACTTGTTGTTGCTGGGATCCTCTTCCACTCCTCCATAATGATGCACATTACTGTGTACATGTGTGTATACTGTACATACATTTATTAATTTTTTATCCACACCTCTCTCTCTCTCTCTCTCTCTCTCTCTCTCTTTCTTTCTTTTTCTGTCCAGTTGTTCGATCTGATCTACCGGGAGGAAACTCTGCTCAACGTGATAAAGAGCGTGACGAGGAACGGGCGCTCCATCGTGCTCACCGCCGTGCTCGCACTCATCCTCGTCTACCTCTTCTCCATCGTCGGCTACATCATCTTCAAGGACGACTTCATTCTGAACGTCGACCGGATCCCCAATAAAACCCTCGGTACGGAGCGCAAGGACCCTAATAAATATTTGATCTGCATGTTTTTTTTTGTTGTGTAATCTACTTCATCATGCACCAGCTCACAAACCGTCCAATCTAACAGAGCAAAGCGCCACCATGATGAGCGACTTCCTGACGGGCGGGGTTTGTCAGAAAGAAGGCGGCGGAGAGAACTGTTCTGCAGAGGCCACGGTGGAATGTAAGTACACCCACTTTGTGACGTGCGCTCGGTATCTTAAGCGTTCGCAGGAAATGTGTCAGTAAGCCCGTAAGTTCACGCTTTCCCAGTTGGTCCTGCGGTTAGCTGTGGTTCGCTCAGCATAGCAACTGAGCTCTAAATGCAGAACCGAGGCGACTACAGTACTTCAAAGGTGCAGGTGATTTGTTAATCCCACAGTTAACAGCAATTACTTCAAAATAGTTTTCTATTAATCACATACTTGCTGTCATGTGACACGATGCTGCATGGATGACCGCATGCAGGTTTACAGAAACCGACAGGAGACACACACAAAAAAAAGTTTTTCTTTACAAAATTTTTAGCCCATGACTATAGGACACCCCGACACGTCTGATGAACAGCATCCTGGAACACAGGAGCGGGAGGGTTAAAGGTTAATCATGTCTCAGAATATAAGAGGGAGGGACTTGAGGCATGACCTGTAATGACCGGGCAGGTTACAGGATCAAAGCCGACCCGGGTTTCATAAATAACGTCCGTAAGTCTCGGATCTTTTGTGCGATCATGTGGTCTGATGTGTCTGAACCAGCGCCGCACCACGTGTGTGATTAGAGTTATTCTGTTTGCCCTTTTGATCCTTTCACTTAAACATCAACGAGCGAGCTCCCAGACCTGCCGAAAAAAAAAGAAAAAGAAAAAAAAACCTGCCCTCGAAAATATGCAAGGCACTACTAAAGACTCCTCTCCGGTCGTGGAAGCGAGTCTTAATTACTGGTTTGTGTCACCGTCTCAAAATAGAAACAAAGATTGTGTGCACGTTGTCGACCTTTTCTGTTTTTTTTTTCTTTTTTCTTTCCTTCCGCGTTCCTGCAGCATGCCTTTAGAGAGCAGAAAGCTGATAGTGTGTTTATGTGCATGTGTTAATTAGGAATGTGTGTGTGTGTTGCCCAATCAAGTCCGCATATATATATACACACACTGGTATGCTTAGTATGTACATGTTTCAACATGTCGTGTGTGTGTGTGTTTTGTGCCCTAGCCGTGGCAGCAGTGGTGGTGGAGGATAAGGAGCGGACGTGTGACTCTTTGCTCATGTGCATCGTGACCGTTCTTAGCCACGGCCTCCGTAGTGGCGGAGGAGTCGGGGACGTGTTACGAAAGCCTTCTAAAGAGGTACAAGACTGCAAACTCCCCGCTTTTACCGCCTAATCACACCCTTTAAAGTGACACAAACACTGACACACTCATTTACCTCATAACCACATCACATTTGCACCTGTCTGAAATGTGTCGCTTTACCAAATATGGTGATGAGAGTTTTTACACTGGTTTACGCACTATAGGTCGATAACGTGGTGTTTCTGGGAGATCGAACTGCTGTCGTATAGCTAACGAGCCATTTTCTGTCCTATCGAGATGACGCAGTGTCCTTAAACCAGCATTAAATTAACACGGAATGGGCTGTTAGAAGTTTGTGTGAGTAATTCATTTACACAGACTTCTGGACTTCAAGAGTGTCTGCTAGATGCGGTAAAGGGAACTCGATAATCGTAAAGCCTGATGTATGACTAGTCATTTCAGTTTTAGCCCTTATTTTACTAGCAGATAATTTTGTTCCTTTCTAGAAATAAATTAATTCCTAATATTATCATAGATATTTGCCCGTGATCAAACCTGACATGAATGAAAATGTACTGAAATACCTGTAATAACTTTATATTTGTCTTATTGTAAAACTACATACCTGGCCAAAACTCTTAAGATTTCCTTTAGTCAGTTTGAGTTTTCAACACAGTTTGACTTCTTGTGCCCCCAGAACTACTCTTTCACACTCTAGTGCTAGAATTCTGTATGTCCGTGTCATAGAAATCGGAGAAAGAAAAACTCCATACATGTGATAACCCGGTGATTCAGTACATTCAGGTCGTCAGCTGACTTCATTTTATTGCCCCATAACGTTGCTGAGTCTAGACCTGAGCGACTGAAGCAAACCCCAGATCATAACACTGTCTCCAGAGACTTGTACAGTGGACACAGTGCATGATGGCTCGATTAATCTGGACTCGTCAGGTCACATCGCCCCAAAGTCTAATCTTTATGCTCCCTGGCAAACTGAAGCCCTTTTTCTTCTGATGAGTCTCTTTTTATTTTTAGAGTCTGTTTAGTCCAAATCCTGTGAGTTCTCATCACATCGTGTGTGTGTGTGTGTGTGGAAATGCTCTTACTTTCACTATTAATGAGAGCTGATTTTTACTGTAGATTTTTCACTATGCTACGTCACCAAGTGTTTTAAGTGGTCTCCATTCATGATTTTGTTTTCCGACCACATTTCTTCCACAGAGTTGTCGGTTCAGCAAGATCCTTCCAGATTTCTAGTCATTTCAATTTTTATTTTTTTTTGCTTGAAGCAGCTCAATCATTTGACCCTTTTGAAATGGGAACTTTTTTGGCCAGACAGTATTAATGTATTTAACTACATAAAAAAAAAATATTTTTTTACTTGTTTCGATTCAGTTTTGTAGTGTTTGCGTGTAAAGCTATTTGTTTGTATTCAGAACAGGCACAGAATTTACAGTTATTGTTTAGTGTTGATTAAAAGTATTTTGATGAATATTGTATTTAGGTAACAGCGTGAATACTTTTTGCCTGTGTTTTTTGAACTACTGTATGTTCCTCTTCCTCCCTCACTCCCTCCCTTGCTCTTCTGCTCTCGTCTTCCCAGGAGCCCTTGTTTGCAGCCAGGGTGATCTATGACCTGCTCTTCTTCTTCATGGTCATCATCATTGTCCTGAACCTGATCTTCGGTGTCATTATCGACACCTTTGCTGATCTAAGAAGTGAAAAGCAGAAGAAAGAGGAAGTCCTCAAGACCACCTGCTTCATCTGTGGTGAGTGCATGTATCTATTATTATTATTATTATTATTATTATTATTAATGAATAATAAAAAGCAGTACAACATCATGACTTTGAGTGTTATGACCCGATCGGTAGCCGGATGGTCTTGAATATACAGTGGCTTGCAAAAGTATTCGGCCCCCTTGAACTTTTCCACATTTTGTCACATTACAGCCACAAACATGA
>JAQQZT010000016.1:21129538-21132038 GCA_030068275.1 Clarias platycephalus
TGTGTGTGTGTGTGTGTGTGTGTGTGTGTGTGTGTGTGTGTGTGTGTGTGTGTGTGTGTGTGTGTGTGTGAGGGAGAGGGCAAAAGAATGCAGTGTAGTGACCTTCCACAAGTCTCTTTGCACTTCATTCCATCTCTCTCTCTCTCTCTCATGCTCTCTTTTGTTCGACCTTCTCTTCCTAACATGTTCCTCTGCAGTAATACCTTCACCCCGAGGCTAATTACCTGTGACTGTCTGTCTTTTTTTCACTTTTGGTGCTCCTATAACATAAATATTTCCACAAAAAAATATGTACATTATTCAGAGGATAATAAAGGCTTGTCTAACAAACTATGTGTGTTTTAGAGAGGGACTATTTATTATGCGTTTTATGTTTGTTTATTCGTCTATTCGTCCTCTTCATCTCAGGCGCAGGATTTCAAGAGCGAGTTGAGTGCTTGTAAGATTTATATGGAATCAGTGATAGTTGATATTTAAACCAGGTTTAATACAGTTGTACGGTCAAATTGTTGGAGTTAGAAGGTTATTGGGGAAGAGAGAGGGAGAGTCTTTCTATGCAGAGCCAAACCCTGATACGAGATCAACAGGAAGTCTGCTTGCCAAATCATGCATGAATCCTATAAATAAGTGGCATTGTCTGGTGTTTTGGCCGCTTGTCTTAGGGGATGGTGATTTCCCACAACTAAACTTGTGCTGTCTCATGGACAAGGCGAAAGCACGCTCTGCTGCGTTCAGGCATGAAGAAAGCAACATAACACTTCCTGGATGTTCAAGTTGATAAAATTAGGATGGGTAATCTGTGAAATTCCTCTGTGAGACAGAGTGGGACTCCTCACAGCCTCCGGTAGGGACGTGCAGAACACAGACAGTGTAGGCCGCGTTAAAGGAAGCGTTTTTTCTCTCTCTCTCTTTTTTTTTAAAGCCCATGTGACTCTTGATAGGTCATCTCCTAACACTGTAACTCAATTTCACATTCACAATTTAATATCAGCGGCATCTGCAGACAGGAAGATTAGTTCATAAGTTCATAAGGACTGGAATTTATGTGCTGTTTTTCATGCAAATGCTGTTTGTGTTAACTGTCAGGCTAATCAGCCTCGAAAATCTCTCGAAAATCTCTCGAAAGCACCGCTTCACTGAAGTAAATAGATCTTGCCTTGAATTTCGCCGATATCAAAAAGGGAGATCTATTCTTATGACGCGTTTAGTAGATAGAGATCCTGCAATCCTACTCAGTGTGATATTATCAGATCTTGTTTAGCAAAGTTAAATAAACTAAACAAAAGAGTTTCTGTAACACTGATTTTCTTTTTGCACACATGCGTGTACTGTATGTTGGAAATTACCTAGAGCTCTAAACGAATAGCTCACTTGTTCATGATAAAAGAACTGAACCTGATATGATAAAAATGATTTTTTTTAAAGTGCATTTCCAATTCCTCCTCCGCCACAGCATGTCTGAATTGTCTCCTCTTCTTCTTTTTTTTTTTGTCTTTATTTAGGATTTGTTTTTGATTGCTTTGTTTAGAAATCATTCAAATAAAACTACAAAGTATTTGTTCCATTTGTGACGATTGTAACTGAAATCAGTTAGAGATTGAATTGTCCCTGGACAGAGTCACTCAGTACAGTTTGAGGTTTGAGGGATATTTCTCCAGGACGGTTCACCACAGATTTAACCCTAATGACTGTTCTAACAGGAGCACAACCTGGACTGGTTTCCTCGGATGCGGGCGATGTCGCTGGTGAGCAGCGATGCAGAGGGCGAGCAGAACGAGATCAGGAACCTGCAGGAGAAACTGGAATCAACAATGAAGCTGGTCTCCAACCTGTCCGGCCAGCTGACTGAACTGAAAGAGCAGGTACGAGATGGATATGGACGGGGCAACAAAAAAAAAGAAAGAAAAAAAGGCCTTGCTTGAGACTAGCCGGTTTCTGATCAATTTTCTTATAGATACGTTAAAAAGGAAATGAACCTGGAGTGAACAGGAACCTGTGAATCCTCTATGAATGCGATTATTGACTAAATCTTTTGATATTCACAGCAGGGCCTCATGTGTGAAACCTCAGAACAAAAGTGCTAATTTACAGCTGAGTTTCTTTTCACAATGAAACTAGACAATTTACCTGTTCAGTCCGAATAGAAAAATCTTCAGGATTGTTGTATGTTTAGGATCAGTTTGAAAAAAGAAAATCCCTTGAGAGTCAAAAACCCAGAGTAAAGGGCAATGAGTCTCTCTCTCTCTCTCTCTCTCTCTCTTATTTTCTCTCTCTCTCTCTCTCTTATTCTCTCTCTCTCTCTTATTCTCTCTCTCTTTCTCTCTCTCTCTCTCTCTCTCTCTCGTGCGCCCCCCCCCACACACACACACACATCTGTGATCGGCGCAGCAAGCCCATGTGGTACTTAAATGATCTTTCACCTGCGTCACGAGGCCAAGTGTTGTTTCACTCTGAATCAACTCGTGTGTGTTCCAGACAAAGTTCTCTGAACCAGAACTGT
>JAQQZT010000016.1:21137038-21147791 GCA_030068275.1 Clarias platycephalus
GCATTAAAAAAAAAAAAAAAAAAAAGAAGCTGCTGCATCATCTCGGTGATGCACATTTGACATGAAAGCAGCTCGAGAACTTTCCACACATGATGCATGCTTCATGCAAACAAAAAAAAAAAAAAAAAAGAAAGAAAGAAAAATACCCACTTCAAGCAAATTTGATTTGCTTGCTGTGAAAGAATAAAAAAAACTCCTGGTATCACAGGAAAAGCACGACTAGTAGCCTGCAGGTGGAAAAGAAAAAGAAACAAACTGCAACAGGTGCATGTGCTGTGATAAAGTGCTATAGGGAGAAACAAACGCCTGTGTGTGTGTGTGTGTGTGTGTGTGTGTGTGTGTTCGTGCACAGATAGAAAAGACACACCTAAAGAGTTTTAATCGACACATCAAATATATAAACTTTTATTTTCCTAAACTTCTAAAACAAATCTCAAGGGATATAAATGTGTCGATAAATGTTCTGTAGTTCTGTGTGTGTGTGTGTGTGTGTGTGTGTGCACGTATGTGTGTGTGTGCATGGCTTATGAGGCACGCAAATTACTTTCAAAATGACATAAATGTCATGTTGCTATTATCGCCTTTTTGTCAACATCTCAAGCTCTCGCTGCAGTTTACTGTATATAAATACCTGTTTATTACACGGCCTGCATGTGATTACTCACTGAACCCACCTAATGTGGTGATTTCCCGCCTCGACACGTCTACTCAACCTGATAAGCAACCGGTTAGTTGAAATTAGTCGACTTCAACCAGAAAATGTGTTAATTGCGCTGGACTCTGACCAGGTCCACCCACCCCCACTACCGCAGTGACCTATGAGAAGTTGCATGTAAATTATATCACACACACACCACACAGTCTGATGATGTAGACTGTGTAGGAAAGTATGTACACAAAAATATACCAGACACCGATTCAGACAACCCGTATACACATCAGGACACACACACACACTCACACACACCCACACACAAACACACATCCAGATGAGTGATGATGTGTAGCTCCCACTTGTGGTTCTGAGACCAGTCGAGGCCCGGACGACACAACACTGTGGTATCTGGTGTCAAGACGGTAACAGCAGATCGTTTAAGCCCTTAAGTTGTGACTTGATTGTCCATCGGATCCTACAGACGCTCAGCTGGAGAACTGTGGGGCCGAGTTAACACCTTGGGTATTCCCTACGACAGAGGTGTAGTCAGTCTGCAAAAATGTCCAAAGGAAAACCAGGACCCAAGACTCTGTTTCCCAGAGCAACAAACTGGTTTGCTTGACTTGTCTCCTTCCCATAGTGAATCCAGGTCCCGTCTTTTCCCCAGGTAAGTTACACACACACACACGCTCAGCTGACCACATGATGTAATTAAAAAACGTGATTCATCAACCACCATCTTCCATCACTCCATGGTCTGCGTTCTGATGCTCACGTCCACATTGTGGGAGTGTTCAGGGCACAAATATTACTGTGTGCTTTTAAACAATGCGATCATTTGTCGTCTGGTTTTTACAGTACGTCTGCAATCTGATGTAGCTGTTTGTGTAGATTTAAAAAAATTATTATATATATATATATATATATATATATAGGGACTGTGGAAGCCATTATTCTGTATTTATTCCCATTTTTACGATTGTGATAAGACCTCCGGTCAGCATTCACATGCTATAGCCAATTAGTCTAGTCGACATGTCTTTGGACTGTGGGAGGAAACCAGAGAACCCAGAGGAAACCCACCAAGCACAGGGAGAACATGCAAACTCCATGCACACAGTCACACACATACAGACAGACCCAGAGGCGGGAATCGAACCCTCGACCCTGGAGGTGCAAGGCACTTAGATGATACCAACCACGACGCCACCGTGATGCCAAAAATAATATTGTGTTTATTTAAATAATACGAATATTTTTCATGTGGTTAGTGTACAACAAACATGTGTATTTGCGAAAAGACAAATAAATAATTATTATAGTATTATAATATTATATAGGTATTTATATATAATATTTATAGGTAACAACATTTACATTTTGTTATTTAAAAAAAGCTTTAAATGATAAAAATGTCATAAGTATTCTATTTGGTTCCTGTCTTCTTTTTTTTTTTTTACCCTGTGATGTTTTTTTTTTCAATAATTCACCCTTAAAACCCAAGCAGCAAACAACACAGCATAGGTCAATATATTTTATAATAATAAATAAATAAATCATTATATACATAAATAATATATATCATGGAAAAGAAATATATATTTCAAGAAAAGAAAAATAGTATGATATATATTATATTAATATAATATTAATAATTTTATCATATATATATTTAAAGTTATCATATATTTTTGTATACATTTTGTTGGCTGACTCTGTATCTGTATGTGTGTGTGGTGGCACGGTGCCGTAGTGGTTAGCACTGTCGTCTCCAGGGTCCGGGTTCGATTCCCGCCTAGGGGGCTGTGAGTTTTGCAAGCAACCACGATCTGCAACCCCAGATTTAAACAGTTTTTCTTCTGCTTATTATTGTTTTTATTATTTTTTATTATTATTATTATTATTGGTCACAAGAACAACTGGAAAACAACCATAAATCCACATGATCATATGTATTTCTATGCATATGTGACCCATTTTGACCCTTTTTTTTTTTACTCAGTAATGTTTGTGTACAGTATTGCCGCCCACATGTTCTACATCACTGCACTGATTAGGATAATGTTCTTGTTAAAGAGATGAAATCAATTCTTCTCCTACCCTGTGATGCGGCGGCGTAGTGGTTAGCACTGTCGCCTTGCACCTCCAGGGTCCGGGTTCGATTCCCACCTGTGTGCATGGAGTTTGCATGTTCTCTCCCGGTGCTTGGTGGGTTTCCTCCGGGAACTCTGGTTCCCTTCTACAGTCTACAAAGACATGCAGATTAGTGCTCTAATAGGCGTTCCCAAATTGCCTGTAGTGTGTGTGTGTGTGTGTGCCTTGTGATGGATTGTCAGACCCTGTATACAGGATAAAGTGGTCTAGGTGATGGGTGAAAAAAGTACAGGTTGTGATTTAAAAAAAAAAAAGCACTTTATACTGCACAATTTTGACTCCGCTGGCTTTCCACAGCAGCAGCTCAGCCTGTCGGTCGCCTCTTCTGAAAAGCGCGTGGTTGTACACGGGACACTGAGGGGAGGAGAGACAGAGAGAGAGAGAGAGGGAGGGAGGGAGGGAGGGAAGATTTATCTGTAACAGCCTGGAGCTGCTGAAAGCGCCGTCCGACACGTGAGGCTCATGTGACGGAGTTCGGGGAGGAGGAGAGACGTGTCTGCAGTCACAGGGCTTTTTTTTTTTTTTTAAATACATTTAACACGTAGTCTAGTCCACCCACAGCACACACTCAGACTCAGACACACACATAAACACACTCACTCGCACTCGCACACACATTTAACCGACGACCGGAGCTACTGAACTATTGCGCCTTTGCGCCTTTTACGCGCGACATCTCCTGCGTGCCTGCGCGCGTGAGTGACTGCACGAGCTCACAGACTGACAGCTTACAGAATAATCTGGAAACACTGGAGGAATTGTAAAACTTTTTTGTTTGTTTGTTTGTTTGTTTTTCTTGCACAGCGTGGGACAGTTCGCATCTGAGGATTGACTTCTTTATCCTTAAAAGCAGTCACAGGAACTTTCTTTTTTTAAATTTTTTTTTTTTATATAGATATAGGTATATGTGTATGTGTATTAATATATACACATATTTCTTGGTTTAAAAAAATCAGGAAAGAAGTTGTATTTTTTTTTATTATTATTTTGTGCACTTGGACAATGGAGAGGATTACCAGCGCGCAACCTCCTCCTCCTCCTCCTGCTGCTGCTGCTCAATGCCTGGCCAAACAGAACCCACTGGACATGGCTGGCATTCCGGGGTAAGAGCCATTTATAACATCCCAGAACCTTGTGCTAAATGGATATAGATATGTTTGTGTGTTTACTATAAATAAATGCAGCGTTCTGACATAAAAGGAACCGCGTGTGTTACATTGTTGCAGAAGGTCCATTCAGTGTTGAGCCGCGCAAAGTTTCTCTAAAACAATCCTGATGTGTGTATTAACTCTTCTTTCCTCTGCTGTCATTTCCCTACAGCATGGATTTCCCCATGTACGTCTACAAACCCCGGAGAGGCGCGAAACGAGGCGAGGACACCAAGGTACAGATTATATATATATATATAACACCCGTCTCTGTTACCGTCCGTGGAATTAAATGAATACATTCGAATTCACTATAAACCTATAATGTTTTTTTTTTTTTTTGCATGTCAGATATTTAACCCTGCGTGAAAGTTGCTGAAAGTTTTTATTTTATATATATATAATTTATTTTTAATTATTATAATAATAATAATAATTATAATTATTCTTATGATTATTTACTGTAAGAAGAGTTCTGCCCTTAGAGCTCGGACTCTAAAGACTTTCCCTCTGATTTGACGCAGGACACGTACAAGCTGCCGCATCGTCTGATCGAGAAGAAGCGACGTGACAGAATAAATGAATGCATCGCTCAGCTGAAGGACCTGCTCCCAGAGCACCTCAAACTCTCTGTAAGTCCTTCATGATAGTGGAGCGACGGCTCGAAATGTCTATCTGTAGCGCCACCTGCAGTGCCGAGTCCCAAGCTCAGTTCATTATTTTAATTATTATACATTTTTGGTCTTCAGATAATTAGTCCTGATCCATCACACATTATTTACTTCATATTTTTATATACACGTATATAGTGTCACCCAAAGCAGGTGTACAGTAGGTTACGGGAACAGGACGATAAACTTGCATGGAAAAGCAGAATATCATTAATTAAAGTAAAAATATGATTTGAATAAATCTGATATAAATAGCAAGCAGCACAAAAAAACTAAAGAAAAAAAAGAAAAGAAAAAAAAGACATACAACAACTAAAGTTATCATTACTTTTATACTGTGTAAAGTTTTACAACTACTAGAATATGAGAACGATGTCACAAAAATGTAGAATTCTAACAATAAAATGAGCATACTACTACTATTATTATTATTATTATAAACAAACATAATCATGTGTATTTGTATATATACTTATTTGCTTTTTTTTTTTTTTTTTAAATTACTTTTTTGCCTCGTGTAGTCGGTTAAACTAAACTAAAATTCAGTTCAGCATGTTGCTCAGGTTGTGCTGAAAAAAAGGATGTGTCACTCTATACTGCACAATCCTGAGCCCTATATATATGTTTAAAAAAAAAAAAAAAAAAGCTAAAATGCTCTGGCGTTTATGGGCTACGGCACCACGAGAGCATATGTTTGGTTTTGTATGTTCCTACACTCAGAACAGTGGAGTAGTGACTACTGCTGCTGAGATACTATAAACCACGCAAGATCATAGTTTATATATAACCTCTGCCCAGACAAAGTGAAAACTTGTAAGCATGTGTTTTTTTTTTTTTCTCTTTTATTTAAGCTGGATTTGCATGTCGGTTGTGTCTTTGGGTTTGCCCTCGGCACAGGCAGCTTGAGAGCGTTACATAAGAAAGATAAACAAGCTTATCGAGTGATTCCTCCTTTTATAGACGCTGGGCCACTTGGAGAAGGCCGTGGTGCTGGAGCTGACGTTGAAGCACGTGAAGGCTCTGAACAGCCTGCTGGAGCAGCAGCAGCGGCAAATCATATCTCTGCAGAATGGAATGCAGATCGGTGAGTTGGAGATGAGAAACGCTCGCGATAAAGCAGCCTCGTAAACATGATCCGTTCTCACACCGTCTGTTCCTGTCTGTCATGCACCATCAGCAGGTGTTATGTAACCAGCTGAGAGGGATGAGCTCTGAGATGAGATTGTACTCATATGTAATCTACCTGTGTGTGTGTGTGTTGTTGTAGGTGATCACACCAACGGGGGCGTGGAGAAGAGCGAGGAGATGTTCCGCTCTGGTTTCCATTTGTGCGCCAAGGAGGTTTTGCAGTACATAGCGAGTCAGGAGAACGGACAGGATCTGACTCCTACGCACATCTTAAACCATCTGCACAAGGTGGCCTCCGAGCTGCCGCAGCGGCCGGTCAGCTCGCGTCAGGACACGCCTTCCCCTGCCCACAAAGTCCATGAGATCCACGAGAAACCCGGCGCGGCGCCGCCCAGAATGCCAGAGGGCCACACCAAAAACTGCGTCCCTGTGATCCAGCGGACTTACCCGCATAGCAGCGAGCAGAGTGGCAGCGACACGGACACGGACAGCGGCTACGGTGGCGAGCTGGACAAAGACAAGCGTGACTCTAAGGGCCAGCGGCCGAGCTACTACGGCAAAGAGGGCGCCGAACTGAAATACGGCATCAAGGAGGAGTGGGATGAGCCGCAGGCCAAGAGGCAAAGGTCGGACTCTTCCGAGGACGAGTCTCTGTTGAGTCACAGCGGGTACACGGGCTTCTCCTCTCACCAGCCACCTTTCTGCATGCCCTTCTACCTCCTTCCTCCAGTGACAGCAGCCACCGCCGCCGCATACCTCCCTGTTCTGGAGAAGTGCTGGTACCCAGGGGGCATGCCCATGCTGTACCCTGGCATCACAGGTTCCCCACCGAGCTTGTCTCCTGAGAAGCTCCCCTTGTCGCTCGTCTTGTCGCCCAGAATAGCGTCCCCTAGCGTCTCTCATGCTCATACAGACTCTTCGGCTCTGCACCAGGCCCTCAAACAAGTGCCCCCCTTAAATCTGGAAACCAAAGACTGATAACCGCGTGAAGTCCCTCCGAATGTTACGAGAGGAGGATACACTGATGAAGATCAGAGTCGTGCTGGCTCCTGCTCTGCTACTGCTGCCCCGCCCTTCCCCCAGTTTATTATTATTATTTAAAAAAAATCACAACCGTACACACACACACACACACGCACACACCAGCCCTGTGGCCAACTCCCTCCTAGTAGTAGTCATGCACATAGGGGGAAAGAGTCGGTGTGTAGACATGGTGCACGTCGGCCACCTTGAGGGAGTGGCTGGGAGACGAGGACTAGGGTGTAGCACTTAGAGTCACTGTGAAGATGATGCAGGACACTGAGTCGTCTGGTTTCAGGAAGGATCGCTCTGCGGGGGACGTCTGCTCTCGCTGCGCTCGTGTTGAATGTTTCAATAAACAAAGAAAACCGAAATCCAGAATGTGACGTGCAGATCGCCCCAAACAGATAAACCATAAGGACTCTGCCCTTTGCACATATCTTTTAAATTATGAATGTAAACCAGAAAACAACAACAACAACAACAACAAAAACAATGGCGCTAGCAAAACCCCTGTAGATGCTGCTTTTTTTTTTCTTTTTTTTTCTCTTCCTTTATGGACACTTTTCTCTCTCTCTCTCTCTCTCTCTCTCTCTCTCTCTCTGTCTGTCTCTCTGTGCTGCCGAGCAAGGCCTCACACTGTCAGGACTCTCTGGCTGCTTTAAACAAAGACTCTCCTTTTAGCCTAAAATGCTACCAAATACCGGTCTGCTTTAGTTGACCAGAGCTTTTACAGAATGAGACAACAGCGAGAGCCTCATCCTCATCTCACCCCATCGCTAAGTTAAGTCACGGGTTTCCCCTCCATCGAATACACACACACACACACACACACACACACACATATGCAGGTGAGGCTGATCAGCACTGATGTGGGTCGCTTGTGTAAATAAGGGAGTAAATGTAATCACAGGTCTTTTTTTTACTAGAAAGTTTCTGAGTATATTTCATTACTGTTTGTGCGAATAGATGGGGTAACTACATTGTGTAACTCATGTGTTTATACAACATTATTTGTACATTTCTCTTCCTTTTTTTGATACATGAGCCACAGTTTTTGTCTTTTGATTGAGACGGGAGTCTCAGAGACATTGTGGCTGTGAAACTGTGGAGGTTGTGTGTCTGCATCACGCTCTGTGTCCATTTCTGGTCAGATTAAAACAGATCTCAGCTCATGCGGTTGCCTTTACTTGTTTAAAGCAGTAAAATAATGACAGATATGTATTATTATTATTATTATTATTATTATTAATATTATGTTTCTTTTGTTTTTTATTCTGGATTCTGTGGAGAAGCAGGAAATGTGAATGTACAATGTTTAAACAATATACTAGTTTTGTATAGGAAGAGGTACTTGGGATTTTTATTTTGGGACCTAACAGAAGGTTGCTTAATGTATATATTTTGTCAGGAAAAAAAATGCTGTTGATATACATTTAAAAGTATTAATAAAGTTTTTTTTTTCCTGTGGAAACGCTGCATGTGTTTGCTTTGTCTTTGAAGCCCTGTTTATCAGTCGAAGCCATGTGGCTGTTTCTCAGCCTGTCGTTATGTAATGCCTTATATAACGCTGTCTGTGGAAATCATGTGGACACGGGAAATCATGTGGACACATCTCGATCAGGTTGAAAATATCCTGCGTTACAGATAATAACTGCACCGGGCTTTTGATTTAGTGTACTTTTAATTATGTAGAAGTTATAATAGTAATAATAGTAGTAACAGCCAAAGTTTGGTGTCTCGTCCATTTATCAGGTTTACATTTATCATTTTACTTTACAATCTAAAAAAACTAACTAACAAACATTGCAGTCTAAGATGAATTTTTTTCCGGTTGGCTCATTAGCATAAAAGCTGCTGCAGAGAGACGAGTCTGAGTGCATCGCCCGTGTGGTTACATCGCCACGCCTGAGCTCTCGTCACATGTGGAGCCCTGCTGATTCCTCCTCTGTGCAAAACAGCATGCTCTGCCTCGTGCCACCTATTCAATACAGCAGGCAGGACATAAACAAACAAATAAATAAATAAATAATAAATAAAAATCGCAAAAGCCAAACTCTGAAACGGCAAGCCATTTTCATCAGCATTTTTTCCCCTTCTTTCAGCCTCACCCATAATAGACCTTTAATAATACGGCTGTTAATAAAATAATTTGCAGATGCATGAATATTCTTTTTAATTGCAGATATTGAAATATTCCTTTAACATCCAACATTGTTTACATTCACTGCACACTGATCAGCCACAATATTAAAACCATTACCGTTAAAACCCACCTAGGTTTTGGCGTCCCCTTGTCCTCTTGTCCCACCGGGCCTGGTGTGCGCGGCAGGCTGTGCTGCACTGCGTGTTCTCATACCTTTCAACAACTTTCTTCAGTGATTTGTGCTGCGTTAGCATTTCTGTGGGATTCCCAACTACGCATCTATGACCTGTAATAAATTGAAGCGAGTAGATTCTGTAACTGCACAGCTCCATATTGTAATCTCGGGTTTTATCCGATGAATCGTGCGGCACTCGTGGCACTGCTAGTTAGTTTGTTCCGATGAGTGAATTTAATGCAACATTTCTTTACACTGAAACCATTTCTTGTCCTTCAGGCTCCCCTTTGTTACTATGGCGACATGCAAGCCTCGATCCGGCCATGTGCTTCTTTGGGATCTATTTTTGTCGATTAAGCAAAAATAAACCGAATATCATAAAAATGAACCGTCATATTTTGAGTGAAATGTCAGTTATTTAATATTAACATCACGTTGATAAAAAGCAGTATTACACTACAATCACGAGGCAGAAGCAGGCGGTGCCGCGCATGGACAGCACCGTGTAGGGGATTTTTACAGGTTTTCCTGTTTCCTCCTTTCAGAAAAAAAAAAAAAAACACATGCTAGTAGTAAGATTAGCTCTTAATAATATGCACTGAACAGGATAATGTTCTTATTAAAGAATGGAAATTATTTTAAATCAGTTATTAATTCTACGTAGTGACACAGTGGCATAGTAGTTAGCACTGTCACCTCCACCTCCAGGCGTGCATGTTCTCCTCGTGCTCGGCGGGTTTCCTCCGCGTTCCCTGGTTTCCTCCCACAGTCCAAAGACATGCAGATTAGGCTAACTGGCGTTCCCAGTTTGTCCATAGTGTGCGAAGTGTGTACAGTAAGTGAGTATATGTGTGTGTGTGCCCTGTGATGTATTGGCACCCCGTCCAGGGTGTACCCCGCCTCGTGCCCTCAGTCTCCTGGGATAGGCTCCAGGCCCCCGCGACCCCGTATACAGGATAAAGCGGTATAAATGATGAGTGAGTGTGGGAGTGAGTGTTATTCTACCTTATTACTTTGTAGTTGTAGGAACTGTGTAATAATTCGAGACAACCACTAATCACAACTCGCCCTCAAATGAACCAGCGTTTATTGTGTATATGTTAAAAAAAATTTTTTTACAAATATAAACCCATGTGTTACCTTTTTTGTCATTATCTTGTCCTGTAAATAAAAATATAACTTTCATATTTATATTTTGTACAAATCTCCAATCTTCCAGTCAGTGTCGCAGCAGTTGCAGCAAACAGAATGCTCAATGGTTTGATGTGATTCTGGCGCCATCGTGTGGTGAATTAAAGCGTTACAAGATTGTTACAAGATCGTTACAACTCTTCCAGATTGATGTACAGATTTTTATTACAATACCCAGAATTGCTATATAAATTTAAATAACAACAATAAAAATTACAATACAACATAATAACAGTCTCCCATTGGAGTTATGTCTTGCTTTTCGTTACAGCAAAAACATGTTAGAACTGTGTTAATTACCAATGTTACAGTATTTCTCGATTGGTTTGGCTCATTTCTTGAAACCGAGATGACATTCTCAAAATAACATGGACAAATCTCCAAACCTCCTTGCAATTGTTCACAACAGAATGTCATTTCTCATTGGTTTTATCAAATTGCAAATGCTTTAGTACATGTCTCAAG
>JAQQZT010000016.1:21178353-21191320 GCA_030068275.1 Clarias platycephalus
CTCTCTCTCTCTTTCTCCTCTTTTAATGACCTTTCACACCCCGTCTGTAATGCTTCATGTCCATTGCTGGTTCAGATCAAGTCAAGTTAAGTCAAGTAGGCATCGTCATTCCAACCATATACAGTTCAGTACACAGTGAAACCAAACAACGTTCCTCCCGGAACAATGTGCTACATGCAACATAAACTAACAAAGCTAGAAAATATGAAACTTAATTAGCTGACTAGCTAAGACAACAAATTAACATCATAACTTTCTAAGAACTATACAGAAAGACAACAAAAGACAACATAAAGTGCACATGCAGATGTGCAAACAAGTAACATCATGACACACTGCAATACTCTGTGATAATGAGTTGAGGTAGTGCAAACAAATCGTCGATGAGATGATGAAGGGAAAAAAAAAAAGTAGTTTGATCTTCAGGAATGAGGTTTTGAGGATCTCATGCTGAGAAAGATTCTCCTAATGCTGGCGATCAGAGACATATTGTTTCTCGGCAGCCCAGACACAGTGGAACTTTTTCTGATTATGCTTAGGACAAGAACACACACACACACACACACACCTTTTATTTCATTTGGTTTTTCCTTTTCCTACTTTGTTACATTTTTTGCTCCTTCCTTTTCTTGCCTCATTCCTTTATTTCTTGCTTGCTTTCGCTTCGTTCTTTCTTTCCTTGTTTCTTTCACCTCCTCCCTTATTTATTATTGCCTTTCTTCCACATCATACATTAAATCTCTCTCTCTCTCTCTCTCTCTCTCTCTCTCTGCCAGTTGGTTAAGGTTTTTTTCTGCCTTTGTAAAATAGGATTAGGGGATTAGGACACATAATGGCAGGTTAGCACCCGCGCACTTGAGTGTACAAACATTCGTAATGTCACACTGACGAGCCTGATGGACTTACAACAAAAGAAATGACGGCTATTAAAAGAGGGCAGGATTAGGTTTAGTCATAATTATGTGCCTGTGATGAATGAGGTGAAGTCGTTTCAGAGTCACAGGCCAACAGTTTGTACAATAACTTCTGGAGTTTCTAAATCAGGTCAACAAGTTCACTTCATGAGGAAGCAGCGTTGGTGTTGTTCACGTTGTTTCATAACCCTGCAGATCCTGAACTGCCCTGGTTTACCTCCTTTACTCTACGGTGACTATGAGGCAACTCTGTTTTCATTATTTAATACTGAACTGTTTTACATGCGCACACACACAAACTTATACAAACACACACACACACACGGTGATGGGACTGGAGCCTGCCGTGTGTCTCGTTATTATGCAACACGGGATTGCGTAAGACTCCGACGCTGTATATACAACACACTCAAAACAAGATGTCATTCAACACAAAGTCAAAAAAAGACTAATAATATGCAAACGAGGCGTGTAGTGCTTAGCACTGTCTCCTTGCACCTCAAGGGTCCGGGTTCGATTCCCGCCTCGGGGTCTGTGTGTGTGGAGTCGACATGTTCTCCCTGTGCCTGGTGGATTTCCTCCTGGTACTCCAGTTTCCTCTCACGGTCCAAAGACGTGCAGATCACGCTGATTGTTCCCAAATTGCCCGTTGTGTGTGAATGCGCGAGTGTTGACTGGAGGTCAATAATTGGGAATAAATACAACGGTCACCACCACGGTCCCTAGTTGGAGTTTAGAGGTTCCTAGATGGATGTACGGATGGAATGTTGCCATAATTAATATTAAAACTTGATTGATCATGTGGGTTTTTTTGGTTGTTATTTTTTTCAAGTCTATTTTCATTATTTCTGCTCCCGTGAGAAAAAAAATCTATGAAGCAATTTCTTCTCAATTTAGCTTGTCTGTCTTCAAATCTGCTGACTTTACAAAAACAGCTTGTAATACTTCTTGATTCTTATAGAATTTTTTTTTTATTTGTCTCAAAGCTGCCAAAGTGGAAATATCTCATTTTGCAGTCAAATTGATCATATCTAGTCTTTCATGTTTTAAAAAATTGTGGATAATTTTAGCCATTTTCTGTGAAAGGGGTTCGTGGGAGCACTGCGTTCTACAGCCGTTGAGTTCTCTGGTTATGTTTTCTGGTTTAAAAAAAAAAAAAAGTACAGTAGTACACTAATGGAGAACTTTAGTGCTCCTCTAAAGTTATAGATGTTATAGATAGATCTCAGCTGCTTTTGTATATTTTTTACATTATTAACACTTTAGTGGATATATGCTGGACACCCAGATAGTTAAATAGTAATGCATCGGTCTTTCAGAAAGCAATTATGCAATTGCAAATCACTTGAGGTGACGGTACAGCTTTCATAACAACCGAGCTTCACTGTAGACATGTGTGTCACAAACCTTAATCGGTCAAACTGCACTGAGGTCGGAGCCCGAGGTTCGGATCCACCGAGCATCTGTGTCACATTGATATCGAACAATACGTTGTGCTGTGATTTGAGTAGCATGAAGTTTCACCTGGTTCTCACCGCTGTAATAAGCATCCGGGATTAACCGTGAATGAAATTTGGTGCGGCTGTTCTCTGGTCCCTCCAGGGCTCGTTGTTACGCCTCATTAGACTGTCTGTGTGTGAGAGCGACCAGAGGAACAGCGTATAGAAACTGAGGTTTGCATTTGAGGGATCAGTGTTTATGTTGATTCGTTTATAATCCCGGTTTATGCAGTGAGTAACAGATCAGGTATCCGATAAGTCACGGGGAGAAACTTTTAGGGAAACTGGCTGACGTGTTTCTTTCTCGTCATGTCACCACCGGCAGCCCGTCAGTCCCACACGCTCCATCACGGGCAGGATAATGATTTCAGGATCAGACGAGTCGCCGTGTTGTGTTTGGATCGAGCAGGGAGAACGCCGTGGGCTCTCCGCGGGCTAGGAGGGTGATTTGTGTCGCCGAGCGCAGGACCGCGGTAGCATTGCCTCGTCATCCGCTCAGTGAACTGTTAATGTGATAATAGTGTTGTAGTAACAGGACGAGAACGGAGATCTTACACGCTAACCGTAAGCGTGCACAGGATGCTTACGGCCTTCTTTCTATTCGATTCCTAATTATTAAGCAGGAGTGAACATACGTTTATTTTTTTAACTAAATGGAAATTACAGGTTGTAGTATGATTATATTATAACACTGCCTAAAGCAGTTAAGCTGCTCCAGCATCATCGCCCCAGCACGATGTGTTCGAGTCCATGCAGCTGGGAGTTTTGGGCCACAAGAGGAACTCCGTATGATTAATAGCACGGTCGAACTCGGCGTGTCAAAGTTCCTTCCTTTATGCTCTAAATCCTTTTAGTACATGCACTTAAAAACTAAACCAAACACACGTTCTGCATGCTGGAACCTCAATCAATCACGACCCGTCACGCGTTTAGTGAATTATTAGTCCAGTGTGTGATGAAGTCAGGAAAAATAACTGAATATGACCTGTTTATTGACTGTATTTTATCTTGAGCAGCTGTAATATCTCGTGCAATTTGTCTTGTGCAAATGCTTCAAAAGAAAAAAAAAAGTCTTCTGATGCTTTTATTTGATCTATTTGTTATAAATAATATCGATGTCTTTATAATACTGTCACAATGCTCGAACTTTCCATTATTTCTAACATTATGATTACAATTCTTTTTTTTCTTTTTTTTTTTTTCTTCTTCTTCAAATTAGCATTATTTATTCCATGTATGATTACAAAAGGAGCCCACAATGCCAATATGAAGTAATTCCTTAATTATTACAAACTATTGGCACCCTCCATTAAAATATAAGAAACATGAATGTTTGTAGTGAGTGTTATTTTTGAGCTATTATTATTATTATTATTGTGAACTAATAATAATAATAATAATAATAATAATAATAATTATTATTATTATTATTATTATTATGCAATTTCCTCTGCTAAAAAAAAACAAAACAACAAATCTCAGGGAAACATATTTCCGCCCTGAGAGTTTATCTCTTCTGTTTCTGGTTCTCGAAGTTTTTAAAGCAGACCTGCTGAGCCATCGAAACACAAAGCCGTGCTTCTGGACACCGGGGTTAGTCTAATCTCTCCCACCGACCTGTTGGCATTTCATGCTGCTCTCTGAAGCGTGAATTCTCTCTGGACTCGGCCTATCTGCCTAACACGTTTCATTAAAAATCATAAGTTCGTCTCTGGAGGCCGCTGATCAAACAGGAAAATGTGTAATGCGCTTTCGCTCCCGAACCCCCATGCGCCATATTTACATATAGATTGAGTATTTATCTGTGAGCCGGTGGTGGAAGTAGATTCGGTTGTGACTTCATTTTCCACAGCCGGCGTGGATTTGTGTTTTTATAATGACTTGAAGATGTACAGCCACAGAACGTAATTATCCGAATACAGGACGGTCACAATTCTGAAAGGCACGTGGAACGCGCTGGGCTCTGACCTCGGGGGGAAAGTGAGCGAGCACAGAGGAAGTGTATTACTCAAAAATGTTGTGCGCTGTGTGTGTAGACATGTTTTTATACACTGCCTGAGCAAAGAAAGTCAGCATTTCAGAAGGGTCAAATTACTGGCCTGCTTCAAGCAAAGAAAACAACTAAGGAGATTTGAAATGACTGGAACTGGGTTGAGAACGTTTCGGCACCTTATCAAAACCTGGAAGGATCGTGCTGAACCGTCAACTTTGGAAAAGAAATGTGGTCTGAAAAAATCATGAATGGAGATCAATTAAACTTTTGGTGAAGTTGCATGGTAACAAAAATCAACATTAAAAACCAACAGCCGTGTATAATAGTGAAAGTAGGAGCATTTCCACACACACACGCGCGCACACACACACACACACACACACACACACGCACAATGTGATGAGAACTCACAGGATTGGGACTAAACAGCTGTGTGTCCATAAGAAAATCACTTGTTAGTGAGGCAGAAAAAAAAACTTCAGTTTCAGCATACAGGCTGGACTTTGGAGCGATGGAAAAAGGTCATGTGGTCTGATGAGTCCAGATTGGTCCTATTCCAGAGTGATGGTTGTGTCAGGGGGTAAGAATGGAAGCGCAGGAAGTGATGCACCCATCATGCATAGTGTCGACTGTACTATGGAGTCTATGTACCTCTGGAGACAGTGTTATGATCTGGAGTTGCACCCACATGGCAATACAATGAAGTCAGCTGACGACCTGAATGTACTGAATCACCAGGTTATCACATCTATGGATTTCCTCTTACCTGATGGCACGGACATATTCCAGGACTTAAATTGTGAAAGAGTGGTTCTGGGGGAACGAGGAATCATTTTCACACTTGAACTGAACACCACAATGTGTGCTGTAATCAAAACTAAAGGTGATTTGATTAAATATTAATCTTTTGGCCAGGCAATGTATTTGAATGAAGAAAATTCATTAGATCATCTTCAGGGTTGGAGTTGGAGTGAATTCTGGGAGCACGAGTGTATAAGGGAAGGAAAACACCCTGGATTGAGCACCAGTCCCTCTCAGGGCACCGTCATATTAAATTGCGCATTAATTAGCATACAAATCATAATAATTAATGAACACACACATGAGGAGGACATGAGACAGTAACTCAGACAGTAACTCTAGTTCAGGATGAGGCTGTCCATATTTTTATCCAAATAGTTTTCCAGAAAGCTACTTTATCATTGAGCAAAGAGCATTTTCATCACAATTCCACTGTCCAACAGACATGGAGTGATTTCTGACTCACTGTTGTCTACAGTATAAACATGGACAAAGCCACATCAAAACACTCAGAGCTCCGTCTGCAATCTGAATATGTTACGGCAGAAGTGACACTAAACCGATGACCCAACATGCACTCGCCTTTTTTTAATCTGATCTAATACACACTTGGGGGGGTAATGGGGGGTGAGGGGGGGGGGGGTTGTTCCTGGATCCTGGCATGGACTTGTTTATGTCCTTTAATACCCAGTGACCGTTCTTGGTTTCGAGGTGAAGTGGGGAAATGGAAAAAAAAAAAGAAAAAAAAAATCTGTAACCTCTGAGCACCTTTCAATTGGTGGAAATCAGTGTTTGATTCAGCAGAGGATCTGCACTGAAACTCCCTGAAGGCAGAAAAACAAGTTCTTGGCTTCTCCTGTGTTTGCATTAAGAGTTTGTCTGACTTCATCAGCTGGTCATGTAGCGACAGAGCCAGGAAGAGTTGAACTGGCTGCTATTAAAATCCAACATGCCCAGTATTTCCTCTGTGCTCTTCTCTCTCTCTCTCTCTCTCTCTCTCTCTCTCTCTCTGCCCTTCAAACATACTCATCTCTATACTGACTGTGCAGGACACAGAATGTTCTTGTAGCTTTACTGACGCTGCAGGGAAGGTCTATCAGACATCTGACAATAAAATGTTCTTGGAAGATTCTTTGTAATTGTACACAGTTATATTCTTTCCAGCTTCACCACAACACTCTGTCTGCCCTTTTCTTCAAAAGCTTCATCATCATTTCTCTTTCCAGACTGGAATCCGACCCCGTCATCCTTCTCCTGATTTCCAGTTGTATTTTCTCTCATCATTTCTTAACCTTGTTCCTAAAAGTTGACGACGCTTCCTCACTCACAATCCTTTCTTTACAAATATACGAAGTGTACTGGATTTATTTTAGATATTTTTTCCTCGAGTCGTTCTGGAGCAAGACATCCATCCTTCTGCTAATAATCCAGCATGCTGAAGTAGCACAAAAACTTTCTTTAGGTCTTTCTTTCAAATGAAATCGTTAGAGATCTTCCTTTTTCCCAAGCGCTGCCCTGCTTTCCCTCAGCTTGGACCTCCTCAAAGGCAGTTGTTTGAAGCAATTATTTTTCGCTGATGGATGACCAGACGTCCACTTGGACTCAGGAATGTGATTCTTTCTCTATAATGGAGGCGTGCATGTGTGTGTGTGGGATTTCTTCTTCTTTTTTTTTTTTTTTTAGTATCGCTGCTGCTCAGGAATCTCAAAGGCTTTGTTTCTTGGTGTTTCAGCTGCTTTCGGAAAAGAATTTGAGGAATGCCGAAGCATCGATTGTGATGTGACTAGTACGTGAGGAGAGTTTCGTCTATAGGGTGCGAATTTAGAGAGACGAAACAAGGTCATCTTATCGATGCAGAAATGAGACGATTAATTGAGAAGAGTAACAAAATCATCAGAAAAACTGACTTTGCGTTATGAGCAGCTCAGCTCGAGCAGTGTTGGCGTGTGTGTCTCACTTTGAATGCAGTATAAATATTGTTCTCTCTGTTTATTAACTCCCTTTTTCTTTTTGTCTTTCCAGATTTATTATAAAAGCCAGAGTCGAATCCAGGTGCCCTGCTTTTTTTTTCTTCTCATTGACATGGAGAAACATGCCTGTTTCTGTTTACAAACTCACGCTCACGGATGGAGAACGCGTCCTCGGTTTTGTGTAGATGCAGAACAGGAAATGCGTCACGGATCGGACAGAGAGTAAATCTGCTGCAGTGTAAATATCTGGCAGCGTCGGTTGCACGAGCCGCGGTACACATCCGATTCTTTTGGACAAATAACAATCGGATTAAGATGTTTGCCGCCAGAGAGGCTCCAGATGTTTTACTGATGTGCTGCGGATCACTTGAAGAGCAGCAAGTCGTTGGTTTAAGAGAACTCGCAGAACTCTGCAGAACTAAAGAGCTACTCATTAGGTCTCTGCTAAAACATGTTCGCTCACTATCTAGCTTGCTAACTTGTTACGCTGTGCTATCTTATTCTAACAACCTTCTTGTTAACACTTTCTCTATGCTAAATGATAATTAACAAATAAACAAAGTTGTGAAAAGACTTTCAGACACGACTCATTATTCTGAGTCATTTTATAGCTGGTGTGTATAAACACCCAAACGCTGTAGAAGTAGCGCTTCTCTCTTGTTAATGCTCTGTCTGTAATTCTTCATGTCCATCGATGGTTCTTCAGGAACGAGATTCTCAGGATCTCATGGTGAGACATGTCCGATCTTTCTTTCTTTCTTTCCTTCCTTTTTTCTTTCCTTTCTTCTTGTTTTGAGGAAATAATAAATTTTCCCACCTTTTTTGTCACATTTCTTTTATTGCTTGTCTTACTCTATCATTTTATCTCTTCTTTCTTTTCCTCTAATTTCTTTCCCTTTTTCTTGCCACTTACTATTTTTGCTTCTTCCTTTTTTGCCACATTTCTATATATCTTGCTTCCATTTGCTCGTTCATTTCATGCCTTTCTGTCTTTCTTTAAACTACATTGCCTCTACTTTTTAAAATAAATTTTCCCTTTCCTTCTCAATCGCGAGCTCCCTAATGTCACAGGGAAGGTTGAAAAGCTAGCACGTCTTCCCTAAAGTCAGCAACCTCACACTGAAGAATGAAAAAAAAAAATGTATGAATCTTTTTTTTTATTTATTTTTTTTATTTTAGGAAAGTTGAAGAAGTCAGTCACTAGGAATTTTGGGCATTTATCCTCGCCTGAACCTGATCTGGGAAGAGTTGCCTCTATGGCTGATTTGTGCATTTATAGCGAGTGAAACCATATGACCTCATAAAATTAGATTTTCAGGATCGTGTTGTTGCAGCCGTGACGATAATGTGTTCCTCCTCGTCTGTGTTGTTTACTCTGCAGGTTTTCCCATGAGTGGAGTCGAGGATGTTAATATTTGTACTAGTTGTCCAAACTGCATAACCTATTACCCAACACACACACACACACACACACACAGAGACTTGTAAAACACTTCAAGACCAGGAAGAAGAAGATAATCACACGGCCTCATTATTGGCACAATCAAAACAGACGAGCGATTAGAGAACATATTGAGCAATTACGCAACAGTCGGAAAGTTGTTACAGTTGGCCAGCGTGAAGGTTCTGCAGCGGTCTGTGCTCCGTAGCGCTCCTCGTCTCTGACAAGCTGCGGATGGTTTGATCAAACGCGTTGCACAAGAGCCACCCGGTATTTCAATCGATTCCTTCATGGATGTTAAAACGAGAGTCCTGGAGGTCGCTGCTACTCGCTATGAATTGAAACGATGGCTAATTACGGCGATGGGGAACAGCTGTGCACTTGCAGATCTGTTCTCTGTCCTGCCAACCACAGCCTCAGAAAAAACAAATACACAAACGCCCTACGCACCTGTCTCCTTATAATTCCTGTCTTAGGCCTTTGAATGAAAAAAGAAAAGGAAAGAGGGAGAGAGACGGAGTAAATTGGTGATGGATATGCGGGTTCATTTATGATCCTCTTTTTCCTCTTAGGCATTTGATGCTTTCCGCGTCGTATCGTTTTTTTTAAGCATTAAATGGAGCGTTCCTTGCACTTTCACCAAAATGAATAGTTTAGCTTGCCAGGTCATCATTTTTCTCTGACATGTTAATCTTGAATGGTTTCCAAAGCACACTTTCCATCCATCTCCCCCTCGTCGGTGCCAGTAGAACCCTCGCCAGCTCGCTGAGGTAATTAGCGAACAGTTTCACCTGCGCTCTGAGTTTGTGAGAGGCTGAAGATGATAGGTTTTTTTTATTGCTCATGTGAAAATAATTCGACTTGGGGACACGGAAAAAGCGCCCCTGACCCTACATGTTGGCGTCCTTCTAAGGACACGCCCTTATTTAAATTTCTTTTGTGGGAGAAATAACAACTGACCTGAGCGAGTATTACACATTGTCTCCATGCAGGGCGTGTTCCAGCAGGATTAGGAGGGTGTGTGCGCGCGTTCCTCGTGTATTCGTAGCGGCGCCGTGGTATGCGTGATGACAAAGAGAACGTGGAATGCTTTTGTGGTGGAATCGAGCGGCACAAGGGGTCTCTGATCTGCACCAAGATGTGAGAAAATGTGTGTTTTGAGGAACTCGTGACGGGATAAACTCCCGCACTGATATATCGCTGTGTTGAAGTTTTGAGTCGCGGCTTGTAAACCCTATCAGAGGTCCAGGCCTAATGCAGTGCAGCTTTATTTCTGAGACTTACAGTCGAATAATTTTTTTTGTTTCATTTCTCTAGTGTTTTCCTTTAAATGCCGCTACAGTTTTTATTAATTAACACAAACATCAGCATTCACACACAGCCTGTAACTACTGTACAATACTAACTACGATGATTAATCAAATAAAGTCCACATTCTCACCGGGTACAATTACTGACAACTTGAACAACATCTTAATCAACAGGTTTGCAGTTGAAAAAACCAAAACAAAAAAACAAATCAAAACAAAAGATCTGATGCTGAAAAACAAGTTCCAATATTTACGCCTGGAGATATGAAGTGATCAACATGCTGTAACTTCATTTCTGTGAATTCACTTGGACTCATTTTTAGTTGCCACTGATTTTCATTAATGTTTAAACTAAATGCGTGTTTGTTGGACGTGTTTGCATGAGGGGTGTTCAAGTCAAAGCAGGACTTTTGATTGTTTAGTATGATAGAACAACGTCATGAGAGTAAAAACTCGCTTTATTTCTCTATATAATCCCCCTGCTGCACTAATGCACTTATTCCAGTGTTTCACTAGAACGTTTTCTCCATGATAAGACTGTCTGCTTCACTTCTGAAACGCTGGCCTCTAATGAACTCCTTTAATGGCCCAAACTTGTGGAAATGGCTTGGAGCGAGGTCTGGATTGTACAATAACTCCCTGCTGACTTCCTGTAATGTGTAAATGGTGTTGGTGAATGAGTGTGTGTACAGTTCACACAGATGGATGCGTCTCTTCCGCAAGTTGATCCTGATCTTCAAGGATCAGCCGTTCCACTCACTCCAATGTTCATGGGAACGACTGCAGTGTTGCTCCGATCCACCTTAGCCAGGATTCACGGTACATCGTTCACGGACGTACAGCCTTCTTCAAAACTTGTGCACCGTTCAGATGTTTTACTGCGACTGAGAGTCTCATCACTGTACTGCGCTTGAAGTCTTCTGTAAACGTCAATCATTTTTTAAATTTTTTTTATGCCTTTACTCACCAGAAATGTCATTTATCTTTACATTTATGCCTTTACTCACTCGCTATTTCAAGTTTTCGCCACTGAAAAGGATCCTTACACTGGTTACCACTGTAGGTTACTAAGTATTTCATCACAAAGTCCCAGTTTGAATTGAACGCCTCTTATCTTTTTAGTTTGATAAAAGTTAATTTTTGATATTAACTATGGCAGTAAATAACAGAACCTTAATGCACAAATACTGTATGTGTGTTCCGTTGCGACATATTAACCCGAGTTTCACCCGCCGTACTGATCAGCTTCTCTGCTCGAACTTGTATTAGCTTGTAAATAAATCGTTTTCTTCAAGTGGTGGAAGTCGTGACATGCGGTGTAATGATGGTGCAGCCATTCTCTTTATGTCTTTGATTTCGACGTCTTTGTATCGAAAAAGAAGCAGCCGACCACCTGAATGAACAGAGTCGTAATCCGTTAGGGAAGGGCGTGGAGGAGTCAACCCGACGCAAGAGTTCGTACATGAATCCGGGTGTTTCTACAATAGCTGGGGGTAAATCTTTAGTCCTGTGTGCGATACGAGTTTCCTGAGTCAAATGTCAGTTAATAAGGAGTCGCAAGTGAAGTGTATAATAGCGACTCTGAAAAATGGCAGGGATTATTGAGGAAGCTTTGATTCTTATGAATGAGTCTTTTCTTGCATGTTTGTTTACGTGAATCTGGTCGCAATTATTAGTTTCTAAAGAGCAGAATGTGAGTCCTGAATGGTTCTTTAGAAAAAAACAGTGAAGGGCTCATGGTTTCATGAAGTGTTTTCTACCTGAAGAACACGAGCTTAATGCAGCTGAGCTAAATATTTTTCTCGACTCCCTTTTTTTCCCCTTGTTATATCTGTGGGCTCTTTATTTAGGATTTAGTCATATCCGTCTAGTGAACTCTCTGTAAGTGTGTAGAAGTGCCTTCTTTGCTCTGTTCCTAATCTATAATAATAACACCATTTTCATGTTTGGAAAATCAGGATTTCTGTAAAACTAGCTTGTATGTGATAAAGTCACTTAAACATAAAATAATTAAAACATTAAAACTCCCTAAATGCCTTTGATTAAAAGTTGATTAAATATGATTATATTTAAGATTTATGATATAATTAGATGGTTATATATATTTATATAATCTTTATATATAAACATGAATATAAGTAGATATAAAAGCGAGGGACTTGCTGATGTTTCATTCTTACTGCAACATCATTGCTCATTTTTTTTTTCTTCTCTCTCTCTCACACACACACACACACACACACACACACTCACACTCACACACAGATTATTCCGGGCTTTCTTTATCAGTCTGTACTTTTTTCAGCATGCGTTTTAATTGGACACATCTTCTTCTTTTTATTATCTGCCCACATGTCTGTTCTTGTGGAACGTCTGTGCCATGTTACCGTAGTGATGTTTTATCGTCACCCTTCACCCTAAGCGTTGTTGACTTCTCCTCTTTGTCCCCTTTCCTCTCTCACCCTCCTCTCATGCCCTCCTGCTCTCCCGCTATGATCCTGTTATTCTCCCGAGTGTCTCGTTCCTAATCGGGTCTTTGGTGTAACCTGCTGTCTTCACTCCCAGTCCTGCTCGTTGTCTCGACCTGTCTGTGGTATCAGGACTGCAATGGGATGGACTGATTTGGCCTTATCTTCTGTCTGATTGATTGCGCCGCTTGTGCTAGCATTAGCCTGTTAATGAGCGGAGTCAGAACATAAAGACCTGGAGGTTTTAAATTGCAAAGGCTTTATTTAAATACAAAGGTTTAAAGTTTTGGAGCTGAACTGCAGTAATTAAATAAATCTAATCTGAGGCCTAACCTAGTCTGTGGTTCTCAAAGATACTGCATTAGTGAGAGTATTTTAGTTATTTAGTTATACGTTTTAGACACTTAATTTGAAAATTATCACAGTGCAGTTTCAGTGAAGTTTAGACTTTTTTTTTTTTTTTTTTGCATATAAAATTCAACAAAAAGCTCAAAATATACACTACCGTTCAAAGGTTTGGGGTCACTTTCTAACTCCATGATGGTTCCTGATTTTTATTTCTTTCTACATT
>JAQQZT010000016.1:21201208-21212578 GCA_030068275.1 Clarias platycephalus
AGTTTTCACATAGCGCTCCAAGATTCCAAACCTTGGCCAGTCTTCTGAGGACAGGGGCATGTGTGTGTGTGTGTGTGCCCGATGATGCCCAGAGCTTCACTCAGGCCCCATTACGTGCACATGTCTGTCTGCAGATCCTCAGTTCTGAAACCTGGCACTTGGCCCCGTCAGTGCCAAGGTGACCTGTCACCACACGCTCTCATGCTCGGCGCTCCACAGGGCCTAATGTGGCTCCGGGGAGCAGTAAATGTGTTAGCGGCTCCCTGCTGGACCTCGGCATCTCCACCTGTTCTCTCTTTATGCTGGTGAGAAGCACCCAGGCAACACCTCGTCCTTAAATACTGAGACAGGTCTCTGACGTTGGTTCAAATTCATTACCGCGCTGATATTTGTCGGCGTCTAACTCTTCCTCTGGGTCGTATTTATAAACCTCATATACAGAAACCTTCTACTGGCAAGCGGTTTTGATCAAACCTCATTTTACTACATTGCTTATACATCGTACAGTTAATTACAATGTATGTAAACATGTAACAAACCTAAAATGCAAATGATTCATTTGATCCAAATATCAGTTAACGAGTGTCTGAACAGAAACGTCTTTAATCTCTCAGGCGCTGGCTTTCTGACCCGTGAGGCTGTTAAAAATAACGGTTTTTGGCACAGTGACGTGTTCACAGCAAGCATGCTTGGAGAGGGAATGCTGTAGAGGATTTCCTCCCCTCTGATTAGATATCGCCGTTTATTTATAACCTGGCGTGTTTGCGACATGCGCTGTTTATCTGAGCGTCAGAACGAGTTTACACAAATTCATCTGTACTATTGATGATAATCCACGAGAGCAGGGCATGACGAGGTCGTATGAGTTAATCCCATAAACACAAGAGAATTTATTCTCCAGCGGGGTTATTTTATAGTTTCTTAAACTCTAAGTCAAAGCAATTATCGTTCAAGATGAACACGAAGAGAGTCAGGATCAGTGTTCCCTGTCTGGCAGAAATCTGCAGAATTTAGACATGAAGAGTTTATATCATGAGCTTCCCTCTTGCTTTGCCTTGAATTTCTTGATTTTCTATAAATCACACAATGCTAATTTGCCTCCTTCCCGCTATTATTTCACTTCATTTATGACTTATCCGTTGGTCACACCACCAGTATGTTTTAGCATATAATACATCACAGATAGAGCTGAAGCCATGTGTTCACCAGAGAGCTGTAACGTACACACTGTCTGTAAACACGACAAGTGGAAAATGTGACCGAGTTGATGTTAATCACGGAGGTTTGTTAAACCCGTGCATTCCTGTACAGGTCAGAGCATCCTGGCATCTTCATACACCCTCTGTCACCCGGCTCAGTCCCGTCTGAATGCGTCTGAAAAGACTGAAAAGACGCAAAGACAGTCGGAGCGTGTTATAGTGATGACAGATTTACACTTTTTTTTTGCGTCTCTCTGTGTGAAAGTAATAAATATTGTCTAATAACTTGAAAAGTATCCACTGACCAGTTTATACTAACATACTAACAATGCTTACATCTCTGATTATACCTTAATTTTACAGTAAAAAATTACAGTAAACAACATAAGTGCTAATCATTTATGAAGTTTTAATAACCATACATAAGACTTGACTCAATTCTTATAACAACACCGAACTGCAGATATAGCCCTTGCTTTATACATTATTGATGCCTGTTGTCATGGTTCCATTGACGAGCTGATTGTTATCAGCCAATCAGGAACGAGTATTTCTACCTATAGCCAATGATGCCTGCGACAAACATGTTATAGCAATCGTGCACTAGTTGGCGCTCTTGACCACACACACACACCTCCGTTAGAAATGACAGCGCGAGAGGATCTATTTTTGGCGCCGTCCTGCTGTTGCGTTAGACATCCAGGAAAGACGTCAAATCGGGTGCAGCTGTTGATGGTGGATTCCTGCGTGGACAGTTTGGGCGAGCGCGCTCTCGCTTATAGCAGCTTACCTCATGCTGAGGCTGGGTTAAACAAATATCACTGCTGTCTGTGCATATGGCTGGAGGCCGGGGAGAAAGAGAGAGAAAGCTAAATGTAGGCTTTGGGACGAGTCACACTGTAACGCTGATCTGCGATCTTTATTTCAGACGGTGTTAATGGAGTGTATGGATTTAACCCATCTTCAAGGGTCTTCAACAAATTCTGATTGTTAGGGACAGATGAAAATGAAGATAAGATATTCATGTTCCTGTATAAATACTGCTCACCATCGTCATTTGAACTGATTTCATATTATATCAGTTCATCATCTGAAGGGCAGAGGGCTCGGGTTTCCATTACTGTGTGGAAGCTACGCCTTATTTCCCTTTTCTGGCTAATCATGTATCAAGCGAGAGCTCCAATCTCAAAGGTAGCAGCGAATTCATAAAATTTACTTTTTCAGTGCTAATCCTTGGTATGTTTATATACAGTGTATTCATCCGCTCTTACAGTGCACGTGCCACTCATAACCCCCCAAAACACTCACTGCAGCATCACTGTAAAGTTGCCGAATCATGTCAAACGTCTCTGTGGCTGATTTGCTCAGTTTCACACAGAATTTCACGTTCGATATCTACATACAGTAAACCACACATTTTTTGGAAAATAGCAAAGAAATGTGTCATTCTCTCTCTCTCTCTCTCTCTCTCTGTTCCTCACTGGGTTTCAGTTTAACAAGAATTGACTTGTACACAAAGTCACAGAGTTAGGCCTCATTTTAAACATAAATGGGTATCTCTCCCTACTGGCATCCTGCGAAATGTCAGAATAACTGAACACAGCATCCCATAAATACCTCAAACTGTCTATGAAGTATTTGGATGTCGGCTTTAATTAGCCTTTAAACTGTTTTTAAACCCTCTCCCGAACACTGCATCTTCTTCCTCGCTCTAGAGACTATTAGTGTCAGCGAGGTTGCCACATGAAGAAGAAGAACTCCCCGCTCTGTCGGCCCAATTTACGACAGAAGATAACGTTCCCATTCTAAACTCCCACGGTGTCTCGGCACGGCTTAGACACATCATAAAAAACAGAAACTTAACTGTGCGAGGAGTGTTAAACTTTTTGAATGAAGCTGATTTTTTGTTTAGTTTAGTTTTGTTGACTTTCTGGACCTGGCAGGTTTTAAAAGTTTCTCCTGAATATTCTACACTGTTTAGGAGACGCTTGATGTGCACTATACAGGGGTGGATACATTTGGTTCATAAAACGCTGACACAATGGAGGCTTTTCATCACCCTGGTTGATCTGAGGATGCGGCTATCAGTGAGAGGAGAGACTGAACACAGGATGGCTGAACAGTTCATGGGCATTTGTTTTGAGGTTTTGAAAACTCTTTCTGATTGGCTGGCCGAATGCCATGATTGTAAAGCTGATCAAATATTTAAAGGCACTTCTAAAGTAAAGTTCCTGAGGTGATGTAGCCATGCTGCCAAGAAACATAATTTCATGAAAAAATATGAACTCATTTCAGAACAAATGAGAGCCATGTGGGGGGATTTTGTTCAATCTTTTGTTCAATAGAAATTATGTCATTCATACAGTACACCTAGCCCAACTGTAGTCATTATAACTGGTTTATTGCACAGCTATCTTTTTTTGAGTATTGGTCCATATTACTAAGCATCAATAACGGTTCCTTACTTAACACAACAATATCATTCATACTGTAGAAACAGCTCCTTAGCTTTCCTTATCCACGTGTATACATTCTTCTCACTTTCGGACGCGTGGCCTCCTGACCTGGTGCCTGGTAAATCAGTTTAGGGGCCGTAGGTCATGGCGCTGGCACTGTCCTTCTGAAGAAGCCGCTCTGTCAAACAGGGAAGTTATAGACATGTCGGCTGTGCGACAGGACGAGAACGATGCAGAGAAGGAGATGATCAATGATGTGAGGAGGAGTTTTGGACAACACTAACCCCAGCGTGGTGGGGATCTCGGTGGGGTGGTGTGTAACCGGAGCCAGCGAGTGTGTGAGTAAGTGGACCCGAGGGGGCCAGTGTGGCGTAACAGCAGTAATAGCACAGTTAAGTGTTGCAGTTGCTCTGGGAAAGGGAAGCTGGAATGCAGAGCTGGAGAGCGGTGAGAGATGGACTGCTTTCTCTGACGCTCAGTCCACCTCTCACTTCGGGTGTTTTACTGTTCCTGTAGGATCTCCACCAAAAAAAAATGCTTACAGAAACATTTGTGTCTTCAATTCAAGATTGAAATATAACAATTACGAGAAGTCAATTTGTATAAAAAAAAATCCCAGAGATTACACATAACTAGTATTTGCATACTGTACCATTCAGATCAAATTTGATCTTGTCTGACTTTTGCATGAGCTCAGGTTAATTTTTTACACTAGCCTTATTTTAAACCAATAACAGAACATTGGACAGTAGTGCACATGGATTATATTAATGCTCTTGCTCTAATAGAAATATTGGTGTTTCTATAGTTGAGCTAGTACATCTATGTTCAACATAAAGTTTTCTGCTAGCAGATGTTTGTAATATTAGTGAAAAGAGTCTCCAGTGTTTGTGCTTTTTAACAGGTAAAGCTGTAACTTTAAAATTTTTACACATCCTCAGGAACGAGTGTACACTTTGAGGTTTCTCACTACGGGCTGGGGTACTGATCCCGGTACACTTGACCCCAAAGCTTGGTACATTTGTGTAATATAAACATCTAATATAAGCATCTTGCCCAGGTACGGATTAGTGTACCATACTCGAGTCAAGGAGTTCTTGAGCACAGTACGATGTACTCAACACGGCTCGAATCAAATATGAAAGCTGCTGTACCTGAACACGGAAGTGGACCCTTGTTAGAATGCAGTTTCACCAATGCTGTCTGTTTCCTCACATTTCTCTGAGTGTGTGTGAAGCAAGCACCGATCTCATGCCATCTTCTCATCTAACAGTTTTGGGTTACAGCGTCGCTCTTGACATTTATCCTGAAATATCAATAATATTGGGCATAACATAAAGGTTGACATCCTTGTACTATCCTTATCTTCGTGTTTATGGGCAGCTCGTAAAACCAACTAAGTGTATAATGTCACTTACTGTATCAGAACCTGTAAACAAGCAAATGCACTCGGGTTCAGAACATCAGTACTAATGTAAACGCTGGCTAATGCGGGAGAGTGGCGGGGGGGGGGGGGATGTCGTAATTAAGACTGTTTATCGATAACTATAAATAGAATAATAGTACATTTTAATTTTTTAGCTATTCAAATCTTTGTATTAGAGAAATAAAACATTTGGGGCCTTGTTGTTGATAAATAATAACGATGAATTTTGAAGTTTTCTTCTTTCCTCCCACACTGTAAGGTGTTACAGCAGCAATCCAGAGGGTCCATACTGGGTCTCAACACAGTAATAAAATTAATAGACAAACCTTAGTTTCATTTCCATAAAATGAGTTTGTGTCCCTGTATCTGACACATAGTTTACATTTTTTGCTAAATGGTGACTAAACACTTCATAGTGATGCAATTTAGGGTGACTTTATTTCTTGCTATTTTCTTTATTTTTCTGCTGCACATACCATCGTATATCTCTTTCTCTCATCTTCACAACTTTTACCTCCATTCTCTACAGCTGAAACACCTCATCCTTCTCTGTGATTGTGTAAGAGCACTTTTTGGACTACATTTTTTATTTTTATTTTTGATTTAACGGGCCTCCTATAACTCTGGCCAGAGTAGGGGAAAAAAACTTTCACTCAGTTACTCAAGTACAGTCACAACACGAGCACAATGTGTCCTGTGACACATATTTGTTTTATTTATTTTTTTTAAGTTACATTGCATAGTCCTAAAAATTTGGACAACTTCAACATCCAATGGATTACCGGCTGTAGCCTTTACTAAGACTTTTTTTTTTTAAATATAAATTTCTGTGAAATTACTTTTGTTTCTTAGCAATTCTGTAGATTTGTAGATTTTTTTAGTTTGGCACAAGCTAACTAAAAAGACCACAGAATGTTATCAGCTTTCTAAATTTATTACACAGGGTTTATTTTATTTTTAATTTTTATTTTACACAGAATCTTAAAGCTAGCTGGCTAAAATTCCTCAGAAGGTTATTACTAGCTGGCTGAAGTATTCAAAGAAGGTTCTTGCCAACTATTTAAAATTACCTACCCCAATCTTATTAAAATTACCAGAGAGCATTATACTAATCTAACTTAAACAGTGTTATATAAGGGTTTAGCTAAGTAGCTAAAAGTACCACAGAAATGTACTAGCTAGATAAAAAAAATAGCAAAGCACATTACTACTAGCTAGCTAAAATTACCACAGAACTTTATCAACAACCAGTGAGAATTATGTAATTAATTATTATTATGCAGTTTAAAAAGATAAAATTATTGCAGAAAATACCTACTGTAGCTGAATAAAAGTACCACAGCCTTTCACACATTGCTAAATACAATTACCACAAAATGTTAAATCTAGATAGTTAACATTACTTCAGAAGGTTATTACTAACATTAGAAGGTTATATCTACCTAAATAAAAGTAACACTGAAGTTTATGAAGAAGCTAAAATTAACTCAGAATTTAACTCCTGGTCGAATAATACAGTGCCCATTATGGGACATAAAAAAATAATACATAGACCAGACTCAATTCTTGTAACCAATCACAACGCAATGAGGTGGGATTTCTTTACCTATGTTTCTTTCCTATACAGTGGAACCTCGGATTACGAGCATAATTCGTTCCGGAAGTTGGCTCGTATTCCAAAACACTCGTAAACCAACACACACTAAGTCGGAACAGTGTCAAATTACACCCGCACACATACCGCGATGAGCTGAAGAAGAAAATGGATTTTTAACCTCTGTATTGAGAATTTCTTTTGCTTTACTCGGGCGCACACACGTGTGTTATAGTAAACAGTACACGCGTGCATGGATGTTGATTATACCAGTAAGGGACGAGCACTAAGACCCAGCAGGGGAGACGATTACAGTACCTACAATTCCGCAGCGCAAGAGAGAAAAACCGTTGGCTCAGTTGTGATGATGTGATGCTTGGCATCAAAACAAGAAGCGCATGCGTTGATACATGATACTCGGTGCTCGTAAACCAAGACAATGCTCGTTTTTCAAGTCAAAATTTATAAAAAAATCTTTGCTCGTCTTGCGGAACACTCGTAAACCGCGTTACTCGTAATCCGAGGTTCCACTGTATTACTTTTGAAATTTTTTCTTCCCCTCAGTATTATAAAAGCACCATATCTACAGTAGCTAAATAAAATCACCAGAGAATGTTATAGCTAAATATCCAAAGGTACTGAAGAAAGTTATTGCTAACTAATGAAAAACACCACAGAAGATTACAGCTCGACACTTAAGATTACCACAGAAAGTTATTGCTAACTAATGCAAATGACCACAAGATTACAGCTAGATGTCTAAGATTACAGCAGAGATTTATTGGTAATTAATGAAAATTACCACAGAAGATTACAGCTAGATAGCTAAATTTACCACATATGATTACTGCTGTCAAGTTAAAATTAGCCCAGAATGTTTGCTACAGTGACCACTGTTATCTGGCAAGCGTACTGCTGATGATTACTGCTAGCCTGCGTTAAAAGATCACAAAGGGATAAAACCATGGTGTTTTAATAGTTGTTGTTTTAGTTGTATATTAGCTTGTTCTCCTGCTTGCTATGGCGTCACAGGGCTGCCAGATTGATTCCAAGTGTTAATTTTAACACACTAGCTAGCTAAAATGACCGCAGGATGCTATTAGTAACTAGTTAAATTTATTTTCACAGCATCCCTGATACATCACTGAGGGTCAGATCCGGATCAGGAACAATTCTGGAAGCTCTAGCTCTCTTCTCTACGTTCGCTTTTCGCTGTGTGGGAAATGACTCACAGGTTTTTGCTCAAGGTTTTTTTTTTGTAACGTTCTGTATAAATTCTGTTTAATACCTGGGGGAGAAATCAGGAAGTTGATGTAATATTTGTTGGAATATGACTCAGTGACTCTGTGCTGCGTGTGTGAAAGTTAATGTGCGGGATTGCAAGCAGGGTTTGTTGGTCAGACGCTGACGCTCGGAGCGAACTACAGCTTTTCTACTCGTAATAAACGGTGAACAGGAAGCGAGATGTTACGGTGCACTGTGTCATAGATCACGGTGGTACAGAACTCGGCGGCGGCTCTTTGTAGTCAGAGTACATAAAGGGGTTTCAGAGTGAATTTATGTGTGTGCGTGTGTGTGTGTGTGCGTCAGACAGCATGATGTGTATGTCACATACTGTAATTATTTAGGGCTGGTTATACACAGCATATTAGTTGGAAAGCTGGAGTGTGTGTGTGTGTGTGTGTGTGTGTGTGTGTGCTGCTTGTTTATGGGTTTTAGGATCAAGTGTTGTGTATGCAGCTGTTGACGTATAACTCAAACACAGTAACCTGATCAATGATATTCCCTGTGACTCTCTCTCTCTCTCTCTCTCTCTCTCTCTCTCTGTGCCTCTTTCTGTCTCTCTATCACTGTCTCGTTCTACCTGTCTCCTTGTTTCTCTCTTCCTCTGACTGTCTGTCTGTCTGTCTGTCTTCTCTCTCTCTCTGTGCCTCCTTCTGTCACTCTCTTTATCTCTCTCTCGTTCGTTCTTTGTCTCCTTGTCTCTCTCTTTCTCTAACTCTCTCTCTGTCTGTTACTCTCCTCTCTCTTTCTCTCTCTCTCTCTCTCTCTCTCTGCCTCTTTCCTTGTCTCTCTTCCCTTATCGGTCATTGCCTGACTGTTCTCTCTTTTTCTTTGTCTCTTTCCCTCTCTCTTTGTATATCTATCTTCATATCTGTCCCTCTCTTTTTCCCTGTCTCTCCATTCTCTATGTCTTGTTGTCTCTCTCTCTCTCTCTCTCTCTCTCTCTCTCTCTCTCTCTCTCTCTCTCTCTGTCACCTCACCTTCCTCATTTGCCTAAAATAATTAACTAAATATTAACAAATGAACATTAACATCCAGCCGTCTTTTTCCAGATGGATTTTCTCATAAAGTCATTACAGTTTTGAAAATAACTAAAAGCTAATAAATAATTAAGACAATCAGCAAACTGTTTGAGCATTTTAATTAAGGAAAGAGAAAACACTCTTTGTAGCCGCTCCTTAAACTCTTTAAACACTTTTTATAGCAGCTATAGACAGTCGTCCACTTACTGTCCTTTTTATGTTCTCTCTCTCTCTCTCTCTCTCTCGCTCTCATCATGCTAATAAAATAAATAAGCTTTTCATGTTGCTGAGAAACTGTAAAGTATAAAGATGTCATAAAAGCATATCAATAATTGCTCAGATACTTTTGTTTTAAATCTGTACAAGTCCCTGTGAAGAAAGAGGTGTTACTATAAAAATGATACCGTGTGTTCGGATGATGGTGTTGATCTAAACCTGTGCTTTCCATCTTCATCTTCAACAGCAGTGCACTATAAATCACAAAACATGTTGACTTAAGCGTGTGAAAGGAAATATGCTTTGCTAATAATGAGACTCAGTTTGTCATGTTTATAAAACCTGTATGAAATGTTTTCTTTTTAATATTAAATAAACACAAAATTCTTACATTTTTTTGAAAAGGATTTTTTCAAATCCTAATGCGCTGGATTGCAAACTATTCCTCATTGCCCAACATCTTTTCCCCAAAGGACTCAGGCGGCAACATGATTCTGTGTGATTTGATGAATGAACTTCCTAACGGTTACGACTGGTTAAATTTGAGGTCAGTGCCGGGTTTGGCGATTTTTCCGCCCTGGCACGCTCTTGGGAAATCACCCTGGTTTATAATAACTGTAAATTCTACATGAGATCGAGTTGCTAAACCCACAAGCTCCCAGTGTTTTTATCCCGGGTTCTGGTTGGCAGTTAAGCGCTAAACCATGACACGTTGGGTTTGTGGACGATTTGTCTCATGACTAGCCAGTTTATTTTGATCCTTTTCCAAGATCTACTTTTATGTTATTTATTTGTGACCCTTAAGAGCAGGAACGTGTCATCCGTTCATCAGGTTAATGATGGATCTGAGATCACGGCGCCTTTACGTCTTCATTTTAAGGAGTATTTGTTTAGATTAAGGAATTGATTGATTGGAAAACGTAATCACGTCAGCGGGCCGTGAAGCTAGCCATGAACTGTTCTGCTTTCTGTAATCCAGCTGCAGGTTCTCTCGATCATACAGATGAAGTTTCACCGGCCTGTGCACAAAAACGCCATGTTGTTTGTCCCCTGTTAGCCATAATTAGCACGGTTAGCTTTGCACTGTGCAGAGCCCTGTTTTCCAAAGAGCTCTTTTTTCCTGCAGGAAAGCCGCAGTTTTGTGCTATTAAGAGCGAAACTCAGAACAGCAGGAGGATCAGGTTTCTACCATTCTGAGGAACTCGTGCCAAGAATGACTTGGTCGAGCTCATAAAAGGCACGCACACACATGCTCCGAGGTAAACCAGTTGCCTCTATACCTTTTTCTCTTTCATTTCTTGAGATGATCTGGACACTGAATTGCAAAACTAAAGCATTATGTTTGGCTTCATACAGGGTAAAGGCGTGCCAAAAGATTTTCACGTTTTAAAAAAAATATATTTTTATCTTTTTCCCCCACATACATGGAACTAGAGCCCAATCTCAATCTGTCCTGCTCATTTCTTGTCAGCATGAGACTCCAATCCAGCACCAAGAACCTGGATTTTTAGCAATCTTGCTGGTCTGGAAAACCCATAAAGATTCTCTGTAGAATCCTAAAGGTAGCAGAAAGGTAACCCAGAAAGGTAGCAGAAGAGAAACATAAGGAGAAAGACAGAGACAGATAGAGAGAAAGACATAGAGAAAGAGTAAGGCAGAGTGACAGAGAGTTTGGTTTGATGAACTGCTGTATGGCTGCAGCATCTCCCGAAGGTGCAATGAACTGATCCGGTTTCTCCATCATGGCACTCGTACAACCCCTGAGAAAAACACGGCAGCTCTGAGGTTGTAGAGAAATGAGGCCGTTATCAGGGTCCTGAATGCTCTCACCTCACACCGTAACCACAACACATCTATAAGCCGGTTCTTATGTGGAGCGTTTGTACACTCTTGACACCTTTGTGGAGGGGTGACTCATCTGCTGGAGACATGGAGACATTTGCTGAGCTCTGGTTTGGAGGAGCGTGGCTGTGAACCCTGGACCTTCTATTCAGCACCAAAGAATCTGAACCACTGAGTCCCCTCAGGCCTCATCTGTACTACCATCAGAACCCAAATATTATCTAGTCATAGATGAACACCAATCCTTATGTAATTAACTACCTGGACTCCATATTAACATCGATCAACATCAACCGTTATAGCTGAACTGCCTGCCACCTAACACATAGTA
>JAQQZT010000016.1:21225703-21237079 GCA_030068275.1 Clarias platycephalus
CACGCAACACACACACACACACACACACACACACACACACACACACACACACACACACACACACACACCAAGCTTCAAAACACTTAAACAGTGAGGTTTGTTTTCATTCCTCTCGATTGGCCTCCTGCGATGGTGAAGTGTGCTGGGTTTGACCTCTGACCTTTGGAGTGGCCTGTCTTTCTGGCATCGTGTCATCGCACATCCTGAACTAGAACCCGATCCCGAGGCGGACGTCTGCGTTCTGTGGCACGAGCTTGTGTGTGACAGAGTGAACTTCATGCGCTAATATCTGGTGTGTTACTGGAAGAATAAACTGCATGCTGCCGGCCACAAGAAGTGAAATGATGTAACAGAAAAAAATATTTACAGTCTGCCTTGGTGTAGACGTCATGACCGAATATTCATTTAGTTGCTTTAGTATCATCTCATATCACATCATATGTGGTGTCATACTGTAGCTTCCTACTGTAATTATAATGTAGTCATGTAGCAGCATGCTATATACAGTAGTTAGTATCGTAGCAGTAGCAATAATTAAAGTAAATAATATCAGGTCAGAATCATTGATTTGTAAAGTCATGCTGTAATTGTTTAATAGAGTCATACTGCAAGTCAATTATTTCACCTTGTAATCATCACTGATCGCTGATTTGCAGAGTCATATCGTAAGTAAATGATGTCATGTTGTAATCATAAGTTATAAGTTATATCGTAACTCATTTCATATCATTGTCTCATAGAGTCATGTCCTAAGTAAATGATGTCAAGTTGTAATCATTGATTCGTAGAGTCGTATCATAAATAACTCATATCATGTTGTAATAATTTCATAAGGTGATCTCATAAGTAAATCGTGTCAAGTTGTAGTCATTGATTCGTATAAGTAAAAAATGTCATCTTTTAATAATAGTTTTTTTCATAATATACGTAACTCATGTCATGTTGTAATTGTTTTGTAGAGTCCTATTTTAAGTATAGGATGTCATGTTGTAACTTTTTAATGTACAAACACATAACACCACACTGTAATCATAATATTGTAGTGTGATGTCATAGTCTCATGTTGTGTCCTATAGTAGTCCCACATCATAGTCTCAGTAATCACAACGTCTCAGTTTTATGTAGCCGTATCATACTGTAGTATCACGTCATAGCATCATATCGTAGCATCATACCGTGCAAGCTAATGCGTGACAGACACTGATTAGTCACTGTTGATCCGAGGTCCTCTTATGTGCCGCCGTACTCTCTTGCGTGTCATTGTCAGAAGACTGTCCTCGTGTTGCGTGTCACAGTGTGTCTTTGTGTGTGTGTGTGTGTGTGTGTGTGTGTGTGTGTCTGTTTTTACTGGCCAGTGTTCAGATAAAGCTCTAAACATAAGGCAGATGAGATTTTATCTTTTCAAGGACTTTCAGTCTCTCCCTCTCTCTCTCCCTCTCTCTCTCTCCCTCTCTCTCTCTCTCCCCCTCTCTTCCCCCGTATTCCTGATAAGCTTAATTTATTCATTTATAAGCTCCTTTATTCCAGATGTTCATCACTTATTCACCCTGTCCTGTAGCAAGACCCTCGGCATAAGTGGCTTTCTCACGAGAGCTCTATTAGCACGCGAGAGCTAATGCCAAACACAAATGTGGCTGATAATCCGAGATTAATGACACATGGTAGCGCTGATTAGTGTTCAAAAAGTGAGTTTCACACAGTTAGCTGACTAAATGGATATCCATATACGAGGAAACTATCCTCACAAGAAAAAAAAATGATGCACATCATTACCATTTTGTTAATAGCTTCCTGAAAATATTGCTCACACTCAGTTAGAAATAGCAGAAAAACTTTTACTGAAGAATTAACTACCACTAGGAGCCTCCTGGAAAGCACAAAAAATGTGTGCAATATTAAGAATAAAACGGTAAGTGTGATGTCAGTTTAATTTCAAGTGACACTTGCGTAATATTTTTTCGAAATATGGATTCTTCTCTTGCTATTTTTGCAGGGAAATATTGCTGTTATTGGTGCGATGTCATTCTGTAGGTTCTGCCATTCGGTGCCTGCTAGGTTGTTTGTGCGTGTTATGAGACTTGTTAGCCCAGATGTTTCATTTGTCATAACGTGTTATCATAAGCTAACCAACAGCACTGTATGTACAGTATGAACACTACGTTGACGCACTTTCTCTGAGCTGAGACTTGCAGACATTTCTGACCCTAGTCGTACACTCTCTGGTTTCTATATTGCTTAGAGCTGCTAGAATAGAAAGTTCATTCGGATGGATTTGGCCGTAAACCGAAATCGGAAGAGGTGAAATCTGTGAAATCGACGGCTACCAGAAGCGAATCCCCTTTAGCTCAAACAAACTGATCTTTTTTTCCCTCCAGAAATATTTCTTTTGTGTCCTGCTTCATGCTGTTTTTGTCATCTCAGGATGGAAAACGCGAAAACAGACATCTGGTCTATTTCGCTTACCCTGCGGAATAACAAATATACATCAGTTTGTTTGTATTTGTTTATTTGTTCAAAATACATTTATGCACCGCCGACCGAGCATGGTGTTAACAGCGCAAATTAAAGTCAGCACAAACAAACAGGCAAGCACTTAAACAATCACGAAGTACACCATCAGGTCTTCGTGTCATGTCACGGCTTCGTGATGCACCCAGGACAACAATGACGTTTGAACCCCAGGGGGATGAAATGGCATGCGACGAGCGGAGACAGCAGGCAAGCAATCGGGGCCAAAAATCTGCCTCAGATACCCCTATTCCCCTCTCAGCGCTTCTGAGACCCGGTGCTTTCCGTGCAGAGAGAGTGTGAGCCATGGTGGCCTTCTTGCTTTCTCCTGGCTTATTGTTTAACCCTGGTTTGTCTTTTGTCATGGAGTGGGTAGATAAGCAGCGCAGAGGAGAGGGAGATAGCAGCGGGACGCTCCTCAGAGGGCGGAATTATAACTAATGTTGAGGAGAGGGACCCGGGTTCAACATGCAGGTAATTAAGTGAACAGGAACGCTGTAAACACGCAGGACCCAGAAGACTCATGCAATCCAGGATTGTTTCACGGTGGCTGAGCAATCCTGTTTCAGCAATACACACACACACACACACACACACACACATAAGAAGCACCTCATGAGCAGTCACACGTCACATGACATACGATCAGTGTGTATACATTCTCTTTAAAGAAGTTATTGCGTTGGAAGTTACACTTGATGTGACACGACAACAATGCGCACACTGTATCCTCCAGGAACTGATGCATGGTTGTCACAGTGCTGAGGGATATGATACAGCTGGTCAATTCGGATCCCTCTTACACACTCACACAGATATACACACACACTACAGTACATTCCTCTCCTGGCTCCACAGCTGTTTGTCCCAAGCCCTTGCTGTGTGTGTGTGTGTGTGTGGTCTGCTCTCTATCCTACTATCTAATTAGCCACAGTGGGCCACTTAAGTATTTCTGTTCATACTAAAGTATCTCCAAAAGTCCGCTGATCTGAGATCAGACCCATGTGGTCCAGAGTTCAAGGTACAGCAGTATTACTCATCTTTCATCTCTCTTACTTCATCTCACTTCAAGCCAGCGTTTCTCAACTCCTTGGAAACCACACAGAGTCCATATTTCTGCTCTTTCCTAATCCCCTGGTAGTATTTGCAAAAAATATGGACCAAAGCAAATAGCAAATATCCTAATGACTAAAAGTAGAAGCACCCCATTCCTACAAATGTCTGAGAAACTACCGGCTTGCTCATCAAGTCTTAATCAGAAACTCAAGAAATTAAGCCCTCAAGACAATCTCTGTAATTACTATTGAAAAAAATAAATACTTTTATATATACAAATGGTAGGGAATTATGACCCACTTTTGGTACTTTTTATAAAAGTTCATTTGCTTTCCCTCTTCTAGACAAATGGACACAGATAGCAGACCAAATATAGTTTCCAGTGCAAATATGGTTGAGTTTCAGCACCTAAGCAACTAAACCTAAGCACTAAGTTCAGTTATGGCAATGCAATCATGTTTCATGCAATTGTTTCACAGCTCTGTCCTGTACCAGTGCTCCTGCTTCCCTCGTTTACAGTAGGTGATATATATAGGTAAGAACTGTAAATCTGATAGAGCCCTAAGGACCAATTTTGAATACAGAACCTGGGCAGACTGGGGACGATACAGATCACACCACATAGCTCCAGTTCCAGCTCCAGCAAATCTCTGATAGCTTAATTGCTCATCTAGATACTGGACTCCATCACCCTATTCATCAAAACATGCCAAGCTTCAATTAGAAACTTTAGAAATGGTGTATGCGCAGAACCACCACTGGGAAATCTAACAAACACCTCCCTGTTGGTGTCGTGGCAAAACCTAACATCGAACAGCAGGTCTTTTTGGTGAACCTTATTAAATAAGGCTGGTCCCCATTTTTAGACAAATGGACACAAGGGTAGACAATTCCAACAGAAATACAGTTGAGTTTAAGCTCCTGGAGATGACCTGAGGTAAATGTGGCTCAACTACACTGTAAGCAGGTAAAGTAAGGACCTCAAGGCAACATCCGGGCCAAAAGTGCTATACAAAATTCATTTATTTTAACAGTATAACAGTTATGTTTTAACATTTTGTTAAAAGAGCTTTATGGAGTTTGTATTGAATTGTAACTGAACATAATTGAACATAAGACATTTCAATTAAAATACAACAATCTGGATATGCATATTATTACTCACTCACCTTCTATACCACTTTATCCTGTATTCAGGTTCTTAGGGCATGAGGGAGGGTACACCCTAGACAAGGTGCCAATCCATCGCAGGGCACACACATACACTCACACAGTAGTTATTCACATACTGCGGGCAATTTGGGAATGCCAATTAGCCTAATCTGCTAATCAGCACGGGAAGAACATTCAAACTCCATGCACACAGAGACGGGAATCAAACATTATATTTTTTACCTGGTATCACACCATTTGAAAATGAATTTCATGGTTTCTGAAATCTGAAATCGTCTTCACCTCTAAGTGTTTTCGATTGAACATTTGATATTTAGATTTTGAGGTTTTAGATCACTCTCTTTTAATTTAGGAAATTAAATCAATGGTTGTTGAAAAAAAAAGCCTTTTATTTCAGATGACATCATGGCTCAGGTGTACATTTCCAATGGCATGAGACTAACTCCATCAGGAAAAGGAAAACCTCTACATAGAACCTAAAGTGTTCCTTCCTGTAGTTTATGGGCTAGTACAATTTTTAATACTTTTTTATTTATTTATTTATTTTTTTACAATTTTGGGCAAAAGAGGCATAAATGTGTTTTCTGGTTTATCACTTGTGGTATCTTCGAGACAGATAACAACACACCTTCTTGAGCTCTACTTGACTGCTAGACCGAGGTTCTTCCCATTTGAAACCAGGATCATATTTTATTTTATTGATTCTTTACATTTCTAAGCAATGTTAAATACAACATGGATATACTGTATGGTTCTACTGATGGACTGCGTATGATTCGTAATGGTGAAGGATGAAAGTTCCCCAGAATTCATAGATAGATTGGTGAGTGCTGCATCTACGTATGCTGCAGTAACCTTGTGAAGAAGAAGAAAAAAGCTTTAAAACCAGCGTCTGGTCGCCAAGACCCCCCTGGTGACTTACAGATGTGAAACAGTGCAAGCCTTCCAAGAGTTATGATGTACCATTAAACCCAGAACAGCTATTCCTGTACACAGCTGTCATTCATAAAGTGTAAAAATGTTGCAAAAAGGGTTTGGATTAAAAAAAAAAAAAAGTCAGAAAGAGGCAGAGAAATAAGGACAAAGCTGGCACCGGTTCCTCGGGTTCCTCTGCCAATGCTAGTATTCCTGCCAGCATTATTCACCTTGATGCTAAGGGGAAAAGTGTTTTATCGTTCAAACCTGGAGGCTCAAAAGGAACCTGTTTAACGCTCACGAGTTTCTTTTATACAAACGTCTACAGGGGAAAATATCTTTGTTTTGGATTGACTTGATTGCCCTCATGGGCCACACAGGATGGAAAAAATGTATCATGCAATCATAAAAGTCATTATCGATCAAAGGGGATTTCCATTACATCAGGCATGTGTTGGATACAGCATGAGCAACGGCGGCTTATCAGAGGAACCAGGAACGCTTCATATCTTTTGTTTTTCAAAACGGCCTAATCATGAACTGAGGCCTCGTGATTCATTTCAACAAATTCATGATCAGACACGGCCAGGAAAGTTGCATGTTTGTCTTTTAAACCTGATCTTATTGCATAAGTACTACAACAAACCTTTGGGGATGGGGTGAGGATGGGGCCGAGGTAAAAGGTTGGCTTGCATACGGCTTCCCGGGTGTTTAAAAATGTTTATGTCTTGTTTTTCCTTTGGACCTGGTGAAGAAGAGACAGATGTATAGATAAGATGATCCTCCTTACTCCTTAAAATGGGGGGTGATACTTCAAAGTCTCACCAGACATCAACCTCCCTGATGTGCTCCAATCTAGGAAATGGACATCCCCTTCCATTAGCAAGCATCAACGAAGCCAACACTTGCTTAGATCGAGAAAGAAAAAAAAAAGGATTGATTTCATAGAGAACCCAGAGCCAGGCGTCTATCATCAGCCTCTCACTCTCTACCTTATAGATCCCAAAGGCAAGTCCCATGAGCGAAATTCATCACCAAACACACCCAGTGCTGTGTTCTGAACTCTCTCCTATAACCATCCAGCGTGATGCAACGTACAAACCTGAGACCAAACCCGAAAAGGCTCAGTGCTTGACCGCCTCGGTATCTTCTGCTCGCTGCTCCCTAATGGAAGCATTCATTATTTAGTGTCCATTGTGGTTTTAATCTCCAACATGTGTAAACTTCACAGAGATATTTTGATCAAGTGAAATCGAGCGTGCGTCGAACAAGCCTCGTGTCAGAGAGCTTCAACCCATTCTTGTGTAAGTACGAGTCTGCTACCCCTCTCTGTCTTTCGGGAAACAGCAGGGCAGAACGTTCTCCGAGTCCCTGAATGTGCCCGGAGGTTGGATTTTGAGTGCTGCCAAATGCTTTGCTAGAATCCTGGCAGCACTCGGGCATTCTTATAACACAGTATTATGTTTCTCATTAGAGCTGGAAATGAATTTTAAAAAATCAGTTTGCACTGATACACGAAACCATGTGTAAATGTGAGATGTTTTGGCTGAAATGACATTTTTTATATTCTTGCTCAACAACACAGGTGTCGTTAGACCCACACGAAACACCTTCGTTCAGTATCTCAGTAGATAAGATCCAAAATATTTGCTGATTTAACCCAAATCCCTTAGCTACTTGCTTTTCTGCTAGAATAAATTGTAAGTTAAACGTGTTTTCTATAATGTTTATACTGTAGCTATCCATTGGCTAGGTATTCAGCCAGTGAACTGGTACAACTTGTCTTGTTTTAATCATTTGAACTAACGTGTTCTCTGAACAGCTTGGCAACACACACTGTTTGGCCAAAAAAAGAAAGTCACACACTCTAAGATTTCATTCAGTCACCTTTAGCTTTAATTGCGGCACACAGTGTGGTGGCCAGTGTATGTGTGAAAATTATTCCTCATGCTCCCAGAACTGCTCTCTCCTTTTCTATCTGAGTGCTGGAATATGTCCGTGCCATCGGGGAAGAAAGAAAAACTCCATACATGTGATAACCTGGTGATTCAGTACATTCAGGTCGTCAGCTGACTTCATTTTATTGCCCCATAACGTTGCTGAGTTTAGACCTGAAACACCTGAAGCAACCCCAGATCATAACACTCTCTCCAGAGGCTTGTACAGTGGACACAGTGCATGATGGATGCATCGCTTCATGTGCTTCACTTCTTCCCCTGACGCGTCCATCGCTGATGCATCTTCACCAACTGTTTAAGTGATCTCTATTTATGATTATTTTCCGACCACATTTATTTCACAGTTGACGACTCAGCACTATCCTTCTGGGTTTTGATTTTCCAGTTCCAGTAATTTCAAATCTCCATAGTTGTTTTCTTTGCTTGATGCATTTGACCTTCTGAAATTGTTTTCAACTTTGCGTAAACGAAGCCTTCAGGTGTTATAATACTCCTGGATAAGAATTACACTTGAGGGAAGAAAATGAAAAAATTTAAACTCAAATGTTGGACTGACCAGCTGGCTATAAGTTATCTGTTTTGATTTATTTCTCTTGCTAGTCTAACACCAGAGTAGCCTTTTAAACTCTGAGCATTTTCAGCATTTTTGTTTGTTTTGGTGTTTTTTTATTTATTTATTTATATACTGTACATGTATAGGGCTCAGGATTGTGCAGTGTAGAGTGAAAAAATTTTTTTTTAGCACAAAATAGGAAATATGATGAATTTTAGTTAATTTTAACGAACTATACCGACAAGACGGAGTAAAAAAAATAAAAAATGGGTCACATAGCCAAAGAAATAGCCCAGCCACACATGATATAAGCACTTTAAATAAATAAAAAAATCATCATTGACCTTTGCTGTGTTGCTGGCACGGATCTGTGGGTTTTAAACATTTTAAAGAGAGGCTTGTAAATAACAATTATTTGCTAGATAGTTAAGATGGCTATCGCTATGGGAATGTTGTGCTAATGTGATCATAGCAATCAAATGTGGGGGCGGGGCTAACCAGAAAACATGACAAAGCAGATTTTCAGAACTTTTAAAAATAAATTTCATGTTGTGTAAATTGTAATTTAAACATCTTGAAGAAATTCAGTAATCTTTTCGTTTAAACGCTACATTGAATCCCTTTGTTTCTCCTTTTTCTTCTCTTTTCTGTGGTCTTTCACTCTGAGAGGGATTTCCATCATTTTCTGATCTGGCTCTGTTCTATTCCTTGTTATTGCCGCATCCGGAGAAATTCCTTAAATCATACGTGTGTCCTCCTCTTTCTCTACCTTAAACGCACGTGTGTGTTAGCCGGAGGCCTAACGCCATCATCCGCCCTAATCAGATTCACGTTCGGTTCTCGGCCAGCTGTTCCTCATTGCGCCGAGGAGGGTTCGATGGCAGGCTCTGCCTTTATCACAGGGGGATTGAGGAGTGAAGAGAGAGACGGTAATTCATGCTTTTACCAGCAGGATTGAGTTTCATGCGTAAAGCCGTTTGCTCTGAAACAAAGGAATGGGAAGATGATCATGATGAATCGCAGTCTCGTCTGCTGCGGCGTGGAGGAAAATGTTATCTGTTATCGGTCCTCCAGGGATTCATCATTTTCATTCACTCAGTCCTTGGACTTCAGTTATCTTCACAGATACACATATAGAGATAATCTTGGGGAAGGAACTTTGCAAGGAAGACAACACATCTTCATCTGGGCCACAGTGGATAGTTTAACTATACATCATTTCTCCTCTACAGGCCTGTAGTACAGCGCCAAGCAGCACTGAGAGTGTTGGGAAAATCCAAAGGGCCTTTGCAGTGCAGTGGCACCTCGGCATACGAACGCCCCGCCTCATGAATTTTCGCCTTAAGAACTGAAATTTTGCAAGAAATTAGCCTCAGCAAATGAAGAATTTTTGGCATACGAGCAAACAAACACAAGTTAAGCAGATCGTCCTGATCTGACATCTCAAACAACATCCCAGTGATGTCTCCCATCAGCACCGCCATGCTCTTCTGTCTTTCGCCTTTTCGATGCCTCGCTAAATTTACTGTCACAATAAGGCACCATTTTATTGTGTCGCAGTCCTGCAGAGCCTGCAATATCAAGCTGAGTCAATTTCTCCGAGTGGTGCTGTAACACTTTTACAACAACAACATTTCTGTCATTAGAGTTTAAAATTCTTGTGAATTTCATGAAATATTTTCTTTGACAGTTAAATATAAAAAAAAAAGCCAAGAGAAGAAAAAAAGGAAAAAAAAAAAACCTTTCTTTTTTTTGTCTTACTTCATATTTTCTAATATCTACCAAGGGCACGTACAATAACGGTGCTCTTTGTTCCTGTGGATTGTACTTGACGTTTTAATAAGAGAGCGAACTTAAATCGCGACCCGTGTGGGATTTCTGAGCCGCCACGAACATGTGGGGGGTGGGGAGGAGGGGGGTGGTGGGGGCGGTTGGGGTGGAAGAGATGGGCGATTGATCAGCGCAAGATGAACTCCTGAATGAAGAAGTAATTGGGTTTATTAGAATGTGAAAGACAAAGACGGATCCCGTGTCAGTTCTTTTGCACTTATTCGGCGGTCTCGCTATGTTGCGGAGGAGCGGATTAGCTTGAACTCGTGCACAAAATGGATTTGCGTTTTTTTTCTGTTTGCGTAATGAAGCAAACGGTTTAGTGGGACATGAAAAGTCCATGATGTTTCTCTTAGTCTAAATGTAGTCGTCTCAGAGTTTTCATGTGCAGTAAGTGAGCTTCACGCTTAAATAACCAAATCTTCAAATAAGCAGTTTAAAATAAATCGTTCTGGGGTGAGTAAACCTTCATAGGCGGGGCCAATAAGAGTCAACCTGCACTAAAGGATAGAAATTATAATTTTTTAACCATGGACTGCTTTAAAAAAAAGTCATGCACAGATTTGATTTTGTTTCACCTTTTTGCAACCTTGTTACAAAACCAGAAAAAAAACCCTCAAAGCTAAAAACCAAGCCTGGTCCTCTGAAGTGCAGGAACGATTTAGTGTTATTTTTTTTAATAATACCCAACTTCATTTCTTAAAACTGAACATGAGCAAGTTTGAACGTGTGTTTTCGTGTGTGTGTGTGTGTGTGTGTGTGTGTGTGTGTGTGTGTGTGTGTGTGTGCCCGCGTGTGTGAGTCAGTAACCTGATACAAGTTTCTCGCCTTCAGGGAAGGATTGAAGTTGTGATTGGAAGTAAGTATATTTTCGAGGTGATCAAACACACACACACACACACACACACGTACACACCCAAACACACATGCTGTGTTGGAGAGAGATTACATCAGTAGGATGAGCTTGGTAATTAGCCTCTGATCATCCGCTCTCGGGATGTAGCTCGCACTAAGCTCGGCCTCCAGGCCCTCCGGTTTCCTGCAGGCTGAGCATTCATCAACTCATGGCGCATGATAGTGTACAGCGCTGATTGGTCAGAAGGTGTTGATTAATTACCTGTAACAGCAGCTCTGACAGTAACACAGGTTTATATCATATAACACATTATTGTTTCCATAGTAACCTTCCCCCCCTCCTTTAATTAACCATAACTATTTTCCTATGAAGTGTTTTCATCCTTAGCTTTTACTCTGAGTTATATCCCGACGTTCACTAACCTTATAGAGTATCGGTCCAAATTTTGTGTGCAGATATCCAAACACTACTGTTTGTACCCTGAGTTGTGAGCTTTTCACACAGTCCCTAGTGTTTATACAATATAT
>JAQQZT010000016.1:21276522-21298829 GCA_030068275.1 Clarias platycephalus
TGAACACTAAGTAATCCTCTAAAATACTCTGTAAAGGTCTATAACAGACTCTCACACTCTGTAACAGTCTGTAAGGTTAAACAACAAACTATAACACTTTGTAGCAGGCTATAACCTCCTATAACAACTCTCCTATAACTGTCTGTAATAGCCCATGTCAGTCTATGAAACTCTCTATATAATAAAACTCTGTAAATATCTGTCTGATGTAATCAGCTATAGACTTTTACAGATGATTATACAGAGCCATAGACGGTTATAACCTGCTAACATCTATGACACTGCCACTATATACAGTAACAGTCTGTAACTGTTATGTAAGTGTCTATAACAGACTGTAACTGTCTAAAACACTGTATAACCATCTGTAAAGTTAAGTCTATAGCTGCTTATAACAACCGCTATAAAACTTGGTCTAAATCTTTTCTAAGTGTTTAAAGAAGTCTCTAAGCGTGTATCAAAGTCTGTAACAGACTATAATTGTGTGTAACAGCATGTTAAACCCTGTAACTGTTCTGTAACACTCATAAAAGTCTGTAAGAGATCTATAGCTCTCTGTAAATGTCCATATCAGTCTATAACAAGTCTGTAGAAGTATATAAGTGTTTATGTTCGTCGTATGCTGTAACCATCTCACATCTCAGGTTCCGGCTGTAAAACTGAGAGACTTTAAGGGGTTCTTTACTTTCTCTCTCACTCTCTCTCTGTTGCTCTCTCGCACTCTCTCTGTTGTAGCGATGCTGTATAATTGTTGTTTAGTTTTCTCTTGCTTGCGTGAAGAAGGTGGTTGTGCATTGGGATAAACACTGCGACACTTAACAAATTGCCTGCAAATAGCTGGGGTTTGAACAGCTGCTTCCACTCCGCTCAGAGCCTCTCACTCTTACTCTCACTCTCTTCATCCTCGCTCCGCCAGGGCTCAAATCTTTCTCACTGCTCGACCGAAGACGCTCGTCGGGTCTGGTACACAGTGGCTTTGGGGGAATGGTGCAGGGTGTTTAGGTTTTTGTAAGAGAAAAAACAGGATAAACTCCGAGTCCTGAATGTGAACCCGAGTTCGGGGTGTGATTGCAGACGGTCAGTGTGAGCAGATTGGGACGAACACAGGAATGTCTTTCTGATAACAGCAGATTCCCAGCATGCAATAACATAAAATAACACCAAAAAAACAAAAAAGGTTTAATCTTGAGGCAAGTTAGTCAAGAAGCGTAATCTAAGTGAAGGATCGTTAGCTGAAGCTCTTGACGTGAATATGTATGATTTCTTTTGCTTTGTAATTAGCTGATTGCATGAAGAACACAATGAACGATCTGGTCTTAGCTAGGTTTGTTCACTTATAGTGTTAATTGATGTTGTATGTAGCACCGTGATCCTGGAGGAATGTCGTTTCGTTTCACTGTGTACTGAAATGACAATAAATGCCTACTCGACTTGACTTGAAACGAGCAGCTGTTCCTAATAAATTGTCTAGCGAATGTATATACACTGTTGGTTTGAAGGTTGGATAGAAAAGCTAAATTTTTTATTCCACTTCATCATACCGATATACCGCACGTGCATGCTGTCAGCTCTTCATAACTCAGTGATAGTTTGCCAGAAGGAATGAAAAGCATGGATTATTATTTTTTTCATTTAACACATAAGGTGGATTTATTATTTTTTTAAATGATCAGATGGCTGCATTTAATTGTCTCTCTGATCTAGAAAACATTCAAAGAGGGATAGAGGGAAAAACTGTGAATCGGCTTTGCGTGCATTAAAGTGAAATATTTAGCAGGACAGGGATTTCCAGCCGAGTCCCAATATATAAAAATATAACAAGCAGAAGAGAAAGTGTAGGAAAGACAAAGCTGAGAAGTCTCAGGTGCAGGTTTCAGGAGACCTGGAGGGCTTGTGTCCGTCTCTGCCGCTGTTCCTGCAGCTTAAAGGTTCTGGCTGACGGCGGCTCTCCTGCTCTGCTTTAATGTCTTGCTCCACATGCCACACGTTTAAGTTGGACACAAACGGCTGTGTTTTTAGCTCCAATTTGATGTCCAGCGAATGAAAATAAAAGTGTGTGTGTGTGTGTTTGTAATACTGTAGCCCAGTCCCATGACCTCATGTTCTACTCAGAACAGTTTCTGCTTCTTGCATGAGTTCGGTTGGGACTCGGCTCGCTGTCGTTCGCACGCCTTACATCTCGAGTGTTTGTCTTCCTCAGTATTCCTGGAGCCGACCCCGCTGCACGATGCTTTCGGACAGGTTCCGGTTGGTCCGGATTCTCCTCGTTCTCTCTGTCCTGCTGGTTCCGAGCTCCGCCAACGATGGGCTCTCTGCTCCCCGGGTCTTCCTCTCCTTTAAAGGTAAGAGACGATGTTTTTCTTCCTTCTCTCTCTGCCTCGCTCGGCTTGTGCTCGTGTCTCTTTGTGTGTTTTTGATGAAAAGACCCTCCTGGTAGACCTTTAGATTTGTATCGAGATCGTGACTGAGCGTTTGATTTTCAGAGATCAAACGTCAGAAATTTCGCTTCGGGAACACGATGGAAGACGTCATGCCAGTGAGAGTAAGCAGATATAAATCGCACAGTTCAACAACTTGGCACGCGCTCTTCCTGACCAGCTGCTTCTACTTGCACGCTGTGTTGGAGTAATTAAAAACACAAACGAAGGCAACCCACCGACAACATCTGAACCCGGCACTGACAAAGAGCAGAAAACGTATCCGAGCCGCTTGCGTGGATTCAGCCGCAGATTGGTTCTTTTTTTAAGGGCAAAATCTGAAACGATCAGGTTGTCATGACGCCAGGTCAGCACCATGCAAAGATCCATACAAACCCCTCCCTCGCTGTGCAACTTTTCCCTTGATTAGACCAGGCTGTCTCTGGGGAACTAAAGGTATTTTCTAGGCTCTAAATTGTCCCGAGCAGTGAAGCAAATCAGAAAGCTCAGGGTCCATGCCGGAGCTGATCAGCCCTGTGATTAGCCGGAGCAGCCGAGGGAGAAGTCTGTCCCCCTGCTTGCTCGCCCTCCCTCACAGTCAGGTTAATTGTGTAGACGGGCGCAGTTCATTATCAAGGTCTTTCTTTCAGCTTTAATCAAGACGGATTTAACACACGGCTGAGTGCGTGCGGAGCCGCTCGCTTCCGCTCAGGCTGCTGCTGCACAGACTCGACTTATTTTCCCCTTGGTGGGTTTACACACCCTTCACTTCCTCCTGCTGATCGATACACACCTGACTTTCTGCTCTCTGAAGCGGAGAAGTGAAATTGGGACTCAATGAATAAACATCTCGGTGAGGGCGGTGTTGATCTATAACCGGCTCGACCATGACGGGAGTCCGGATGCAAAAACCTGATTTCGCATATGCAGTGATTTTCAGTCAGTTTGAATGCATCCCTGGTGTGTGCGTTCCGCGGGTTCTGTACAGTTTATTACACACACACTGGTAGAACTCTGGTCCGAGACATGACGTCTGTTTTGTTTTGTCTGAGTTTTAGGCCACAGCAGTTTGGGGTGCAGCATTCTGGGTCGTAGAAATTTGTGTTGCAGTGTTTTGAGCTGCAGGAGTTTGTGATGGAGCGTTATTGGGTTGTCACATCGTGATATGCAGCGCTTTGATATGCAGGACTTTGGATGGTAGCTTTTTAGACTGCAGCATTTTGACATTCAGCCTCTTGTCTTGAAGTGCTTTGGGTCGGAACATTTTGATGTGAAGTGTTTTGGGTTGCAGCATTTAAGGATCCAGCATTTTGGGTAGGGCAGCATGATTTGATAAAAAAAATTTTATTGATTGATTATCTTGACACATATTGTAATTGCGATTTAAACTGTGATATTTAATTAAATGTAACATTAAATTAAAATTTTTGTATTCATTGAAGCTAACACCAACAAGCATATAAGGTCACAACATTTTGGGTCACAGCAGTTTGGGTCGCATACTGTAGTATTGGATTGCAACGTCTTGTGTTACAGTGTATTGGGTGGAAATTATTTAGGTTGCAGCATATTATTTTGTAGCAGAAAAAAACACTGTAAGCACCACACACACACACACACACACACACACACACACACACACACATACACACACATAGAAATTTTATCTCTTTACATAACTATCTCATAATTTATTTGTTTGTCTCTCTGCTCTGCACACACAGCAGTTTTCTGCGTAACACACACCCCTCGGTCAGAGCTTAAGTTTTTTTTACATGCATATTTTTCATCTTTCTAATTACAGTATGTACAGCAAAATGAATAGCGAGTGAATCAAAAGCATCGGTCTCACCCAGTTTCTCTGACTTGACTAATACACTCGGTTGTGTGATAGTCGTGACATTTCCAGTGCGTGTTACTGTAATCTTAATGAAGCTTGGGCTTGATGCTGTGTTGCACCTGAACAGTGTTTCTCTAAGGAGCAAAGCAGCAGTTTGGGTACGGCAGCACGACTTGATCGAAAATTTAAACTGTCTAAAATATGTATTATTGAAAACCAGAGTCGGCTGTGTACAGAACATGTCGCTGGACTTGTCCGTGGGGTCAGTGGTTTCTGGTCGGTTTCTGTTTTTGTCGCACTAAAAGCCGCTGTGTTGCTTATCGTTCTGTTCCTGCATTCATCTCGCTCCAGGATTTGGCAAAAACGTGGCACTAAAGCTGCAGAGCTGCAGAAGCGTAATTTTAGCTGGCGTCTCTCATGTCTTTCCAAATTGGTGTTGGAGAGCGGCTCCTCACTTCATCAATGAACAGCACCTGCAGCTCGTGGTGTTGTGGTTTGTTTAGTTTTTTTTCCCCCTCGAAACCTACTTAAAAGCTAATTAATGCGCAGTTAGTCACAGAAGCTTATTGTCATTCTGATGAGGCAGAATTTCAGAGTAACCGCAGTTTAATCACGGCTGCTTATTTTCCTTTCTAAAACAGTAGTGTCCTGGCAGAGCCTAAGACGTCTGACTGATTGGCTGCACCGCTTCCTTTCTGGAAACATCGATTATTCTGTAGCTCAGATTCCAAAAGCTGTCATTTTTATGTCCGTTTTTCACCCTCCTTCTAAAGGGCATGTTATGCCGATACCCTCCGCCGCGCACCACGCGGTGGGCCAGGCCGAGCAGACGAGGCCGCGAGTCGAATCGATCGTCTCGCTCTTTCGGGGGGTCGAGGAGGCGCGACCCTGTCGGCTTCCCGGTCCAGCAGAGGCGTACGCCCCACTCGGAGAGTTAATCAGAAACACCTTAATTGTTCTTTGAGCTTCGTGACTTCCTTCCCCTCGTGTTGCAGCTCGTCAAAATCCTTCCCTGGGGTTGGGGTGGGGTGGTGGAGGTGGTTTTGAAGGTCCTGAGCACGGGACCTAAATCAAAGACAGCTGCAGAGCGGACGGGGGTCTCATTTAGTCTGGAATGATGGATCAGATGTCAGATGCATAAAGATACATATTTCCAAGCTGTTGTGTTCGATTTTAGTTCGATTTATCGCAAATTACGGGATGATTTGGGAACGATCGAACGTACACGTTCATTTAAAAAAGCTCTTCAAGGGTTCTTCAGCTGGTTCAGGGTGATTCGCTTTTCTAAATGAGCTCTGTAAAGAATCATTTCAGGTAAAGGCACACTCTGAAGTTCAGCAGGGTTTACTGAGAGCGACACGCCGGCGGCTTCCAGTCGGACTAATTAGTCTTTACTTCAGGGCTGATTATCCTTTGCGACATCACAGCAATAATGAGAAACGAGTTATATACACACATGATATTTAATAACCAAACTGAGTAACCCATAAAGCTCAGAGCATTTTAGCCATTATTTGTTTTACAAATATTTTGTGCAGTATAGAGTGACATAACCTTTATTTTTAAGCAATATCTAACTGAATTTTATTTCATTGTAACCAACTATACAAACATGACTGAGCAAAAAAAAATAAAAAATGGGTCACACAGCCAAAGAAATAGTACAGATACACATGATCACATGTTTTTATTATTGTTTTCGGTTGTATCTATGCACAAAAACAAACAAACAATAATAATAATAATAATAATACTATGCTCATTTTGAGAGTTCTACATTTTTACAACGTCATTCCCACATTCCAGTGGTGGTAGAAATGCTGTGTTGCCGGCATGAATCTGTACATCTTGAGTTTTAAGGGTTTAATAATAAATGATTATATTGAGTTTCAGTGCAAATCAATAGTGTGTGTTGGATCAAGTGCTATTTTATAAAGTGTTGGTCAACGTGAGTGTTTGGGTAAATTAAGGGAAATAACGTCATCATTTTGCCAGAGTGTTTGGACTCTGCTGTAACGTCTAGAAGGTTGTGAGTTTATATCCTGGAATAGTTCAGAAGCCAGTGTTGTCGCTAACTCTGGATAAAAGTGTCTCTCATTTCCTTTAAGTTCAAATCTAAATAGATATAATGTTTGAAAAACTGAACAACTTTTTTGTAACAAATCGTAACAACTTTTTACGAACAGTCTTGTACCGGGTCCGCAGTCACCGTGTCTCAGACGAGGACGATCACAGGATTCACAGGAGGATCACGACATACACACGTACTTATGAGCGTCTCTGGGGCTTCCTGGCCTTTTCCCTAACTGTGTAGACTGAGCTAATCATTAAATCTGGAACCGAGACTAGCTTTAGGAGTGTTCTCTTGTAAAGCTATAGGCTGTGTCAGAGGGAAGGAAGAGAACGTGGACGTTTACAGTGTTTAACCCGGAGGGGAGTGGAGACAGCACGGAGTCACGTACGCTTACGATACCGCACGCACGTGACCGGCGCTGACCTCGGAGCTCCTGTCTCGGGTTATAAGCTGAAAGGTGATCCTTTTTCTTTCGTCTCTAAAAGCCTTTAAAAACTCAGGGAGTAAAAAAAAAAAAAAAAAAAAAGCTACACACTATATACTGTACAAGTAACGTTTTTTTACATAAATAAAAGCATCTTGGCTGCTGATCCTCGGGCTCGCTCGGTCCTCAGCCCGCCTCAGGGGGTTAAAAAAAGAAAAACATTTTGAAACGACAGAAGGTTTCCCCTCCAACTTGAAAAGATTACAGCTTTTCATACTGCGGCGTGTAACGCTGATTAAAACGACAAAAGGATGAAAGACGGGAGCGTTTTATTGGATTGTTAGCCGAAGCCGAAGCCTGTTTCCCAGCACCGTGGTTCCTCACTGTTCGTGTTTTTAATCTCCTGCGGTCGTGTTTTTTTTCCCCCTGCTAATCCGTGCTGATCATTTTAATCTGCACAATCGGCAGAAAAACTAAAAGCCCCGTGTGGAATTTTATAAACGATTAAACAAAAAAGGTCAGGACTGGTTTTCCGAGCAGCAGCAAATGGAATGTTGACCTTGTGTAGCTTGTGAGATTCTCATGATGACCCCATGGAGGGGTAGAAGTGCAGAGGTGCAGAATTCACTCCGGTGACATAAAGAGAGTTGTTTGATTCCTAGGCTTGTTTTCGTCATGGCTCGATCCGTCCCGAGTCTAATCTAACACATGACATTTCAGCTGTGACAGCATTCAAGCCGATCCACCAAACGCCTTGAAACTCCTCCATCTGCGCCGTAACCCTCACCTTTAAAGCATGCTGTATGCTGTGAAATATGCTGATTATAACCGCGCTAACTACCTGGCGGTTCTGAGAAAGGGTGTGATGGTCCGCTGATCTCGCCCTGAGGGTCCGCGGTCCTGCGTTCGAGTGTGTGTGGCTGTTTAATAAGTACACAAATTCGTTATTTATGTTTGGACCTCATGATGTTTGCTGTGACTCGTTTGTCGTCTTTAGTGTAATTAATGATGATGTCAAAAGCGACAGCGGTTGCGAACGCTCGTAAAGATTCCTGGATGACGATAAGAGAACGGGTTTGAGATGCCGCACGAAGGCACGTCATTGGCCTACACTGGGACGTTTAAATAATTTATAATAATAATAATAATAATTATTATTATTCTTATTTATTGGGGGTTTCAGATTTCCTCCCCGATTTAGTCGAGCACTTTGCCGCTGTGCTGCTCGGGGGCCTAGACGGGTCCTCTTTCTGACCCGCGCGTTTGCGTGTCCTTTTTCAGGCGCAGGGGTCAGGAACACCCTCAAAGGGTTAACCGTTACCAGTGAGGGATGACAGACACCCGGTTTTGAATGCTAACCAGCTGAATGAGTCGATTTGTAAAGTGATACAGTGAAAGGAAGGGAAGATTTTATATGTTTCTCCGTCTCGCGCTCTCAGCGTAGTTCTCGGGATAACAGTCCTGGTAATGTTTAAGCGATTATAGGTGGCGTGAGCACAAAGAGCCGAGTGTGTGCGGCGAGCAGGAGGATACATTAGCGCACCGAGGGGAGCAGATCAACGTCCTGCTGGTGAAGCGGAGTGAATAGATCCCGTTACGTTTCAGCCTGAGAGTTTGTCCTCGGATGGGACGGCCCGTGGGTTTTCACTCGCTGTGAGGAAATCGGAGAAGATACCCGGGCCATGATGATGCTAATGCGGCGGTCCGTGGGCGGACGCTAATGGAGAGCTTCCGTGGCTAGCTACCTTTCTTTCTTTCTTTCTTTCTTTCTTTCTTTCTTTCTTTCTATCTTTCTTTCTTTCATTGTTAGCATGTTTGGCTCTTTGTGTCCTCAGAGCAGCGGGGTTCTGCGTAGGAAGCGAGCTATTGATACGCCGCTACCCGACTCGCTCGCTGATATCCTCATCACACTGATCTGCTCCGTGAATCATTCTCACAGCACCGGCTTTAAGTGACTCACTAATAACACCGAGTGTTTTATTTCTCTTAAACCGCAGCAGCCCTCTAAAGTTCACCTTTGACCTTTAACAGATTTTGTGTGTGTTATAAATGTAATAGGTTTGTAATACAGCGTCTAACTCTCAAGTAAAAAAATGTGAGTGGAGTATGAAGTATGCGTGAGTGTGTGTGCGTGTGTGTGTGTGTGTGTGTGTTTGTGTGGGAGGATGGAGTAAAGTCGGCTATAGGATGTGGTTTTGGGGAAATGGATTAACCTCTGTTTTTCTTTTTTGCTAATAACTTACACACACACACACACACACACACACGCACACACACATATACATACACACATAATGACTCAGCCAGCGGTCAGGCATTTTTGTTAGATGGCAGGATTCCAATTATGACTAGTGTATGTAGAGTGTGTGTGTGTGTGTGTGTGTGTGTGTGTGTGTGTGTGTGTGTGTGTGTGTGTGTGTGTGTGTGTGTAAATGTGTGTTTTCCGGATTAAGGTTTAGCACTAGCATACCGCACTCACCACCAGAGTGGATGGAACGCCTAATTATCCTGTCAGCGCGTACACTTCCATGACCAGCCTCCAAGAAACTGGGAGCGAATGGGCCCGAAGGCTGCGTACTGGAGTCGGCGTTCCTCGGTCAGTGGCATCTTGACTTTTATCAGATCTGAGAAGGCTCCTCAGATTCCTCTAGATGTTGGAGTGTCATGGCTGTGGGAATACAAACACCATCTCTACTACTGTGTGTGTGTGTGTGTGTGTGTGTGTGTGTGTGTGTGTGTGTGTGTGTGTGTGTGTGTGTGTGTGACCTTTTTAAAGAAGGACCACATGTGGGTGTGCTGGTCAGGGGTGCACATACTTTTGGCCATATAGTGTATTTCTTATCTTTGGGATGTTACCCCTTACACGGTGCCGGAGACAGGAGAGCAGGTCCGAGGAAGATTGTGAAGGATGTTCTCAGTGGGACGTTCGGAAGTGTCCCGGAAAAGGAAGCAGCGCTGCACTGAGTACTGCTGAACGCACTTGGGTGGCCTGCATTTGTCATTGGCAAGTGTGTATATATATATATATGTATATGCGTGTGTGTGTGTGTGTGTGTGTGCGTGTGTGAAGAACCAGATGGGGAGTTCTACCAGGATTTATGGACCATTTGTACACATCTGCATCCCGACGCTACAAGAAGGATGTTATGGCGAACACCTGGTTAAAACAAACTTCACTGTCACACTCGTTTACTCTCCTCTCCTTTTCATTTCCTCTTTTCTTTTCTCTCCTATGCTTTCCTTCCTTCCATTTTCTTTTCTTTCTTCTCCTTCCCTTATTTTTTCCTTTCCTTTCCTCTACTATCCTTTCCTTTAATATTTTTCTCTTTCTTCCACTTTTCTATCCTTTCCTTTTCTTTCCTCTATTTTCCATTCCCTTCCTTTCATATTCTTTCTTTTGCTTTTCATTCCTTCTCCATCCTTTACTTTCAGCTCCATTCTGCTTCATTACATCACATACATGTTTTTTTCCCTTTCCTTTTCCTTTGATGTACTTTAGTTGCTCCAGATGCAGATGTTCAAGGTTCTTGAGATGTTCCTCCTCTTCCTCCTCCTCCAATGCATCGCTCTTTCACTTGACCCCTTGAGGACTTCTTGAGGAACCCCTTGAGGACTTCTTGAGGAACCCCTTGAGGACCGCCTTGAGGAACCTCATTTCTCACCATAGTTTGGGTTCCACGGTCCGTTCTTCCTGTGGACGTCCATCGCTTCCAGTCTTCGCCACGCAGAGCCACACCAATGTATCTTCATTCTGCGTTACAGCTCGATGGTGTTGAAGACGTGTGTGACGTTTAACTTCTCGTCGCATTCGTTATTTCTTGAATCTTGTTCCTCTACACCAAAGAGGCGGATATGAAACAGTATCACTATAATGTAACGTCCTGCTGTTGCTGTTTATTTTGTGTGTGTGTGTGTGTGTGTGTGTGTGTGTGTGTGTGTGTGTGTGTGTGTGTGTGTGTGGGAATTTGCCTGTGGAGGTCTTCATGCCAATTTGGATGATTAATTAATCACTGACCCTGACATCGCTCGCGTCTCTATAAACATCCAGCAGCGCTGCCATTCACGCGACTGTTGTTCTAGCTGCGGCTTATTACGCGGAAATGTGCGAGATAAAAAAACAAGAAAAGAAAACGCAGAATGTTTTTTCTTTCAGGCTGAAAAAATACAACATGGAGATGATTAAGGTGCAATTTACTGTTCGGGAAAAAAACCAACACAAAACACACATTTGCATGGAAATCACACACTTCTGGAAGAGCGGTCTCCAGGGGAAAAACTCTCAGGAATGATATTGGATTGAATAAATCCGCGGGCGTGTGGCGTCGGGGCGGGCGCTCCCGTCCTGAGAAACTGCTGCAAAATACACGTAGGTGAAGATCCTCCCCAGAGGTTACAGAAAGGTCACGACCTCCGGGGGACGGGGTCAAGAGCGGGCACTCCTCTTCGCCTACCAGCTAAGAGATGTTTAATCAAGCACACGTCAATCATGCTGGAATGTGGTGTGTGTGTGTGTGTGTGTGTGTGTGTGTGTGTATGTGTGTTTGAAGTCGGTGCTGGTGGGAAGCATCGCTCTGAATGAAGTTATTCCTTTAGTTTGTGTGAAAAGTTTCCTGCGTTGCGGTGTTGCGCGGTGTTGCATCATGGAGTCGGGATGGATTTGGGGCAGGGTGTGTGTGTGTGTGTGTGTGTGTGTGTTTTCTTCAAATGCTTTAAAAATTACTGAAACAAAAATATTGCACCTTGAGCTTCAGAGTTTCAGGTTCAGATTATAACAACATTTATTTTTGAATATTTAAATTAACATGAAGACGTTTTTATCCCTGTGTTTTTACACTCGGCGTTGTGGAACGTCCCTGATACGAGGTTCGACTTACATTACACAATCTTGTTTTTTTTCCCTCTGTATAATAAAAATAATAAAACAAATAAACAAACAAAAAGTCCACTTTGAGTCGTGTTACAGAGAAACATCGAGGTGTCAGACTTCCCTGTAAAAGCGGCAACTCTGCATTACTGTCACTGCTGTTATAGGAAACTAATCAACACCTCCCGACCAAATCAGATTTTAAGGTTTAGCATTTATGAAATATGATTCCTTATTTTCAAATCCTGTAAATGAGACTCTTTGTGTTTTTTATTATTTTTTTCCCGATATCGACATTCTTCTCGTTCTGCCCGGTCGTTTTTTCCGTCCCTCTCATGTCTCATCCCTCCGGCCGTCTGTGTTTGAAGTGGTCAGTTGTCCTCTTTCTCATATGGAGAGTTGAGAGGAGTGTGTGTGTGTGTGTGTGTGTGTGTGTGTGTGTGTCGTCCCTCTCGCCGCCTCTTTGATGCCTTTATTCAGCGCTGATGCTCATTCAGCTGTTAGTCGAGTGGGTGGCGATTGTTAAGAGGCCCTCAGAGAGGCCATGCCAGTCTTCCCGCCCACTCCACTCCTCGCCCACCCAGCCCTCCTGCGGCGTGCCCCCGCCATGCACCAGTTCCGACAGGGCTGGCCTCCTACACCGCGCATCCTTTCAGACGGGAGGAGGAAGAGCCAGAGGATGCACTGCCGATCTCTTTTGTTTCAGTTGACACTACTGTGTGTGTCGGTGTCACTTACGGAGAGTGTGTAGGTTGATTCTCATTCATTCATTTATTCACTCATTCACTCCCTCTCTCTGACACACACACACACACACACTCTGGCCTCCCATTCATTAAAGTTCATTCTCATTCCCCTGGGGGCGTTAAAGTTCTCTCATTCATGAAGCTTCGGCATCCTGTAGAGCTCAGCAGGACACGCATCCTTGTATGTAAATAAGCACACACACAAACACACACACACACACACACACACACACACACACACACACACACACACATACACACAGATATATTATAAGACACAAAGACACACCCACACACACTCGGGTTTGTTTCAGCGAGCTTACAGTGACAAAAGACGGCGCTGACGGGAAATTTCCTGGGTCTTGTCTCAGAACTGAGGAGAGTTATGTGCATTTTGTTAGAACAAATCCTTTGATCTGGTGTGTGTGTGTGTGAATATAAACTTCCTATACATTTCCTTATGCTTTTAAAAGTCAATCATGTCAATATGCACGCGTAGATAGGAGGATGTGTGTGTGTGTGTGTGTGTGAGATCAAAGTGAGGTAGGCTCAGAAAGGTACACTGACATTATTAAGCAGCTCGGCTCTTTTATGGTGTAAATTGATTTAACTCCGCCCCCTTTGTCTCTCTCTCATCCTCGCCTTCCCCGACTCGCCCTCTATCCCGACGCTGCGTGTTTCTCATCTCTGGCTTTTGGTTTGCAGCCCTATAGGCGTCCTGCTGCGTTTCCCAGAGTATCACGACAAGACAGCGTTTCATCAGTTCCTTTCTGCGAGGAGACAAAAAGAGACGAGTGATGTGGTCGAGGCGAGCGGCCGTCGCCCGGAGGGTCACAGGGGCGCTGAGATTTATCAAAATCTTTTTTTCTCAAATGCTCTGTATCCCAATGCACGCACAAAGTAGTTGGGAAACTCTTGCAGGAGCACGTCGGACCATAAAGCGTTACATCAGACGTGAGCTTCAACATCCATCCAGGAACCTTTATAGGCTAAATAGGGAGCGTGGACGGCAGTAGTGATCATCATTGTATTCATTCCCATTTTTATGACCGCGGTATGACCTCCGTCAACATTCTCACACGCAGTCACACACCACAGGCGATTTGGGAACGCCAATCAGTCTTTGGACTGTGGGAGGAAACTGGAGAACACGGGGAGAACACGGAAACTCCACGCACACAGACCCCGAGGCAGGAACCGAACCTGGACCCGGAGGTGCGACGCCACAGTGCTAACCACTACACCTCCGTGTCACCGAGCATGAACATCAGCTGTGCATAAAAGGGTTAAAGAAGACATTCATGAGATCCTGTAACAAACTGAACACACACCACAGCCTAGTGCTTTCATCACACACACACACACACACACACACACACACACACACACACACACACACACACACACACACACACACACACACATGTAAAAAAAAAAAACCTCATAAATCAAAAAGCGTGTTGATGAAACAGAGAAAATTTGTAGCTATGTTCTAAAAAAAATATATGCGTATACATGTGGGCGGAGCCTGAGACAAAATAAAGACTTGTCCTTCGTCTTTGTTTCCTTTTATGGTTTTGTACCTACACCTGCTAATTTAGCTAGATAATACATACACGGCCAAAACACCGTATTGGTGCTAATTTTATTTATTTTATATTATACATATAATACAGAAAATGTGTGAGGCCGAAGAAGCTACTTCTGAAGTTTACGCAACGTAGAAGTGATCGATGTTGCTCCCCTAAAAATTGCAAGTTGCTAACTTCAGCCGTTTTGAAGAGATGATTTTATTTGTGCCCCAAAAATGGCCATTTTTCTGCCTCGATACAAACAATACTCATTTAAAATGCAAATAATTCAAATTTCTTCATGATCACTGATTGTAAAATTGGTGTACGCTTCTAGAAGCATTGAAAGATTTGAATTCAAAAAAGTTACGGACACTACATAAAAGGACATGAAATAGTATTTGGCAAATGTGTTTCTTTAAATCTGATAAAAATATATGTGTGAGCCTAGTGTATGCATATTTACAAAAAACGAAGCATTAAGTATTATGAAAAATGGTGTTATATGATCCGTAAATTCACTTTTCACCCAGGTCAGACACGTACAGTACTAATGTATACTTAGAATAACTTTATGAATATCATTTAAGTCACTTCTAGTACACAAGTCCTGCCTTTAAACTGTAGGCCACGCCCCCTGCCTGAGTCAGAACGTGTGTGTTGATAGATAGAGTGATTGAGTCCTTTTACTCGATCTTTTTTATGTATTTTGCAGATTTTTCAGCACACGTTCTTTTGGCAGTTCCGTCCAACAGAAAGGTCAGACTGAGGTAAATCAGGAACGCTTTCCTGCTGCAGCTCTAATGCAGACGTGCAGCTTCCTGGCGCGACGTTTATCGAATCCGTAATTCGGTCCTTATTGCTTTAGACACCGCGTTTCATTTCCTGGTCGAGACGTTTAGAGATGCTGTCAGTCCTCATTCAGGTCCCCGGTTTGCACCCGGAGGGTTTTGGCGTTGGGGTTCGTGTAAGCGACACTCGCTTTGGAGCTTTTTACAACTCCGCTTGGCCTCGAGTCAGAACAAGAGTCGTTTCAGACGAGGCTAATCAGGGCTGAGCTGTGAGGCTGTAAAGCGCACGTGTGTTTACGTGTTACAGATTGAGAGAGAGTAGGCACTGTGTGTGTGTGTGTGTGTGTGTGTGTGTGTGTGTGTGTGTTTGGGTTTCTGTGGTTTGACGTTTCACTCGCTGCACACAAAGCTTAGTCTTTATAACACAGACTGCACATAGTCAGAATCCAGCGTAGTCCAGGACCCACCTCGAGACGCAGCAGCACTCTCATAACACGCGCTTCCTCAGAGGTTCCCAGCTTAGTTAAAGGATCCCTATCAAACAAAATACACTTTTTAGTCAAGCATTAAAAACATGCAATGAATCTCAATTGTCTTTCCATTTTTGTATTTTTTCTATTGAACAAGCTGATGAGATTTCCCCCCTAATGTGACCTCATAAGGTAAGAAGAGCCCCTCCTCCCCGACTTGTTACTCAGGCCTGCTGTTCTCTGGAGGGACGTCCCTCAAGAGTAGCTCATTTGCATAGACACTGAAATAGCATATTTGAAGGAGGAGTGAAATAGAGTGAGTTTGAGGTATAAACGTATGCGGTATCTGAGGACACGCACGCACACACACACATCAAAAGGAAATAGTAATATATGAGACCTTTAAGAGGTTCCCTGTTGCATGGTTGTCTCAAAGGAACAAACTAAAGCATGCTGTCCTCTAAAGTTTTGAGGATTTCACTGTGAGTTTGTAAGAATTCGGGGAGAGAAGTTGGACTGGGAATCAGGAAGCAAAATTAAACTGGTACCAGGAGAACGTTGTTCCCGTGATGGTCCACTTTCACAGTTTGAGTTTAAATCCAAACCTTGCAAGGTCTATTGCAGAATAGGAATTTGGATCCATCCTGGTTCTGTGTAGGAGGCAATAACCGGGTCTATCGTGGGTCAGAAGCCGACAGCTTCCGTCCGCCTCGCCGCGCTCCCTCTGCCAAACCGTGTGAGTGTGTTAGCGATCAAGCCGAACTGGAAACCTATCGTGTTTAATCCTGGTCCTGGGAGTTTTGTGATCTTATCCTGTGGTCCGGAGATCTTTAAAGATTATTAAAAAACAGAAGGTCATCGATATCTTTAAGTCTTTACGCTGATGTTTAACAGTGAAGAACGTTCCACATCATCTCTTCCTGTCAGGGTCGTTTATTTTTTTTCCCTCCCTCAGAGCATGTGGAGGCGAACGCGTCGGTCCGACTTTCCACATCTCGGCTCGAACCCGTGAAACCCGAGCTGCGCATTAGCTCCTGCTGCTGCGGCTGGATCTGCCCGAGCCGAGCGCTGCGGCATCTGCGGCATACACTCGCTTATTAGTCTGAGCTAATCAAATCTACGTCGTTCTCTTCCTGAATGTGGAGTAAATTCTGCCGAGTCGACACAACTTTCGCCTGAAGTATAAACGAACTCGAAGAAAATTTTATAATTAATCAAAATAAATGAATTTTTAATGAGCAATTTTACAATGCATGTTAAAAACATCCTGTGAATTATTTAAAAAATGTAGGCACGATGAAACATAAAGGTATAAAAGTGGCCCTGAACAAGCTGACTTACGTAATGTTTCAGATTTGATTGCAAATATTTTCACATATAAAAAGAAATACGAATTAAATGCATGTCATATATTATTATTATTATTATTATTATTATTATTATTATTATTTTTGGTTTGTTGTATTGTATCTTTATACATAATATACAATATGATGCATAATTTATAGAATGTAGAAATATTTTGCAACCTTTACATTCATTCAGTGTTCTCTCAGCATCATTTCATCAAAGAAATTCGAACTTTCCGCGAGCTACATCGTCCAAAACCTAGAAACAACGTTTAACAACAAAAGTTCCTGTTTAAGTGGAAGAACCACAAATGATTTGCTCTAATTGTGCTTAATTTGTATCATGACTAGGATTAGTGGATCATTTTTAAATTATACTCAAATCAGGGTGTGGTCTAAGACCACATGTGTGTGTGTGTGAGTGTGTGTGTGTGTGTGTGTGTGTGTGAGTGTGAGAGAGAGACCTTGTTTCACTTCTGGTTAAAGTTGCACAGTAATCCTGCTTAATGAAACTTGTTGCTCTGTAATCCGCTGAACAATACGCTGACAAATGATACGCACACACACAAACACACACACATACATGCAGTGTGTGTACAGTATCTGTGTACATCTTGTATCAGAGGTTCCCATAGTGACGTGTTTTTTTTAACGTCTCGGTCTAAACATTTCGCACTTTCGCGGCTAATCCGTCCGTTTCCGACTGACCTGCGACTAAAACCGGCTCAGTTTTTGGCAGTGTGTGTGTCCTGCGTCCCACCTGCGGCTCACACACTCGTATAGTCCCGTCTTGTTTTTTCATACGTTGAGACATTTTTTCTGAAATGTTCATATTTAGAAACGTTTAGGCTTCTAGTGTTTCATGTGTGTGTGTGTGTCAGTGTGACTTGGACTGGAACAGAGTTTCACCTTTTATAGAAATTCACTGCTCCTAAGTTCCTGTTCCTGAGTTTGTGTGTGCGTGTGTGTGTGAGAAGTGATTTTCTTGACTTTAACGTACACACACCGCTCTGCCTGATCGAGCACTGCATTAACTGCCCCAGAAGCGTATTAAAGGTCCCGTTTCTCCCCAGGAGGCAGCTTGTGGTCCGTTTTTTTCCTTAATGCTCGAGTGACTGAACTGTTTTGGTTGAAACGTCTCCAGGCCATCACTCCCTCTACCTGCCGCTTATCTCATGTATGGAAATCCTGCATAGCCAGAACAACAAACAGGCGCGGATCCTCGGAGTAGATCTCTGGCCCTCTCCCAGATCAGATCAGCACATTTCTCCATGTTCACAGAGCGAAGCCAAGATCTGCGTTCGCATCAAGATAAAACGGTTTGAGGTGGAAGTGGCGAGGACTGGCGTGCGGAGATCAGAGCGGATGGCACGCAGGCCGCAGGGCGAGCCCTCAGCGGCTTCTCACGCGCAACAAGGGACAAACACCATCTTGTTGATGTTCTCATCAGGAACAACTTTTCAGTCGTTAGATCGTGATAAGCACGAGATGTAGTGGAGGAGATCTCATGGAGTTTATTTTTTTTTACACTGAGGCCAAGTTGTGCAGATTCACTCCGGAAAAAAAACCTGTGTTGTTGTTATTATTATTATTAATATTATTATTATTAAATTAAAGAAAATGTTTTTCAGTTTATAAGGAATATAATGAAAGCTGTTACAGTTATATATATTAGTATTGGTGAAACTTACTATTCTTATCTGGAAACCCTGCACTCAAGGACCCCATTATTATATTAAGCTCTTTTTTTCTGTACGTTAGGTTCAATTACAGAATGAACAGCTTCTGAACTACCAAACGCTTCATCATATAGAAGCATTGTAGCTAAATACTAAATTAACTAGTTAGCTAATTCGTTGTCGCGCTAACACAGGCTAGACGACTGCCTACAGTGTATAGCCATGTCCTGTTCTGCCTTAACAAACAACGTTTATTTTGGAAGCACAAACTTTACCAAAATATCCCTAACAATCTCGTGAATCATGTGAATTTCGTGACTGGTCATCGGTCATGGCCTCAAGTCCGTCCCCAGAGTCTGTCCGCTAATCATTTTACATTTCTCAAATTGTGAGCACAATTGTGTCGGAAATGCCATTGGGGAGGTGGGGCATTTCCCTTCATTCCGAAGCTGCTTTATCTGCAGCGTTTTATTGGACCGACTGTATATCTCCGGCCGTTTATGAGCCTCTTGGTATTTGGACACCTGAACAGGGCCAACAATAACACGGCATATTAATTGCTAACTCTGCGGCGTGGGGGCTTTGTGCGCGCTTGGCATCGTGCGCGAAGTCCATTAATCTGGCCTGGCGAACAAGTGGACGCTCTCAATGGACGCTGTTCCGCCCATTTTATGCCTCATTCTCAAAACCTGGAAAGTCACAAAAGAGTGTGAGAAAGAAAGAGGTTCCTCTTAACTTGATCTTTCCCGAAGCGTGACCGGAGACCTTGATAGAGAGATCTTGGCATGGGTTTACGGAGGGAAGGAGTGTATTTTACACGCTGCTGCAACCTAATGGGGGTTTTCAAGCATCCGGACTCATTTCTGTGCCGCTTAATTGTGTCTCGGATGAATTTACACATAATTCTCGGGGCTTCTCAGCTTTTAGTTTGAAGTAGACGTGTGTGTTCAGGTGTACGTGGGAGGAGGGGAGGGTGGCACATTTCTGGCGGGTTAAAAACAAAGCAGAAACTCGACTCTTGATACGCGTTTCCTCCTGATTCTCTGGTTTCCTCGCACCTCTCAAAAACATTGGCAGTTGATTAGCGAAAATGACCCCAGGTTATAAATGATTATATAAGGCATTTATCTTTTTTTTTTCACCAAGTTGAAAGTGTAAAAAAGAAAAATTATATTACACGTGCAGGAAAACGGCGTCTCTTTTTACGCTTCCTCCTCACGTGTCTTTGCCCAAAGGGACTGACAGCTTTGGTTCAGAGGTCAGCCACGAGGTCACAGTTTAGGATGTCAGTCCTGTCAGTCAAGCACGATTGGATGATGTGTATGCCAATCAAACGCCCCTGAAACGAGCTCTGACGGCTTCCTAGAACGGAGATTTTAATCAAGGTAGTCTGGGGCTGGAGAAGATGATCGGTCTGATCCGATGGCTGTAAATGTGTAGCTCTGTCTTCGTTGTTCATCTTTTGCCAGTAACGTGCGAGACGGGAACCTGAGGGCAAGCCATGACTTTCTTCAAACTGTGTATGATGGATGAGAAGCATTGTTTTTTCAGTCCTGCTCTTCTGATAAACATTCTGAAATTGAAACGTGTTGAAGAGGGTTTTGTTGGTTCATCACTCCTGTAGGCTGAAACACTAAAACTTAAAAATGTAGAAATAATTTGTGTGGAATGTGTGGAATATGCAACTGTCATGTGAGTCGAAACCAGTGTGTGCATTTCTTGCCGTTTGAACCATACATGTGGGGAAAAAAATTACTCTTCCTCCAAGCCTGAGTGTGTGCAGGACACGTGTGTATGGTGTCATATAAAGCTACGGTTTGCTTGTGTCCCAGAGCTCACCCCTCGGATCAGAGGATTAATGTCAGTCTGCACGGACAGCGGAGGAAAGCGCTCAATTCTATTAGAGTACGCGGCAGGGGATTGAGGGAACTGAAGGAACTGGCCAAATTTGGCCCTTCGAGTTGATCGCAGGGACTCGATCCAGAATAACATCACAGACTTGCTGAAAAGGCGACGAAGCTTTTGGGATTAGGAAAATAGAACATGGTCTGTGTGCGGTTCCGCGGTGCACAGAAGCGCCCCTGTGTTCGGTGGAGTGTTGGGAGTCAGGTTTGGTCTGAAAAAATAACAAGGTTTCCTCAGGGTTCTTGGGAGAGTTTCTAGTAACATTGTGTGAGAGAGAACGAAAGCATCTGGTGTAAGGTTCTACACAGAGTCGTCTCGAGTCCCTGCTGAGGGAACGACCTTTTATGATTTATATTTAGGGCAGGGGCGTCAACCTGGATCCAGAAAGGGCCGATGTGGGTGCAGGCTTTCATTCCAACCAAGCCGAAGTCACACCAGGTGTGGCTTCGGCTTGGTTTGAATGAAAGCCTGAGCCAACACGGGTCCTTTGTGGATCCAGTTTGACCTCATCTGGTTTAGGGCTTTCTAAAAACTTCCATAAAACTGGAAACTTTTTTAAGAAAGACACACCATCGGCTTAGAAGGTCTGTGTACTGTAGAATGCTTACTTGTTCTCACCAGGGGTACGAACTTCTAAAGATGTTCTGGAACCTTTTATGGATCATATAGAATATTTCAAGGGCAAACACCCCTTGACTTCTTTTGTAAGGTTCCCACTCGGGGTATAAACTAAACGAGCACCTTCTTCATGGGCTAATCCTAATTTGGATTCATTTACTGGAGAAGAGAGAAATGATTTTTGTAGGCTTTCACCAGGGGAACCTTTCATTGAAGATATGGTTGAAGTTCTTGTTGGAGATGCAAAATAAAGGAGGATTTGAGAATTTTTAAAGAAATCTTTTTAGGTTGTATATAAAATCCCTTCGGTAGCAGGAATCAAGATGCTAAATGAGTGACATTAAGGCACATCACTTGCAGTTCCTGCTGATTTATATTTATACATCGGTTAAACTTTCAGATAGGATTGTGTTGTAGGTTCTTTAAGAACCTAAGTATATGCGTTTATCTTGGTAACCTGTGACAGTGAGATGTGAAAGGGTAAAAAGAAATGAAAGGATGAAAAAAGGATTCTGTGCTGCACAAAGAACCCTCAAAGAACCCTTTGTTTACTCCAAAGTGTAGCACCTTAGTGATGCGGTCCTGGAGACGAGTGTAGTCCTGGATATGTATGGTGGAGGATTTGGATGATGAAAGCCTCAGAGACGGGAGGAGGCAGTGGACTTAACCTTATAGGAGAAAGGAGGAGAAAGCTGCGGAGTTATGGGACGGCGCTAATCTGGGAAGATATACCGAAAGACGGATGGAGCTTGTCTGGTCTCACCTATGCCCTGGCTGGTGAACTCGTAAGTGCATTTGGGAGGAAACGTAGGAAGAGAATTATGGCCGGTGACCTAATAATCCACAGGGTGCTCAGTGCATTCCCAGAGTCGAGCAGATAAAGTCCAGCGGAGTCAAGATCGCCGAGCTGCGTCACAGTTTTAAATAAAAGTCTCGCACGTGGGTGGGTGTGGTGGTGGTTAGGATTTATAAAGAAGTTTGGAAGCTTTAGGGAATTTGTGACAACACAATCGATAAACATTTTTATTGTGTATTGTGTAAAATAAAATAATTTTTTTTTACCAGAGTTATTTCTTCACAAAAAAAAGCCATCTTAGCAAGTGAAATATTTTTTTATCTAAGCAAACCTATGTAGAATTTATTAAAATGGGTTTACAACAATCAAAATGTAAGATTATTAAGATTATTCCTAATTAAATGTTACTGAAATTGTAAGTAAAAAATTTGAATTTACAAATAAATTGTCAAATAAAAAGTTTTTTTTTTTTTTTAATAAAATTGGACTACTTTTTAAAAGAAAAAGTTCTTGTTCTATTGGGAGATAATTTTCCTTGTTTGACTAAATAATTTCTTGAAAGAATCAAAATGATCTACCAACACAACAAAAATGTTTTTGCTAAAAATGTTAGTAAAATGTTTAGGGCCGGGACTCGATTTAAAAAATTTATCGAATTAATTAGAGGCTTTGTAATTAATCAATCGAAATTAATTGCATTTTAATCGCATATAAATATTTGACCTTATTTTATATCACCCTAGGTGATACTTGAGGCTCGATG
>JAQQZT010000016.1:21310688-21320688 GCA_030068275.1 Clarias platycephalus
ACACACACACACACACACACACACACACACACACACACACACACACACACACACACACACACACACACACCTGCAGTCCCCTCTGTGTTTAGTCTGCCTGTTTAATTGGGGTGTTAAATTTTTTCCGCTCTGTCTCTCCGCCAATCGCTTCCTAATCGTTGACTTGGGGCTTTTAAATAGAGATTAATGAGAGACGCAGAATCGCTTCCCCTCACACGTGTGTAAAGGCTGGTATACATTGCTGTTTTGTAGACTTATTCATGCCTCACACACCACACACACACACACACACACACACACACACACACACACACACCTGTACAAACATGGTCCAGCTATAGTCTCAAAGCCCCCTTCACACTTCTCTTGAACAGGTTTAGCTGGATGTGTGTGTGTGTGTGTGTGTGTGTGTGTGTGTGTGTGTGTGTGTGTGTGTGTGTGTGTTGCCCTGCTTATTCGTAGTTAGCCAGCCCCATGTCACTTAATGTTGTCAATGTTGTCTACAGTAATATAAGTAACAATGGTGATGACGAGATGTAAGAGATTTGTGGGCGGGGATTGGTGATGTAACAACACTTTATGCAAATGAGGCACAAAGCAAAGTGGTAGCAAATAAAAAGAGTGAGAAACACTAAAACATTTTGTTTCAATCAGGTATTCATTCCTCTTTATTAAAAATAAATTCCAAATTCCAAGTGATTAATACATCAGCAAATCCATAAGTATTCACCCCCTTAGCTTTTTAATTGCACAAATCAATGATTTTTAATATTTTAACTTCTGATGCCATTTATGGATCATGAATTATGGAAGATTAACTCATTTATTAATTTTACACCGATAGCATTGGAGACTACTTATGCAACCCCAAATTTTACAGTTTTTATTTATATTATTAGCTATTTAAATCATATAATCTAGATTAAATACAAAATCCAGGTTGGAACATCACAGACCGTGGATATGCTCAAGACGAGAGGGTGAATATTTATGGCAGCCACTTCATATCCACAAAATGGCAACTTGAGGTAAACCTGAGATAAAATACTAATGTCAACTAGCAGCGGTTTGCTTAATAAGAGCTGAAGAGCGGTTGCCGTACGACACAAATTCATCAAATTTGTGTTATGTCTGACTTACTGATAAAATAAAAGCAGGTTTATTCTGTTAGAGTGAGAACGCTGGAGCAGACTGTGTATGGATCAGACGTAGCAGACACGCTGACTCAACACTGTTTAGCTCCTGAGACCCACATCAGCCCAGATGTGTGGACTTACATCATCGTGTAGACAGTGTGTGGATACTCTATGTCATGCTGAAACTTTCCTTATGATAACACCAGTGATGTTTCTACCATCTGGTCAAACACATGACACCAGACTCACACACACACACACACACACACACACACACACACGCACACACACATCATACAGACATCAGACAACCGTCTCACTATTGTCCCTGAAACCTGAGGCTCAGGTGCAGATCGGATCCTTTATAGTCGCCGTCAGTGGGCGTGGCCAGGTGCCATCGAGTCTTTTAAACAAGTGGGTATAAAGGGATTTCCTCTGAATGAGGTCCTTTCTATAGATGAGCAGGTGGGTTACTTTTCCACAGGTGGGCTTGTGCGTGTGTGTGTTTTTTTTTTTCATGAATGTGGCCCTTACTACAGGTGTGTATACGGGGTCTTCTTCTGCAGATAGACGGGTAGAGTTTTTAAATTATTATTATTATTATTATTATTATTATTATTTATATTATTATTATTTCACAGTTTTCAAGAGGGTGGAGGTTTGTGCTTCCTTCTGATTATGACCTCTTTTTCATTTCTTTCTTCGGCTCATCACTCTAAAACATTTCACAATTTCTTATTTTTTACATGATGTAGCACATCATCTGCTTGTATGTTAATGTGTTTTAGATGCCCCTGCACCTGCAGGTGCCCCAGGCCAGAGGGAGGACGAGTCGGGCAGCCGAGCTGGAGACTGTAACTGATGAGACCGGACTACAGGTACTGTATGCAGAACGTAGATCATGTGCTACTGTAATCCTAACCTCCTGGGATTTCTTTTTAGAAAAAAGCTAATATCCCTTGCACCTTTCTGGTACATGGTTACCACAATCATAACCCATTATACGAGAACTGGTAATTGACATGATATGTGATTTCGTGATGCTTGTGTATCAGCTAAGCCGCCTCTGACGTCTCTCTGAGAATCTCCACCAACATGGGGGTGGAATCTGGGAACGCTGTCCTAGACCATGGCCTGGTGTACACCCAAGGGTTCCAACAACACGCTGGATAAGTGTTGTTTGATCTAAATACTACAAGATGCCACTGTGAGAAGCCTGAAGTCCCTGAGGTCTCGGTCCCTCCTACTCTACTCAAGCCAGAGGAATTCTCGCACACATGCACAGACTCGGTCGTTTTTTTTTGTTGATCCAGAACAAACAAGAGGCTTCTCAACTTTATTGTGTTGTACTTAAGATTGCTCAAGTTCTGTTTAAACAGTTGAGCCTCGCCACAGTTCACATCTCAGTGTGAAACGTGCAACCGGTTTCCCTGATCACATGACCGACATATGGTAACAACCTGTGTCTGTGGATTAACCCAAACCGGTTTTGGTGTAACCCACTTTGTTTTTTGTGACTTTGGGTACGTTAATCCTAAAATCGCAAGTAAGATTGTCTGATAGAAGCGAAGGCTTAGCATATGGAACAGCTTGGATTCTTTTTGCACAGCTTCCCATGCCGTTCAGTCACGAGAGCTTTGTACATTACAAAGACATTCCTGTCAAACTGGTGATCTTTGCAATTCTTAGGATAGACCAACCAACGAGTCCAGCTGTCAATCAGTGAGTTGAAAATGGATTATTAGAGCGGAAGCTTGCAGAACGCAGCTAATCATCTGATGGTTAAAGGTGTTATTGTTGTTCAGGCATTAGAGCTGGGCATTACTCCAGAACCCAACATCTTGGTAGAACTTTACAATCAAACGATTATGAATTTAGAACCTTTCTGAAGTCCAAGTAATGCTCCATACGCATCAATTTCTCTAATTCTGCTGTAGAAATTAGAAATAAACTTCCACACAGTGCTTTAGATGCAATTACTAACACTTCATATGCCTCCATACATTTTTAAGTAAACTTTTTAACAGTGTTACCCAGGTTTGTATCAGACCGGCTTCCTTATTCCAGAGGCTGAGCAGAGCCTGACATGCTTCCTCTGAAGATCTATCAGGGTTCTGAGTGTCAAGCTTCTGTAAATCAGGAGATTTAATCCTAGCTAAAGGTTATCCTGTACATCACATCTGGACCGTTTGACAGGCTTCAGCATTGAGTGATTGTTTTTAATGATGTCTCAGTGTCCTGGTTCAGGCACGTTGGTACAAGCTTACAGCAAAGCATGAACCCCGTTTCCAAAAAGCTGTCAGATGGATCAGTCTGTAAGATGCCTAAAGCACCCTGGGATTGGACGGCATCCAGCGGACGTTTTACTGTAGCGGGTTATCCAGCTGCTGCTTTTGACAGGGACATGCACGGGTGGTTGGCGTCAGAAGGCTGAGCGATTACTGTTCGCATAATAACACTTTACTTCACAGCATTGTAGAACTTTATATAAGAGATGTGTGAAGTTACTGGGATCTCCAGGGGAAAAGGGGCTCCCTAGATCCCAACAATTTGTTGGGTTTTAGGGACCACAGAAACTGTGAAATAGTGGATATGACTCCAGGACCACTTCAGACCCAAATTCTAGCAAGCTGAAGAGCCAATATTTCACCCCATTGTTCCCAGACCTCAGTCTTGGCAAGTTGAGTTTTACCTCTTATCAATCTCAGACACGTATCCTATCAAGCCGAGGACCACGTCAGGTCTTGCAGAAACCCTAATGTTGTATAACGTTGTCATGTAGTCCTATTAAGGTCGTCCACCCAAAACTGAACATTGGGATGGCATTAACTTTAAAAGTTAGACTGTCTTCGATAAAATGATGTTGCTATACTACGGAATGAGTGACTCCAAAACAATGTTGCAGATACAACCTCAAAACAACCAAATATTAACATTTACGTTATTGTTTGTCCATCCATTCACACATGGCCCAACCATGTATACATTTGCAGTTTGGAGGAACTGGAGGAACACACCAGGTTCGAGTCCCGTTTACTGTAGGTTGTCAGCTTGGCTGAAAGAAATCCTGAAAATAATATAAACTAATGTGTGCGTGAGAGCATTTAGCATTGCTCCAATGCCATTTCATTAATTTCTGTTAATGTTAATAACTTAGTTTTAACTTTAATGTTTGTCTGAATGTTTGTGATGTTTCCAAAATCCCACCACGACGTTTTGACAACAACGAAAAAAAAAAACTTCTTCCTGTTTGACCTTAAAGGTGAAAATCTGCTGGTTTTTGATTCAGGACACCTAACATTCCCTGTTTTGTATTTTTTTTGTCACAGGAGTACATCTTCCGTTTGGAGCCAGGCAACGAGGATTCTGGGAAAGGAAAGTGTCCGTACGACCCCAAACTGAACAGCGTCTCTGCTTTGATCAGTGAGTATCGTCAGAGGTTTATCCGTTTATCCGTTTCAAGTCTATTAAGTGAACTCTTGTGTCCTTGTCCCTCTGGTTTTATGCTAACAAGATGACAAAAACAACTGTCCCCCTGGTCTCGTCTCCTGATGGAGCTCGTTTCAAAAGTTCCTTTGGATCGATCTAGCTTTGCGTTTTATGTTTTATTGCCGATCTGCGGTGAGGGAATGTAAGATTGTGATTTTTTCCCAGTGCAGCGTCCGCGGCTGTTTTTCTCGTGAGACTCGATGTTCCTTTTCCAACATGAAGCTGAAGATGGAGAAAACAAAAGCGAAGTCCCATTTGTTTCCATTTGCTGCACATTTTATTGCAATGATCCATTTTGTGGTGTCTCAGTGACTCATAATTGGAAATTTAGATGTTAAAAGGGCAGAGTATTTAAAACAGACCAGCCACTGAAGCAGATCAAATCCTCATATGCGCAGTAATAGTGTGCCTGAGACTGCACATGGACATGAGATGAATCACGGACATGATCATTATCATGTAGGACAGTCAGTTTATGTTAATAAAGGAAAACAAAAAAGAATGAAGTCTTTTGGTTGCAGTGGCTTCCTACACCTGGACTCCTGGATTTTATTTTAATTCAGGTCGTGAAGTCGTGAAACCTGGAAGTCTGAGCTTCGTTTAAACAACTGCAGGGCCACCTACCGTAAGCAACATGTGCCACTCAGATTTCATTTCACTGGACAGGTGAGACAGTTAAAGTGAGAGACACTCATGTTGAGTGAGGTGTAAATATCGTGTCGAGAGCTTCCACATTAACACTCGTGTACAGGAACGCCAGCGTTTACACCGTTACACGAGGATCAAACCACTGGTGGACTAAAAGCTTTGAACATCTTTAACACAAGGGACCACATGTCGACCACACGTCCACCCTGGAGATATATATTTGTAATTGACGCCTGGGGTGAAGGACCTGATCAGCAGTCCAACACCTTAACCACTGAACTACCTCCTCACCTTTAACACTCAGTTCATTCTTAACTCATTTTCACTTAACTCACGCTCAACGGTACAAGAAGAAATATTAGCGCCCACAGGCACTGCAGGATATTGATTACCGCCACCTTATATACTGTATTGTGGGATGTGGTTTCCTCTTTCTAATGCTCTGGGATTTCATTACCCGTTCACATCCTTTTCAAATCCTGAGAGTCCTTGCCACTTCTGACTAGTGTGTTCACACACTCCCTTGAAAGTACTCTCTGAGTTAACTGTATAACACACTGCTTACACACACGCAAGTGTTCATGTGTCGCGTGGAAGCTCATGTTTAGTATTTCAGAAGTATAACGTCATTATATATAAATATAAATCATTACAGCTTAGGCAGCTTCTTGGCCATGATCTAAACCTCTCCCACTAAACCCCCTGCCAGCTACAGCCGAGGACACTTGCTCTTCTCAGATATCATGTGCAGAACTTGTACGCTTGCTTGCACTAAGGGCATTTGTTCATGTAGGTTGATTAAAAAAAAAACACACATCATGATACAGTTATTCTTTTTGGCTATGCTTTCAGAAGTCGATGAAGGTTATCGCATCGCTGTGCGTTTCTAGCCAGAAGGAAGAAGGGTTAAAGGTCAGACAAAGGGAACACGACCCGCTCCGGCTGCCTGCCAGAGACCGTGGGTGCCGTCTTATCACAGTGACAGCGAGCGTGACTAAACCTATAAATCTGCCTCTCTCTCTCTCTCTCTCTCTCTCTCTCTCACAGACGGAGAGCTGTACGCAGGCGTGTACATCGACTTCATGGGAACAGACTCGGCTATTTTCCGAACGCTGGGGAAAAACACAGCCATGCGCACGGACCAGTACAACTCCAGATGGCTGAATGGTACAAACATTAAACCGGTCCAGCACTAACAGTGCATGACTTAGCATGAATGAAGGTTCCATCCAACCCGACTGCTTTATGAGTTCATTAAGAAAATAGTTACTTTAGAAAGCTAGAACTCTTAACCAGCCCAAAAAAAAACAACAAAAAAAACATTTGAACCCCTTCACTTTTCAGAGTGCATGAATAATTTTCATTCTGTCTTGGCCAGACCCTTCGTTTGTGCACGTGCACCTCATCCCAGACAGTGCGGAAAAAAACGACGACAAGCTCTACTTCTTCTTTCGCGAAAAGTCTTTGGAGATGGGCCAGAGTCCTAAATCAGAGTCACGCATCGGACGCATCTGCCTGGTGAGTCCACCCCCCCTCCCTCCTATCTGCTTCCTACTCCTTAACCTGACGAGACCTGAATAGTCTCATATGAGGACGTGATGTTTTTCTCCCAAAGTCATTGTCTATACAGTAGAACCTTGGATTACGAGCATAATTTGTTCCGGAAGCGGGCTCGTATTCCAAAACACTCATAAATCAAAGCAAATTCTCCCATAAGAAATAATGGAAACTTAAATTATTCGTTTCACAGCCCAAAAAAATAAATACATAAAAATAATTAACGCAAAAAATAAAGTACAAATAAAAAATGAACCCATACTTTATCTTAAAAATAATTGCGACAGAGCAGTGTTTTTGTGTAGAGCAGAGAGAAAAACTGTGTGTGTGTGTTTGTGAAGGCCAAACTAGGAGGGATCTGTGCGTGTGTGACACGGTGTTCAGTGCACGCGCACAGACACAAAGAGCAGGCTGATACAGAGAGAGAAAATGGATCTTTAACCTCTAATGAGACCTGCTTTTGCTTTACACATGCGCTGTACACACACGCATACAGACACAAAATAAAATTAGTTTTATGCACACACACGTGGTCACAGTGTTATAGTAAACAGTACACGCGCGCACGGATGTTGATTATGCCAGTAAGAGATGCGCACTAAGACCCAGCAGGGGAGAAGATTACCCACAATTCCGCAGCACAAGAGAGAGAAAAACCATTGGCTTAGTTGTGATCACATGACGCTCGGCGTCAAAACAAGAAGCGCATGCGTGATACATGATACTCGGTACTCGTAAACCAAGACAATGCTCGTTTTCCAAATCAAAATGTATTGATAATCTTTGCTCGTCTTGCGGGACACTCACAAACCGTGTTACTCGTAATCCGAGGTTTCACTGTATATCCTTAGATAATCCCCCCATAAGGCTTGTTAATGGTAATTCTTTCTGTTCAGGGACGGCCATTGATCTCATAGTTATCAGGTGCTAATGAAGAGAAAATGAAATGTACATTATATAGTGCGATAGATACAATGCCTTGCAAAAGTATCCATACCCCTTGAACTTTTCCAGGTTCTTGTCACTACAAATGTAAACGTATTGCATTGGTTTTATGTGATAGACCAACACAATGTGGTACATCATTGTGAAGTGGAAGGAAAATCAAATCAGCACCTATGTGTTGTGATAATATCGTATCAGGTGCGTCCCTGGTGTTTTCCTTTGCTAGTGAATACTGTATAAAAACCTTTTTGCTAAAGGTGGACATAGAGAAAAGTACTAGTCACGCTTGGATTATCCTTATGAAACAATACAAGAGAAACACTCAGCAATGATCAACCTATACAAGTGCGACCAAATCCAGATTGTTTTAAGAAACAGTTTTGTCTTTCACACCTTAGTGAATTATTATGAACTGAAACTCTTGCGTCTTTGCTGTTTTTTGCCACCAAAGTGCCAAAATTCTTAGAAATCAAACCCTGCTTTTGGACAAAGGTACCGTCTGTCCATGCTAACCCTAACCCCGTGACCCGTTTGAACTTTCAGCTTAGTCATCCTATCCTAACCCTAAGCTTAAAGTCTTACGGTGCAGAGGCATTAATAAGGACATGCCAGCGTGAGCTTTAATTTAGTGCCGCTCCTGCAGGTAATCCCAAACGTGAAGCTGCACCGCGGCGCCTTAATGAAACCGCAGCATGCTGGGTAATTGAGCGGAAAAGTTAAAACAAGCGCAGTGACGCTTTGAGCCATGAGGTCGGTCTTATTCACAGTCAGAGACTATTGTTTATCTTTAGGATCAGGGTTTTGTGTGCATATGTGTGCGTGCGTGTTAATGCATTAGCGAGCGTGCATGCATGACTTTGGATTTGCGAGCATTCTGAATTTTGTTTATGAGTGAAGGTCAGTCAGTGACCCCGCCTTCTCCCAAATGCACACACACACTCGTTCACGCTCTACTTTATTATCACTCCCCAGAGACTCTCTCTCCGTCTCACATCTGCTTGGTCGTCTTCCTATTCACTAAGCATCATTAAGTTCCAAACAAAAACGGTCAGATATTCAGTATTAAATATCACATTAGATTAGTGATCATTGATATGATACGTTTTTCAGTAAGGAGAGGTTACGGGTGGGGTCTCGAGTGGTAACAGAAAGCCTTTGTATCAGAGGAGTTTACGCTTTCGTGGTTTCGCTGTAATGTGACACATGACGTTGTTTTTTTGTTCAGTTGACTTCAAAAGGAAGAAAAATACTGTTGAAAAGAAAAAAAAATATTTATAGTTGCTCTAACGCAAGTCGTAGGCATAACTATGAATGAATGAATGGATGAATGAATGAGAAGTAGCGTGTAAGGGCTTAAACAATATTGATGGAAGTGCATTAACATGATGTATAAACCTTAACATCCTTTTACATAACTCTCAGATGGGATTTTGCACTCTGTGTGAAATATGCTCGCGTCCAGCTGTTAGCGTGATAAACGCGTGGAGAAAGCTGATTAGCCAAGATCCTATATTTATGGTATGTGACCCAGATGTCACACTCGTAGTACATCAGAGTTTAAGACAACACGCTCTAGAGGATGCATTACAGGATATTCTAGGAACCTCATTTATTACTCACTCCAGCTTGCTTTCTTCCCACTTTTTGCATTTGTTCTTTATATTTATCTTATAGTGCCTTGATATGTAGCACTTTTTCTCAGCTTTCATCTCCCTCTCTCTGGGGTTTGGTTGACTCTAGAAGCAGATGGGAGGTTTTGCAGTAAAAGTGGACGGTGTGTTTATGACCTTGTCTCACCAGCGCTCCCTTTCCCTTTCCTTCCCTTTCTCTCGGGACACGAGGCAGTGTTTGTGGTCCGCGTGTAGCCGGCGATGTATACAACACACCAACCTGTGTTTACATTCAGAGGAGGTTGCTATTCAAGGCCTAAATTGATCTTGTGTGGCTGTGTGTGTGTACATGTGTGTTCTCAGAACGATGATGGTGGTCACTGCTGCCTGGTGAACAAGTGGAGCACGTTCCTCAAAGCGCGCCTCATCTGCTCTGTCCCTGGGGCCGACGGAGTCGAAACGCACTTCGACGAGCTGAGTAAGTCTCTGTTTTGGTATGCTTTCCTTTTCTATATGGTTCTTTAATTGGCTGTTTATTTCTGCAACTTTTTCTCTCTATTAATGACCATGCTTTCATACAAGCGAAAAAATATATCACGAACAAATCAAAATTTC
>JAQQZT010000016.1:21342372-21367687 GCA_030068275.1 Clarias platycephalus
GAAATGGAATTAATAAATAATCAGCATTTGTTTAAATCAGCTTAATTTGACTCCAGAATGCAGTAAGTAAATTTTATTACGTACTTGTTACTAATATTAATTTAACAATTGTTAATTAAGTCCAGTCCCACTTTTTACAGTGTACAAGCCTCTGGAGACAGTGTTATGATCTGGAGTTGCTTCAGTCGCTCAGGTCTAGACTCAACATTACGTGGCAATAAAATGAAGTCAGCTGACGACCTGAATGTACTGAATGACCGGGTTATCACAGGTATGGAGTTTTTCTTCCCTGATTGCATATTCCAGGATTTAGAGTGTGAAAGAGTGATTCTGGGAGCATGAGGAATCATTTTCACACATAAACTGGACTCCACATTGTGTGTTGTAGTTCTCACTGTGGTTCATGTTACTGATTATGCTTGTCATGATTATAAGGAAATAACAGTAATACAAATTCACACAGCATTGATTAATTTTTAACTTTATTTTCTTTTTTAGCATTGTTGTGATTATTTTAAATTTATTACCATCAAACGGTTGAACTGAGAAGGATCTGGAGGATAAAGATGAGAGAGAGAGAAGGAAAGAGAGAGAGAGAGAGAGAGAGTACGCCCTAACAACCACAGTATCGGTTACAACAAGAAAAAAATCAACAACTCAACAACGAACACTCAATGATGCAAATGTTCTGCGCTAAAAAAGCATTGCTTTGAGTCATATTCACACAGTATTTTATCACGGTCTAAGTGTGTAAATGTATTTTGTAAAAATTTTACCCAACACGTAACATGAAAAGGTTTTACCCTAAACCCTCCTGGTTATCGCTTTCAGAAAAAAGAGAAAGAAAACAAGTAATTTATTAGTTTGATAACATTTCAAATAATATACAACATGAAAGATATATGAAGACAAATTAATTTAATTAACTCATGAACAGTAAACAAATGCACCACTGATATATATATATATATATATACACATAGTTCCCTTTTTGTGTTAAAATAGATGTAGAATACATGATTTCAGCACGAACACACACTTTCTCAATGAAATCCATAAATACAGCCTTCAAAAACACAAACTCTAAAGCCTCTTCCGTTCATTTTGCTACGTTTCTGTTCACCTAGCTGCTATGCTAGCCTGAAAAGGACCCGAGTGCTTGGAGATGGCAAACATATTTAGCTAGCTAGTTCTTAGAAACAGTTTTTTTAATGTTTTTATAAAGAAATTGTCAAATTGGGAATATTTAAAAAAATCTGCCAAATAATTTCAAACGTGTTAAAGAATCACACTGCGTCAGTTAGAGACTTTGCTACGCTTTAGCCCATTTAGCAATCTCTGACTTTTAAAAAATTCATTAGCAGGACGTTTTTGGTTGTTGCAGATTAACTTTATAAGTTAATAAGTATGGATAAAATAAGTGACTCCATATAAGTTTAAATCAAACCTGTGTGTGTGTAATCTGTTAGTGGAAACGGCTGTTCAGAACTGACTGTTAGCATCAATTGCAAATTGTACTAGCTACAATAATTCTGCTAGCCAGCACAAGCACCCAGGGCACTTAACATTCACTAACGTGACAACACAGGAAGTTCAGGTGACAGATACACAATTTTAAGCCACGCCCTACCTTCCAGAACAGTCTCCAGCGTGCCCTCATCGAGTCAAGACATCGGCTATGTCAAAAGCGCGAGCATGTAGCAGAGTTAGCGTGGTCACACGCCAATACTGAAAGTGTTCTTTGGCCATAGGTATGACCCGTTTATTTTGTACCTAGCTTTACTAGCTAGCTAACTACCAGGCATGCTAATAAACTAGCAGGCTAAAGCAATAAAGCTCCATCTACTGGTAGGTTGGCTACATAATGATCAGCACATTAAATATTAGCTTGCATTTCTTGACATTACAGATACTTTATTGCTTCTTTTTGTTTCCTGTTGGAAATTGGATTGCAAGGAAGTCTACATACAATCTACAGAGCTGAGGCTACGCTGCATTCACGCTAGCACTTGACAAACAGAAGGCGATGGTTAATTTTCTAAAGTGCTGAAGGATATATATTTATATATGTATTTAATAACTATTTAAACTATCAACTATTTAGCTAGTTTAACAGCTATTTGTAGCTCCTACAGCACTTCATTTGAACGTAATCAAAGTGCTGGATAGGCCACACCCACAAGCAGTGATAGTAGCAGTTGCTGCACGCTGACATGAGTAACACTTGCTAGTCTTAACGTAGTATAGGTTTCGACTCAAAGGTGTCGATGTACTGTATCAACGTAACTCTGTGTCCAATGGGTTGATGAGGGCTCGCTCAAACATTACTAGAACGCGGGGAATGGCGAACCTCCCGGTATTCTGATACTAACATGAGCACATTTAGCGCAAGAGCGAACAGCAGGAACACGAGTCACAGTATCGCAGTAGGTCGACTATTGCTCTGGTTTATGCTGAACACACTATCACTGTGACTCACTGTCACTTCACCGCACACACACATATCCATCTCCCCAGTCTCGCCGGCTGAACCCAAGCAGGAAACCGTGCAAGAAACCGAGTTTCCCTGTGTACTTCATGCTAAAATGCATGGAAATGCCTAAATATATACTGATAAATTATCTTAAACATATGTTAAAATAAGTAGAACTTAATACTATACCATGGATTAATGCATATCTGTAGGTTTACAACAGATTTTAACGCAGACTTGCACATATATAATGTTATTTTATGCAACTATTTATAAAATACTATCGGTTTGTATTGTACGTGATAGCGTTTCGGAGAGTAGACATTAAAGGAACAATAACATCCTCAGCATGAGTCACGGGATTAGGGGAATAGTTTTCAATAAATAAGTAAATAAGGACGTACAGTATATAAATAAGTAAGTAAAATTCTCAAACATTGTGTAAATACTGTATCAGGACATTCATGGAGCTACTGGCTACATTGCTGACGTTAACCAACAAGGAGCGTTTCCCTGTTTCCCAATCAGACTGTTCTTGACTAGGTTTAGGATTTTATGTGATTTATAAACATGGACAAAACTTCACCATGTAGCTGAACACTGGAACAATACTTAGCCGGTCAGCTTGGACCATCAGAATTTTTTTTGCCTAAATGTGAAGCTGCTATGTGATGAAATAATAATTTTTAAAAGCAAGTTTGAAATAAAGAAGATTTTTCACTAAGTTAACTTTGTAGCTCATAAAGCAAGCATAAGCAACCAATCATGTCTTGGGTGAAACATCTGGTGTCGTATTACGAATACTTTAATGAAGTTGTGTGTTTGATGTCGCATTTGGTTTAACGCAATATTAAACTGCTGACCTCAATGCATAGCAGCTAAAACATAGAATGGTAAAAAATGTAACTAACAAACACTTGTATTATTAGCAAAGCATGGTTAATGCATCCTACCAAAAAACAAACGATTAATTATATTACAACGGCAATAACTAAATCAAATCATTTCCTTATACAGTGCTGTAACAACCGATTTGTAAATGCTGTAAATGCTGTCGAGCCACTGAAGCTTTACATTTTGTTCGAGTGACGTGTCAAAACCATTAACCTTTATTAAACAACCTGCAATCTAGATCGCTTAAGTATAGTACGTGGCGCATTTTTCATCCAAATCTCCTGTTATGTAATGTTTAATATTTCAATGTTAATATGACATAGAAAACGGCGGACAAAACTCTCTGTGTAAGGCCCGATAGTCAGACATCTCTGTCGACAAACACAGGTTGGCAGGACCGGTATGAAATAAACAATAATCGTAAAACGCATGCTGTTTTTGGCTACGTCTCTCTGGAGTTTAGTATTTACAGGAATTTTACAATCGCTAACAAGCCACGGCGTGCTTTCCTGAGCACAGAAGCAACGTTGTACCCGGAGGTGCCAACATATGCTGCAAACATGCGAGACAATAGTTCGATAGGATCAATTCAATTTGTTATAAGAAAGCTCTTCATTTATTTTAAAGAAAAAAGGCGATCAAGGTTCTGAAGTGTATTAAGTTTAAACAGAAGCAAATCCGTCCTTTTCTCTTCTGTTGTTTCCAACCTTATTCTTCTAGCTATGGAAATTTATTTGCAACATGCGAAAAAGCTTTTAAATTGGCGGAGTCACAGATTGTAAATACTACAGCTTTATTAGACTCATGTTGGCACCTCTGAGTAGAGACAAATATTATAAGGCGTACATCAAAGAGTTTGTTACTTTAATAAAAATTCCCATAAAAGTTCCCAAATGTGGCAAAGTAGTACCCTTTTCTAGTTATTTTCTTTTTTCCTAAGTCTTTATGTGTATAACACAATTAACAAAAAGCAAATCCTGGTGTTTTTTTTTTTTTCTAGCATATGTAACTGTGACAGTATGGCTTGTAGGATTAGCAAATATAGCCGTCGTAACGATAAAAGACGAAGCTCAGGGAAAGACTGTGACAAGGCTCTGCGAGACAATGCCGGCACTGCTAATGTTACCGTGAGAGCGAAGCAGGCTCAGGGTGACCATGCTAAGATGCTAATTTACAGAGCTCGGGGGTTTGCTGCGAGGGTTGTGGGAAAGGTAGGATAGAGAGGAACAGACTTTTTTAACCGTTCTGCTCGTCTCCGGTCTGTGTGGCGAACGGCAGGGGAGCGGGAGATTCACCATTGCACCGTGATGAAGAAGCTTCCGCATTAGGTGTCTCCAGACCAGCAGGGGGCTCTGTGCCTGCAGGGGACGTGGAGGACCCAGCTGGAGCTTGGGGATTTCCTTGCACTCCTCCTGCAGGGTTTGTGGCTCCCTCACCGGCCTGAGCTGCAGGTTGGGCGTGCTCCGGAGCTCTCAGCCTTTTCATGATTGTCGTGACTCGCACGGCTTTCTGAAGAAGTAGAAGAAGAACAATCGGAGGAAGAGAAATAGAGGAAATGTCTTGTAAGAAAGATATGTGTGAATTTTCCTATTACATATAATCTTATAGAAATGCCGAACTGGAAAGGTAATTTTTATTAAGTCAAATTTTTACGTTTGCTACTGTACCTCAATCAATCAAACTTTATTGTTTAAGCCCCGCCCACTCCGCTCTCTGGAGCCATCTAAAAGATTTGCTTGCATTTGGGATTATTACAATATTCAAATAAGACATTTTAATTATGTTGTTATTATTATTTTTGTAGTCATGGTGATACAATTGTAGATTTTGAAATCTTATTATAAATTATTATTAAATATGTTAAACAAATATGAACTATAATCTGCTGTAACATAAATGATAACATGGACTAAATTGTTTCCTAGATGTTACAGTACATGAAGGATCGAGATTCTCATGAGGATGGTGCTATAACTAAATAATTACCTTCAGGGGAGTGACTCAGCTATGTCACACGTCCCTGACATTGATTATTTATCTGAGTGTATTTTATCCCTGGCATGTTGATCTTTTACTTTGACCGAAACCACTAATGGATGATTTTTATCCATGGCCAAACACACACACACACACACACACACACACACACACACACACACACACACACACAAGATTGACTCATAGCTTTATCCATTTCAAACACATGAATTTTATTTCCATTGCACGCGTTAGCGAGTCATTAGTTGAAGGTAAATATTGTCAGCTGCACTGCAAAAAAATAACTTCTTTGCAAGTGAAATATTCTAGAATCAAATTCCTGACGTGAACAGGTCTATAATTTCTTCAAGAAATGAATTCTTAAAACTAGCAAAATTATCTGTCCATAGAACGAGAACTTTTCCCATAAGGTATTACAGAAACATATTCATCGATATTCCTTAGCAAACAAGAAAAACACTCCACTTCCTAAAGATGCAATAAAAAAGTTCCACCAGGTGAAGACTGTCTAAGGGAATAAATATGAATACGGTGTGAATACAAATCGTTACCTTCCACTTGGCTCTTGCAAAATTCTTCTCCATCTGTGCGCACACGTTGTCCTTGATGTTTTTATCTGAGGCACCATTTCCAGATATCCTACAGAATGTCAAGCAAATCCAGATACAGACAAGAAAACCTTCAATCAATAAATGAATATATAAATGAATCAATAATGCACATCTTAGCAAGATAAAATGTATAGAACATGGATAGGCTAAATAAATAAATAAATAAATGTGAGTACCACTCATGGTTGATGGCTTCCTGCGCTGTGAGTCTCTGGTCTTGGTCGACCTCCATGAGACGTGCTACTAAACTTTTAGCTGCAACCAGAAAAGATGATATCTCTTACTGTAACTTATGGCAGTACAATATAAAGACAGCATCATTTTGAACTTGACGTGGTGTATCTCAGTCTCGGAAAGTCACCTGAGTCTGAGATTTCGTCCCAGTATGGCGAATCAAACTCGTAATCTCCTGCCAGAATTTTACGGAACAGGTTCTTGTCATGGTTCTCATAATCGTCATCATCCGCTTCATCATAAAATGGAGGATTGCCAGAAAGTCTGCGGGAAAAATCAGCAAGATAATTAGAGTCCACTTTTTAATACAGAAAATATTTCAAGATATAAGTAAGTCAAGTCAAGTCAAGTCAAGTAGGTCTGGAAATATTTTCTGTATCAGATTTCTGTATGTGTTGCTTCTGGTATTTTGATTCTCCCCCGGTCCCTTTACCATCTTTTACATTCCTTATATGGGTAAAGCTTTCTGTTCTTGTTGGTTCTTCTTAGTGATTGGTTCTCTCTGCTTCTCATTTCCTTACTTTAGCCCTTTACTTTTCACTCTGGTAGCATAAAAAGCTGCAAATCTTCAGTATTTTCGGTGCAGACGCGAGTTGCAGCCCGTACAGTAGCTCTTTCTATGTGGTTACACTAAGTATTCACATTTGTTCATCTATATTTTGCACATCTTCATTTCATTCTTTGTATGTATTTATGTATGTATGTACTGTATGTACTTATGTATAGTATAGTAAATTTTGTTAGTAGTCAATTTTGTTGAAGCATGGGTCTTCTCCAATATGTTTACCAATATTTATTTTTAATTAATTAATTTTGTTGTTATTGACTGTATGCTCCACATGATTTGACAGTTTTGCAATTGCATGTAGAGTGGAACCTCGGATTACGAGCATAATTCGTTCGGAAGTGGGCTCGTATTCCAAAACACTTGTAAACCAAATTAAATTTTCCCATAAGAAATAATGGAAACTCAAATTATTCGTTCTACAGCCCCAAAAAATAAATACATAAAAATAATTAATACAAAATATTAAGTAAAACCAAGACTTGCTCGTTTTTCAAGTCAAAATGTATTAAAAATCTTTGCTCGTCTTGCGGAACACTCGCAAACAGCGTTACTCGCAATCCAAGGTTCCACTGTACATGCCTGCTGATTCCCTTTGGGATCAATAAATTGTTGTAAAAGTATACCCTACCTACCTACCTACCGACCTACCTACCGACCTACCTACCTCAGTTTCATTCCAGTCTATTCTTTGCGGTTCTTTTCTGGTTTATATTAGTATATATAATAGTATATAATACAATCTCATATATTTGTATCTTCTGAAGGATTTCCTTTTAGTGCTAATCAAGCGACCTCATCCATTCATTTAAGGTTTCTCAGACAGGCCCTGTGATTGGATACTCACAGAATGTACATAATCACTCCGAGAGCCCAGCAGTCCACAGGTCGACCGTATCTCTGTCTCCCGACAACTTCTGGAGCTGAATGAAGCACAAAATAGGGCACTGGGTCATTCATGGGATTTTTACACTCCAGTCCTACAAATTGCCCTTTATACAGGCATTTTAACAACATAGTGTATTGAATAATCATCTGATGGACACTTAAACGCAAAGTCCAAGTAAACCTGAGTCGCCAGGACTGGAGCAGAGAAACACCACTGAGATTTGTATTAGATATCTGGTGTTGTGTATTACATTCTCAGTACATACATATACTAGACAGAAACAAATCTGTTACTCAGATATATTGATTTAAATCTATACTTTTAAGTCAAATCTAAAAACAGGAGATCTTTAAGCATTCCTTAACAGTTGATTGGATATGTAAGAGATATTTCTGAAACAGAAACACTACTGTCCTACAAATAACCTGTAAGGCAGAACCACCCTTAACAGAAGAACCCTTAAAGGTTCTACATTTTCTAAGGACCTTCATGAGATGTTCAAAAAACAACCAGTAAACCCTCGTACCTAGGTACTCTGGAGTCCCGCATGGTTCTTTAATGAGCCCGTTCTCAAGCTTGGCCAGGTGGAAATCACTGATAACTATTTTAGAGTGCTTTAGACGGTTGTAATAAACCAGATTCTCCAACTGAAAAAAAACTGAGTTAGTAAAATCAACAACACCAACAAAAAGTTGTGTAATAGAAAATAATGTGATTTGTAATTTTCTTCATTTAAATCAATTAATTGCTAACATTTCACATGTGACCACCAGGGGGAGCGTTGCCATGTACCTTCAGGTTGCGGTGGACAATATTGAGGGTGTGCAGGTATGCCACTGCTTCCATCACCTGCCGGACCACATTGCTGGTGTCTTTCTCAGAGTAATAGCCCTGGTCCAGGATCCAGTCGAACACCTCTCTACCTGTCGCTCTGAAACGCAACCAGAAATGACAAACGTTCACATCGTGATTGAATCCTGAGCAGGAATCTCATCAGTGTAGCTTGCTCGTAGCATGTTTTTTTTTTTTTTTTTTTACTTCCATGCCTCTGCTTTGAGGTCTTACAGTTAAAGACAGTCTAATTATTAAACTATTAAATGCTAACATTTGCTTTTGGTGTTAGTAAGGACTCATCAATTAACTCAACATGGCAAAGCTACGATCCTTATGGTGTCCTTGTATTTCTAAATCATGCAAAGAAGGATTAACTTCAAGGACTTGTAAGTATAAATGTTTGATCACTGAGGAATGACATGTACTGTAGGATAGACAGTGGCCAGGAAGTAAGGGAATAGAACACTGGAGCAATTCTAATGAAATCAGCAAGGGAAGAACATGTCTCATTGGATGAGAGTGAGATAAGAAAGAGAGAGAGATTTGGGTAGAGTGGTTCTATCTGACGTATCCTCAGGCTACATAAACTCAGGTTCCTCAAGATCTGCCCCAGCTGGAGAACAGGACAGAGGCATCACACTGTTGGCAGGAATAGGGATTAAAGTGGAAGTACATCCTCATGAATTAAACTCCTTCTCAGGGTACTTGTTAAGTCTTACCGTCATATTTATTATAGTGTCGCCGCACCTTTACACATCAACCACTCACTAGCATACCCATGTGCACTGCTGTTTGAGAGTTTAATGCCTGTGTTTTATATAGATATAGATAAGTAGTTACTAGTATAAAATTTATGGCTTGTAGGGCACTGGTGGCTCAGTGGTAGGTGTTTCGCCTGCCATGCCTAAGGCCCGGGTTTGATTCCCAGCCAGTGCGCAAACCCCAGGCACTGAATGCAGTGCCGGTCCCAAACCCGGATAAATGGGAGGGTTGAGTCAGGAAGGCCATCCGGAGTAAAACCTGTGCCAAGCTTGTATGTGTGGTCCGGATGGTCCCTTGCAGCCAAAAGACCATCAAAAACAAAAGTTTATAGTTTGTGATATAGTGGTTAGCACGGTCATCTTGCACCTCCAGGTTCGATTCCTGCCTTGGCTCTGTGTGCATGGAGTTTGCATGTTCTCCCTGTTTTTGATGAGTTTCCTCCCATAGTCCAAAGACATGCAGGTTAGGCTAACTGATGTTCCCAAATGAGCGTGTGTGAATGAGCGTGTGAGTCTAGGTGTGTTTGTCCAGTGTGTACCCCGCCTCATGCTCTCAGTCTCCTGGGATAGGCTCCAGGCTACCGCGACCCTGTACACAGGATAAAGCGGTATAGATGATAAGTGAGTGAGTGAGTTTTTGGCTTGTGTGCATTTGTGATTTAGCATCCCGTGGATGGTTTTAATGGTTACCTTGTCTTTGTTGCCCACTATGCTCTGTGCTATAAAAGGACACAATGGCTGATGAAATAAAGAGCGAAACCCCACTCCTTCCAGGGCGTTTAGACACTCTAAGTTGAATTTTGTTGGCAAAAAAAACCTTTTGGATTTACATTTTTGTTAATTTTGATGAAGGCTTGCTCGCAAAGTGCAAGGCAAAATTTTAAAACCTTTCAGATTTAGCTGTCCCTATGCAAGAACCCTGTGAGTTTTTTTGTGGCTGTGCCAATCACCGAATTCAGCAAAGCGATAACGTGCAACCGTTCCCCAAATCCCAATAAAGCTATAAACCATTTGCACAGAGTTTATCCACAGGAGAAACACCCCATCTGTCTAAAACCCAACACATTTGCAGGTGCACACTAATGCCGAAGTCTCTTTAAGACTGATATGAAGTAAATTAAACTTTCCATGCAGGACTTACAGCTCCAAGAAGAGAAAATATTCTTTTCTGGTCTCATAGACGTCCACCAGCTGGAGAATGTTAGGATGCTTCACCCTGAAATGAAAAGATGAAATGAGGCAAATGGTTTGGGAAAAACATTTCAGCAAAAACTAATAAAAAAAAAACAAATAAATAAATAAACAACCTCATAAAATGCTAGAGATTCATTCAAGTATATAAGTATATAATAGTCGAGGGGCGGAGGCAGTACAGTGGTTAAGGCATTCGACTACTGAACAGAAGGGTCATGGCAGCCTGGGTTGCTCCTAGTGATGAAATTCTTAGAATTATGACATTTTCTTAGAATTTCCCCTTAAATTTAGGACTAAATCTTAGTGAGGATAAAAATGATTCACAAAACATCTTAGCACTAAAAATAGCTCCTAAGGTAAAAAATTGTTAAGAGTAGAGAGGAGGACTTTTAAGAGGCTTAAGAATTTCTACAGTATAGCAGAGGACAAAATGAAGGAAAGAAGAAATATTTTTTAAACACTGAATGTAAAGCTAAAAGTAAACACTGCTCTTCTGTCTAGTTTGGTTTTCTTGTTCTTTAACTTCCTTCCGTCTCTCTTGGATTGTTGGCTACATACCATCCAAAAGTGCAACTTAAACAGAAACATGTCCTGCAATCATGTAAATTGATAAAAGCTGAGCCATTTTGCTCCCATCAATCTGAAATGGATCACAAGTAATAAAATCAGTATGATAAATATATGTAAGAACTTAAATATAGTAACTACTCTGTGGAAATTGGTTACTTCAAAAGTAGACACATTTTCAACATTTGGTTGTTTTAATTGACTTTAGATATTTAGCCTACAACAGAAAAACAGCATAAAGTAGCCTGTAGTCATGATTATACAATTTATTCTATTAATTCTTTTATCATATATTCTATGTTCACAATAAGTGCTTACAAAAGACCTAATGTAGACCTTTACATATTTTCTTTATTAACCAATCAGAGTCCTTGAATTGCTGCATCATCCCTAGCAACGGGATCAACCACACCTCCTCACTAAGATAAAGGTTTTTGTACTTTCGTTACTCAGAGTTGCTCTAAGACGTTTCCTAAATCACTTTTAGTCTAGGACTCCCAGCTAGGACTTTTTAGGCTAAGACAGGAGCTCTTTGAGAGAATTCTACGAAGCTTTGTGAATACGGGCCCTGGAGCCTATCCTATGAGACTTAGGGTTCCAAGTCCAGCACCACCAAGTTATCACTGTTGGGCCCCTGAGCAAGGCCCCTAATCCCCAACTGCTCAAATGTAAAAAAAAAAAAAAAAAAAAATTATATATATATATATATATATATATTAGGGATAAGGGCCTCTGCTAAATGTAAAGCACATGTTTTATTCTTTAGATAGCTGGATGATGTCAGTGTCGATGATGTGTGATAAGTCTGCAGGGGCTGCTGTGTGTTTAGGGGTTTACAGCAAATACAAGGCTGATGCATAGAAGATAAAAATTATCCACTGCTATTGAGTTCTAATTGATGCTGATTTGCAAACATGGGGTGTGGTCTCTGTATCTGTCAGTGAGAGTGAAGGAGGCGTTGCCTTTCTCTCCTCAAGGTTTTATTACCATTAAACTGTTTATTTGAACTGAATCAAATTGCTTTCCATCATGTCACATTCTGCCAGTTCTGTGTCTTTATAACACTGGCTTAAAATCAGTTTTTTTCACATCATCTTGTCGATCGTATTGCCACAGAAACGCCTAGTTACTAACACACTGATGCTTTCATTATGGCATTATTGTACAAAGAGAATGGCCATTCAGAAAAAGCCATGTTCAGTCTTCTGCCAGCCCTGCTGTTTATTTCCTAATACTTCGCTTCAGATGCTCAGCGAAGTGCTATTATTAATCGCAAAGAGTGAAGCTTTTAGGAGATTGCAAATGATGCTACACAAAGGACACATTACAGCGGAGGGGACCGGCTATTAGGAATCTCAGCCTGCAGTTCTGGCTGTTTGTAGTACAATGACGTCAGTCTACTTCCTCACAGAAATAGTTTAAGAACATCTGCTGCGTCTTTACTTTTCACACCACCCTGTCTAGTCAGAACTGCTGCATCTGCAAGGAAGCAACTCCAGACTGTCACTGCGTCTCTGTAAAGCTTTCCAACACATTTTCAATGCCTTTTTTCTGCACTGAAATATAAGAAATATAATTGCGCTTTGGGGGAAAAAATAACATGCCAAGACTTAAATACAAAGTCTCTGGAGGTGCTGTCTGAACTCACATCTTCAGAATGAAAATCTCGTTCTTCGCAGCCTTGCGCACTTTCCTCCCGTCCTTCTTCAGGAACTTTTTGCAGGTGTACATTTTCGACGTTGTCTTGTCCTTGGCACGAAAGATCTCGCAGAACTCTTCCCTTTGAAAAAAATAAACAAATGAACGCTAAAGGGAAAACGATAGTAAACAGACCTCACTGAGTTGTGATTGCAAAGCAACATTCTTGCATCTCACACCCTAGGGAAGAAGGTTCTACTTTCCCATTGCAGGGTGTGTCGGTTTGCACCGGCAACTTCAGTATGTAGAACCATTTCCCAGGTACACAGTAAACGTACAAAGCATGTTTAAAACATACACTATACTGCCAAAAGTATTCGCTCGTCTGCTTTCACATATATAGGAACTGGAATAATATCCAATTCTTAATCCATAGGGTTTAATATGATGTTGGCCCCGCCCCCTTTGCAGCTATAACAGCTTCAACTCTCTAAAGGCTTTCCACAAGGCGTACAAGTGTTTATGGTAACTTTTTACCATTTCTTCCAGAAGCACATTTGTGAGGTCAGACACTGATACACTGATGTTAGACGAGAAGGCGTGGCTCACAGTCTCCGCGCTAATTCATCCCAAAGGTGTTCTGTCGGGTTGAGGTCAAGTTCTTCCACACCAAACTTGCTCATCCATGTCTTTTTGGACTTTGCTTTGTGCACTGGTGCGCAGTCCTGCACAGGAAGGGGCCGTCCTCAAACTGTTCCCACAAAGTTGGGAGCATGAAATTCTCCAAAATGTCTTGAGTTCCTTTTACTGTAACTAACGGGCCGAGCCCAACTCCTGAAAATCAATCCCACAGCAGTTCTATCATATTAAACCCTATGGATTAAGAATTGGATCTTACTTAAGTTCATATACATGTGAAGGCAGCTGAGCAAATACTTTTGGCAATATAGTGTATTTTTCTTTTTTTCCAGAGAGTGTGAGACATAAGGAACTTGCATTTTTTTTGTTGGCATTTTGGGATTTTTGAGAAAAACAAAAACAAGTTTCCATTTGGGTTTCTTGAGTTTGTTCCAGTTGAATAAACATTAAAGCATAATCAGCAGATGGCTTCCCAAGGAGAATCTCCTCGAAAGAAAAAGGTAAATCTGGTAACCATCTGAAGAGCTCTAGAGGAACCCTGTAAAAGGGTACTTTAGATACCTTTAGGGAACACTACCCAATCGTGGGGCTCTGTGACTTAATGTATGCATAAAAGACCCTTAGTGATTTTTTTTGGCAGAAATATGCTTATTGTTAACCCATGCATTGAAGTAGCCAAGTGGCAATGTTGTGATCGTATTTGTTCACACATGGCTCTATATAGTATGCGTGTTAATGGAGGAGTCAAGTAGGGGCCACACCTGAGAATTTAATCAGACACTCGAGGAGCTTAGTTTTCATGTTGACATTTAAGATGGTAGGCCAGCTGATCTGAGTAAAGATACATCACACAAGTTGGGGTATTTATGGACCCGGTTGCACAACTTCTCTTCTGAACTTTCTGCCAGTTTTGACATGCCACATATTGCAAGAACGTATGTGCACATCATGTTAATTCATGAGGCTCCACACAAGCTACACACCAAACTAATATGCAGGATTGGCGTATCCAAATGAAGCTTCGCTTTGAGGCATGTGTCGGTTCCCTGCCGGTGGCAAACGTTCTGCGCTTAAGTAAAGGCTCGTGCACTCTTCAGTTAATTTTCAAAGATTCAGAGATGTTGATTATGTGCATAAACATTTCCTTGATCAGTGCAGCTGCATGTACATATTAATTGTGCTGCTGGCAATGTTACAATCTAGTTGCTACAAAAAATTAGTCCACTAGATGGCAGTACAATGAGCCCTTGAATGAAGCTTCATGAATGAACCTTTTGGTGAAACTATTGGCTGGGAAGCCTCGACACTTATATGAGGCTTCATCTGCCCATCACTACTAATCTTCACTCTCTATTGTTGTCAAAGAAGATGTGCAGGGGGTAGGAGCTGGATAAAATGACCAAATTATCTGGTCTTGACAGCCAGCAGTCATAGTGAAGATCAGCACACCTGTGTTATGTATCTTTACCGCTAAACTCATCTGGCGGGGAGATAAGTACCATCTTAAATGTCGACATGGAAAACGAGCTCCCCGCCATGATTGTTTACTTTATGCAAAACTGTCTGATTGAATTCTCAGGGGTGCCCCCTACTGGCCTCCCCCAGCAACACACAAGCTTCAAATGTCAAATATTTTTAATAAAAATCCAAGATTTATAAAATCGAACAGAATCAAAGATACCGATGTGCTAAGGATACATCACATGGCATTTTACATTACTCTTCTTGTGACCTCTTGTGAATATAACAATATTTCCATTCATTTGTTTTATCTGAATTGATTTAGTGATGCTTACGATTTAACAATCTGGCCGAGATCATATCTTTCTGTGATATCTGTCGGACTGTTGTAGTCCTTCTTCTCTCCGAGCGTTAAACAGCCAAACGGCATGGCCTTCCTACGGAGAAAAAGAGAGAGAGAGAATAACTGAGTGGTTTATAAAGAAATACAGAGGAAAATAAGGAAATTCAAATGTAAATGGCATTCAAACCGGTACACAGACCCTGAATAAATCAATCAATCGATCAATCAATCAATCAATCAATCAATCAATCAATCAATCAAACACATGATTTATAGCCTAATACCCATCACTCTGAGTGATATCATACACACAATGTCACTCATGGTTCATCTCCACGATCGTTTCTTCCCGTCAGGGGAAATGAATTGCGATGTCCGAACAGCGTTAACGCCAAAGCTTCCAAATTCGGGAGACGGAGAAATAGCCGGCGGTACCATGGGACTCGAACCCGCCAGCAAAATTAATTTACCTCCAAATGCCCGGAGATGGGCACGCCGATGGTGCTTGTTTGTCTCGCGGAGAAAGAATGACTCAGGACTCAGGGGAGAAGAGGAAGATGAAGACAAAGAAGTGAAGAGACAATTCCCAAAATAAATTCTGAAAAGAACTGCAAGTTTCAAAACCCCAAAGAATTACAAAATCAGCAAAAAGAGAGAGAGAAAGAGAGAGAGAGAGAGAGAGAGAGAAAGCACTATATAGGGCATTACAAACTAGAAAAAAATGAAGACAAATAAATAAAAGATATCATGACTTCAACGGAGCAGCTCGATCTGAACGTTATTAGAACATTTATTAAATGTTCAGCAGGTAAGACAGCATTTCTCCAACAGTAAAAATAAAATCTGCTATTATAATCAAATTCTTTTTGAGATTATGTGAGGATGGAAACTTGACTGGAGTTGATTAATTCTCTATAACAGCCTCTCTGACAGTGGTGCAGGTTTATATTAATGTGCTCAATCTGGCACGTTATTGTTTCTATAGCAACAGCTCGTCCACAGGGACAGCAAAGGTGGAAAATAGAGACCTGCACTCCCGAGGGACCCAATGCACGGAGTGTGGCGCGGGACAAGATTTGATGGGTGAATGCGGGCGGTAAGGTCCTCATGTATGTGCGGGTTGCGGGAGAATAAAATTAATCGCGGGACTCCCGCAAAATGGAATTATCTTTATCATCAATTATCTAAATTAATTTATTTTAAACAAATACTATATTATTTATCTACTCAGTAGCGGTTCTACACTGAATTGCTCCCCGAAAAGAAAAGAAAAGAAAAGATGAGTTCACAGTTTGTGGTTTCTCAGGTTACGTGACAAGATGGGGTACAGTATGTTGGTCTTAATAAATAAATATATATGATGTTGGACTGGTGATGAACTGACTGTAGTTTTCTAACGCAGGTGAGAACAGGAAGTTGTTTCACAGATATTTCTTGACATTAAATGCCACGATAAATGGATAGAACCGTGGTATAAGACATTTCACGCTGTTCCAGGAAAATGAACTCTGGGTGAACTCAGTGACTAATTGTTTTTCTATAACGGCGTGACACAGATTGTTTACTTATTGTAATGTGTACACACCCACGCACACACACACCAAAATGGTTTGTTTTCATAATGATGACTCTATATAGAATTGTGTGTGTGTGTGTGTGTGTGTGATAATGCTACTGTGTGTATAAATGAACTGTCTGGCACTCGCTCAGCTGCATAACTGCATTATCATCATCTCGCTCTGACTCCGAGGCCTCCGGGTCCCCAGGAGGACAGAAATGGCGATCGATGTTGCAGGATTTGGAGATAAGCTTCAGAGAAGAGAGAAGAACAAAGAGAAAGAGCATTTAAAGGCACTAAGAGCTCGTTTCTGTCTCCGACCCTGAGCCCTCAGCTTTGGCAAATTGAAATTTCGCTCCAGATCAATGAGCTCGCGTGTCATGTAAAAAGCCTGAAGAAAGATAAAAGGCTGTTATCGGCCAGATTCAGTAACAAAACTCCCTGAATCGATCAGCGGAGTTACTACGGACAACTAGTCTCTCCGTTCAGACGAATAAATTAATGAATAAATTCTTACACAAATCAGTTTTAATGACCATGAAACTCCTCATTTTGTCCTCAATCCAAAATCGAAGAAAAGCTTTTCTCATCTCCCTCATAACCAGGATTATTCTCCATTTCCTTCTTCTCAACACAATCACTGGCCTTCGTACCAGCAGGTGAAAGCTGTTCTTCTCTATATTATTTCATGTTATTTAGCCCTGACCCTGCAGTAGCAAGCGATCCTAAATGAAGACCGTTTGTTTTTGTACACATGTCACGAAACCATCGCTCTGCAACAGAGAGAGATCTAAACCCTTAGTTCCAGTGCATTTCTAAGAGTAATCCTAAGCATCAGTTGTGTGGCTAAAAACTCAAAAGTATATTTCCTGCCTGTGTTAATCAGCATTGTTCTGGGTTTAATTACGGTATAAACTTCAAAGAAAAAAAAGAAAGGGAGAGATCAAGCTGAGAAGACAGAGAGAGAGACAGAGAGAGAGGGAAAGAACAGGGCTGTAACACAATGTCCCAATGGGGGACCAAAAAAGTGCACCTACAGTATCAATCAGCCTGTAACTGGAATTGGCTGGTTCTCAGCTTGATCAGCCATGAGCGGTGATCGGACAATGAGCCTCGGATATAACCGATCCTGTGCCGAGTGAACGAGCTCCTGAGTGGCGCAACAGAAACACGTTTTTATAGAGTTACATTATCACAAGTTACACTTTAAAAGCATATGTTTAAAAGTCTTTTTCTTCAAACCCTGCAAGCGAATTACTCTAAAAATCCACACCTTCACCAGTCTCAATACACACAAGAGTGCAAATTAGTCTTGAGACTGAGAAGTTATGACTTAAATGTTTTGTTTAAAGTTCAAGGTCTTAAAGTTTAAACAAAAAAGAAAACGGGACGTCCCTGGTGATTCCTATCCATATTACTAATAGCTCATGGACAAAAGTATTTATCTAAACCTGTTAATTATTGAATTCAGATGTTTCAATTAATCAGGCCCCTTATCCCCAGTGAAGATCTTAAAGCTTTAGCGTGCCAAGACATCTTGGACAATGCTCTGCTTTTTATTAACTTTGTGTCCACAGTTTGTTGAAGGCCCTTTTCTATTCCAACATGACTGTCCCCCAGTGCACAAAGCAAGGACTATAAAGACATGGTTTGATGAGTTCGGTGTAGAAGAACTTGACTGGCCCGAACACAGAGCCCTGACCTCATAAATACTTTACAGAACAAATGGGCACAAATTCCCCACAGAAACACTCCAACATCCTGTGGACGGCCTTCCAAGAAGAGTGGAAGCTGTTACACCGGCAAAAGGGGGACCGACTCTATATTAACGTATATGTATTTTGAAACAGTGTTATTGCTGGTTTGGCCAAATAGTTTTGTGCATATAGTGTAAATATATGTTTGTACGCCTATACAAATGGACGAAAGTCTTTATCAGTAACTTGTACAGATGTCTGCAGGCCTGTGACATTTGTCTTGGGTTATTTCAATAAGGGCTCTGTGGAGAACAATTAAGCGAAGTGACCAGGGCTTTAGTGCATCAGTGCTGCAGAGTCTCAGTCTCAGAAGAACAGACAGAGAGAGAGAGAGAGAGAGAGAGAGAGAGAGACAGAGCCGGGCTGAGAGAGGAAGAGAGATGCTCATCAGTCCAAACGAATTAAATCAGATCAACAGCCATCTGTATGTTCTGTGTAGAAAGCTGTTTGGGTTCCCTCAGGAGCCGTCTCAGTCTCCAAAAAATCCTCCAGGAGATTTTCTAAAGAAAAAAATATTTTTTTAGCATTTATTTTTAATTATTATTTTAAGCAAAATTCAAGTCCAGTAAGTAATTTTTTTGTGATTTCAAGGGTGCCAATAATTTTAAAGCAGGCTTCATGGATGTGGTCTGCATTTTAGTGTCAAAATGTCATTTCGAAAGAAAAACAAGTATCTAAAGTCTGCCTGCAATCACGTCCTATGTGTTTGATCTTAAACCGTTCTGGAGGAGTCGTCGTGAAAAAACTATTGAAGTGCTGTTTGATCTCACATTCCTTTATATCGAGCTGTGATGTCGTAGTAAATATCAGGTTAATATCTATATTATGATAACTTGAAATAATGAAATGACAAAAACAATGACAGAGACTTCTATTAATTTTTTTGCATTGCATTTTTTCCCAAAAAAATTATATTTCAGGACTGTAACAGAGGGTGAGATGGAAACAAAAATAAATATATTTTTTTTCTAGCATACACCTTGCTTGCTTTAGAGGTATTTTTTATTCTTGATTTATTAATAGTTTTTCATCATTACTCCCAAAAACACATTATTCATTTACATTAATGATTAACCTTCTATTTAAAAAAAAAAATCCCCATATTTTTATTTGAATAATTCAGATTAATGTGGATCGTTAGATTCGATTTTTTCCGGATTCAGCTGTCCATGTGAATATTCTTTCCACTTGTTCCAGCAGTCAGTGTACAAACGGCTCGTTTTTTTTCCTTCACCTGAGGCTGAGAGAGAGGAAGGAGGTGATGATATAACAGTCATGAGAGTGATGTGAGATGGAGAAGCCAAGGTGAGAAAGTTTTACAGCATTATTTATTATGCATGCCCTCTCTCTCTCTCTCTCTCTCTCTCTCTCTCTGTGGGGTTCTCTGTTCTCAACTTGGCTCTCTCACATTCTCTCCGGTTCCTGCAGCAGTTCATTCTCCAAACTAATCAAAGTGTGTGCAGTCTTGACTCGTTATTGTTACTCCAGCCCCTTTTTGTGCGTGTGCACACACACACACACCTACACACACACGGCTTGTGACATCTCTGTGTCGTGTCTCACTCATGGCGTTGCTTTCTCAGTCATGCAGACATGAAGAGCTCAACCCTCTGAGAAGTCATTTTAAAAGAAATCTGACACCACACACACACACACACACACACACACACACTATAGATATTTGTATCAAAGGCTCTGGGTTTGTTTTTTCACAGTATCTTCAGCTGCTTCATGCAGGTTGATGGCTGGACCTGCGACTTCTTCCATCATTAACATGTGTAACATGACATCGCCCATGTCTCTCGTCTCTCCTCGTCTCTTCGTCCTTCTGTGTCCTGACGTTTCTTTTCCTTGTTATTTTTTCCTCCCTGCCTGTCTTGCTCGGGGCGCAGAGTTCCTCCTCGAGCTCGCTGGGTTTCAGAAGGTGAGCGCTCTTACTCTCCGTCACATACGAGTTACATCAGGAGGCTCTGCGGTGTGGAGTCCAGTAGATCTCCCTCACCTCCATCTCAGAGACTCTTTTCTTTTCATCTTCTCTTTCAGACTCCTTGTAAACACGCTGTGCTACAACACCTGTGTGTAAACCTCTTCCTCCTCCCCCTCCTCCAGCGTGGACTAATCACGTTGTTCATGGTGTGATTTGTACAGACATAAGCGTGTGCATATGTGTGTATATACTGTATACTGTATAAATATGTGTCTCCTTTCAGCAACCAGTGTGAATACAGGAAAGTCCAAAATGTTAGATTCAACTCAATTTAATGTATTAAATAGTTCTGCCAATCCATTAAAAATTTCAGTCTGAGCCTCTGATTTATCGCGGCGTGATCATTGAGGTAGCACCGGTAAGGTATCACAGCCAAAGATAAAGATAAAGACAAATAAAATAAAAATAAAAGACAGATAGACGAGCGCGCTGTTGAGAAACAGAGGCAAAGCCCAAGCCGTGAGAGAGAGCGAGAAAGTGAGGGAGAATGACATGCATCAGTTTAGCGTTCGCTCTCAGGTTAAAGTGCACAAAGCACAAACTCTACTCTCTCTATAAACCCTCGGTAAGGGCGAACGGACATTGTGCTTCAGTTTCCAGAGCCCCGTCCATTCTCGCGTAGACGGTGGAGCTCTGGTTATTTTGTGTTATCAGTTTTCTTTTGTTTCCTTTAAATTCCTTAATTAATAATCCCATGCCAACTCCAAATAGGAAGGTCTTCCCGTGCGGATTATAAGCACTCTCACCACTCCTATTTCACTGACCCCCTCTAAAGCCCTGCGTCAGGGTTCATACAGTATCATTAAAACATGTCGTGGGGCTGCTCTCCATACCGCACCCCTCACTCCGGAACACTCCCCTCAAAATTTGGAGGTGCAGTCTCGCGAGAGTATAATTCAGAACCAAGACACCAAACATGAGTGTTTGTTTTTTTATGCTTTACATTGTATATTTGTGTCAAAGGTGTACAAGACTCACTTTGTCAGACTTACGAACGAATCTGACTTAAGAACAGGTTCCCGGAAATGGAACTTGTTTATAAGTCAGAGAATTACTGTACGTAATATAAAAAAAAATAATTAAAAAAAAGTGTGTGCCAAAGAAGCTACTTCTGAAGTTTATGCAACATGGAAATGACCAAACTTGCTTCCCAAAAAAGTTGCTAACTTCAGCTGTTTTGGAGAGATGATTTTATATGAGCCCCAAAATGGCCATTTTTCAGCGTTATACTGTCTCGTTTCAAACAATCATCATTTAAAATACAAATTATTTATATTTCTTTATGAGTATCGATACTAATATTGGTGTAAGCTTCTAGAAGTATATGCTTACACCAATTTTGAAATTTAAAAACAATTTAAAACAATTTAAAAATTGTTGCTTGAATTAAAGCATGCCGTGCAAAATTAATATTTTTTTCCACCCAAAAACTGTAGAGTCCATAACCATGTTGAATTCATGTTGCAATATCTTAACAATTTTGCAATTTAGAATTATACACTTTTTCAGGTTCATGTCTTTTCATGTGGAATCTAAACTGGCAAAGTTTCACCTGAATGACAGTGGCGACGCCCCCTGTCTCCAAAGCACTGATATATTTAAAATGTAATGATGCTATAGTTGTTTTCCTGTGCTAAACTAATAAATATTTCAGTTGACATCATACAGATGCGTCACACACTTTCCCGGGCTGAGCGAGCGGTGTGTGTGAGCAGGCACAGCAGCACGTCTCAAACACTGAAAACTGCTCCAAGGGTCTTTAATAATACATAGGAGATACAGATATGTGTACAGTATGTGTGTGAGCGTGAGAGAGAGAGAGAAAGAGAGAGGATGTGTTTCCTCCATACTGCAGACAGACAAGCTGCTGCTCTACGAGTTGTTTTTTTGTTTTTTTTGTTGCTTTTCTATCCTCTTTTTCTCCTTTCATTAGCAGTGAAAGCGTATTAGCACGACTCCTCCAGAAGCGCTCGAAAGCAGAAGATAATGTGCGCAACCATAATCGGCATTCCCTTTGGTCTGAAGTGCATGGTACGTACGCACACGCATGCCACACACACACATACAGAGAGCGAGCATAATGGAGGCTATTTTAAAAAGCCAATGAAAGACTTTGGCGAAGAAATGAAGTGTGTCGAGATTTTGCAGCACTTCATTTGTAAAAGTGCGGCAGGCATTGATCCTCGTGTTACATTAGTGTAGCTTCACAAAGCACACAATCCCCACCTCCCACACACACACACCAAACACACACACACACAGATACACAACATTTTTGTATGAGAATGCAGCAGAACTCTGCTCTCTTGCTGTAACCCTGTAGGTGAGGTGCACACGTGCCTTCTTACACGTCACCTTTCAACTGGCCAGCAACTTATAACTGAGTCTTTTTTTTTCTGAAGACGTGTGAGAGTCAATTCACATCATCCCATCGGTGATCTATTAAAAGCCCAACCCAAGTAAGTCATCTATATAAATAAAAGAAAGTTCTCCCCAGAACGCGCTCTTTCAAATGATCTGGTTACGTTTGATGGGAAGATGGATGGAGCCAAATACCTGGAAATCTTAGAAGAAAACCTACTAAAGCCTGCAAGAGACTTGAGACTGGGGCGGAGCTTCACCTTCCAGCAGGACAACGACCCTAAACATACAGTACAGCCAGAGCTCCAATGGAATGGTTTAGATCAAAGCATATTCAAGTGTTAGAACGGCCGACTTGAATATAGTCGAGAATCCGTGGTAGGACTTGAAAATTGCTGTTCACTGACGCTTGAGATATTTCGCGAAGAAGAACATAAAAAATGTTTCATTTTCTAGTTGTGCAGAGCTGGTAGAGACACACCCCAAAAGACCTGCAGCTGGAATTGCAGTAACAGCTGGTTCTACACAGTATTGACTCAGGGGGGCTGAATACAAACGCACGCCACACTTTTCAAATGTTTATTTGTAAAAAAATAAAATAAAATTTTAACCGTTAATAATTTTCCTTCCACTTCACAACGATGTGCCTCTTTGTGTCGGTCTGCCACATAAAATTCTGATAAAATACATTTACGGTATGTTTGTGGCTGTAACATGACAAAATGTGGAAAAGTTCAAGGGGTATGAATACTTTTGCAAGGCACTGTATTTTGTAAGCAACAAGCTTTAACGATTATGTGTTCATGATCACTACATTATATTTATCCAGATAAAGTGTTTGGGTAGAGGTGTTTGAGGTATAATCAGTCTCAATGTGATGTACAGTATAGAAATTATATATTTTAATGGCCGTTAATGTTCTGAATGGCCATGATGGAGCGACTTCATTAGCTTAAGATGTCTTTGAAAACATCCCAAGGACAAATTATAGTTTTTTTTTTGTCATGGTCGATGTGGCCGTACCTGCACCCATCGCTTCCCTTCCTAACTGTGCAGCTCTTACTCTTTGTACCGTCACCAACAATGATGTACAGCATCGCCGTGTTATATACGACAGGAAGACGTCGGAGCTCTAGCGACTCTCATCTTCTCCACCTCTCCGTTTTGCTGCGTCTGCAAATCGCGGCCAATAAAATAAAATTCGGCATCGCATGAAATATCCGGAGCGGTGGAAGGGTATAAATAACGGCGGCGCTGAACGTGAACGCAGCGTGAGCGCTAATTGAAGGCGCGGTTAGACTGCTGACTCGGAGATGGAGCCCCGAGGACCGATTACTGACTGTAAATTCCATCAGGTGTCACGGGGGAGGGGGGGGTAATATAGGCATTGGGTTTGACTTCAAACCAGAAAGATGTTTTTTATTTTATTTCTTTTTTTATTTATTTATCTCTGCAACGATGCGGAGGTCTGAAATCTTCTTCCTCACACACATACAAACGCTTAAAGCATAACTTCAATCTACTGTCATATCAGCTAGGAAACGCATTATGTCACTCAGATTGAAATGCAAGATGCGCCAGTGCAATATTTTACAGCCGTCCACAGGGAGCAAGAAGCAATATAGATTTCTTTCCTGCGTGCATCTCATATTTTTTATAGTCCTTTATATAACCGCTTTATAGAGAGTATAAAAATAGATCACAGCTTGGTCATCATGGACTCCGGCCAGGTCGTAGCACGAGAGATGGATTTGCCGTCATCCAGTGTGTCAGTGAAAGTGCGATGGTTTTGAGAAACGGCTCCGTCTCGTCCTCGCCCTACGCCGCAGCGATGCCGTTCTTCATGCACATAAATCTATGATTATCGAACGGCAGGCCTACAGACACGCTCAGGTTAAAACACAGTGCAGCTGAGCTCTGGATTCGCATTATTTGTCTCTAACGAGATAGATGGATTAAAAAAAAAAAAACGCAACATTTGTTTGCGGATATGGTACTGTAAGTCACACGGGTTGAGTGAAGACGTCTAGTTTGAGTTGTGTGTGATTAGAAGGTGAAAGTGCTGAATTTAAGCGGATGCGGTTTAGATTTTCTCTCATTTTGTGAAATGTGAAAGCAATGGTTCGAGAGTCATCAGCTGCATATGTTAGGGGTGGAAATGTGTCTGGTGCGGTGTAGTGAGTTCGCCGGCGTGGTGTGTTCGACTAGCGGAAACAGACAGGGTTCTTTCTGCTGGAGAAATGTTTGTCTGTGGGACTGAAGAAAGAGAGAAGCTACAGCATTGCAGGACTGGAGACTCACAGTGCAGCGTCAACGATAACGCTGAGTCCACACTACACTACTTTACACAGGATTTTGGACAGGTTTCAAAAGCGTGCCAAGTCCATCCTAGTCTGCACCAGTCAGGACTACCTGCGGCCAGTCTACTGATCTTTAATGTAATTAGTGATATTATTATTTCAGTCTGTCGTTCAGTACAGCAGAACTCTCTGTCTAACTTATTAATACAAAGAAATCACATTCTGTAAGGTTGAGTATCTTACGCCTTGTT